>JBAMIG010000025.1:1022219-1065647 GCA_037177335.1 Kiunga ballochi
TATATCTATAAATTTTTTTATTTTTATTTTTTTTACAGGAACATAAAACTGGAACAGTAAAAAAGGAAAAACCATTTCTATTCTATTTTCACTGAGATATGATACAAAAACAAATGTAATCATGAAGTAAAATATTTTCACACGACTTTGGATCGGATTTGCAACAAAGTGTACTATGGTTGCCATAGTTACTGCTGGTGGTCACATGATGTTTGACAGTGCGCAAGTAGCGAGCTTCATGTCCGAGTCGGCACCAGAATGAGGCGCAAGGGTTTAGTTTTTATTTTACAGAATTTCTTTTATGTCATTTAAATAAAAATTCCCAGTAGACAAAGAAGGGATCTGGATCTCAGTTCTGGTTCCACTTTGCTCTGGTTTCTAACTGGTCTGCTTGTGTTTCAGATGCTGGGAACTCTCACCGCTGTCCCCATCAAGGTGCCTCAAGTCAGCTCCCTGCACCGGCTGGCAGGACAAGCGGCCACCGTGCTACCTCAGGTACGCTACCAATCTGGTTTCTACTGGTTCCACTCGGGTCAGACTGGGTTTCAGTGCCGGATCAGTTGTGGTGATTGAGGTGAGGAGGGACCTTGGTCCTTCACAGCCTCTGTGACACCTGGTTCCTATGGAGGAAAACCTCCTTTGTTGGATGGATCTGTGGACCGGTTCTGATTGTTTGGGTCAAGCTTTGAACTGGTTCTGGTGGAAATTGAATTAAAGTTTTTAATGAGCATCTGATGCACTGCAGCGCTGAGTCCAGCAGGGGGCAGTGCAAACATCTCTGCTACTTCCTCTTTGGTTCTGGTTCTGGTTTCAGTAGCAGCAACTTCTGTCTGTCCTGGTTTAGGATGTTCAGTATCTGCTCTCTTTCCAGGTCAGGCCAAAGACCCAGATCCCCGACAGCCTTCCCCACAGTCCTTGCCAGGAGCTGCAGCCCCTCAGCCTGCAGAGAGCCACCACTGTGGTCAGCCCCAAGAGTCAGGGTCCCACCCTGCCCACCGCCAACAGCACCTTCAGCCCAGACCGCCAGCCCAGCAGCCAGAAAGACGTCTCGTTGCTCGCCGCCCCGCCACACGCCCCTTCAGCCGGGTCAGACTCCGGCAGCCCAGCCCAGCACGCCTCTGCGGGGCCCGGCGTGGCCTACGCCATCATCGCCGCCTCCCCAGCCACAGGAAACGGGGTGTCCGCCGTCAGCGAGGCCGTCAAGGTGAAGGCGCTGCAGACACTTTCATACAGAAACTGGTTCCCAGTGGAACCAGTGACATTCTGATCAAGCTGGTTTTCAGAAGACCAGTACAGGACTGAACACAGCTTAGATTACTTTTAGTTACCATCTTCTGTGTTAATTTGTACCAAATTAATCCATTGGGTCAGATTTTACCCTGAATTTTGTTTGCAGGTATCAGTTATTCAGCCTGACAGTCAAAACCCAGGAAACATTATGTGATTTATCTTTGTTAGTAATACAATCAAATTCTTTATTATAAAGATAAAATACTTAAACCGCTGCTTTCTGAGAAAACAAATTATGTATTTTAATAAAATATAAATAAATACAAACTGAATAAACAACTAAAATGAACATAAAGGGAAGAAAATAAAACTTGTGATGAAACTGGAGGAGATACAAAAGGCCCCTTTTATATTTATATCAAAGCTTTTTGGTTTTTTGCAATAAAACAAAAACCAATAAAAATGTTATGATAGACATTAATGAGACAAAATAACATCTGAGTCGAAATATAAATGATTTCGTAATTTTATTTACAGCTTTTACATTTTAAGGTCTTTCGATTATTAATTAAATGTTTATTGTATATATAATTAATAATAATAATATAAATGTATTATTTCTACAGCTGCTGAACGTGATTCTGAGTTGTGCTTCGGTTCTGTGTGGTTCTGATTGGTCTCTGTTGGCAGGTGATAATAATCCAGCCCCAGGCCCACAGCAACACTGAGGGGACCCCGGGGGTCCAGGCAGACCTCCCACCACAGGAGGCCCCACCCACCCTGAAAGCTCCACCCCAGAAAAAAGAGGAAGACCCCGAGGTAAGCTTGCTCTTCATCATTTAATGCTGACATGTTTCCATATGAAATGTTTAAATATCGTCTTCTTCTCTTGTAGAAAATCGCCTTCATGGTCGCCCTCGGCCTCGTCACCGCAGAACACCTGGAAGGTGAGGTCAGACGCCAGTGAGCTTTCGCCGGTAAATTAGCGGATGATTTTACAAAAAGGTGTTTTTGTTGACAGAAATCCAGACGAAGAGGCAGGAGAGGAAGAGGAGAAGCACGGCCAACCCAGCCTACAGCGGCCTGTTTGAACCCGAGGTCAGAAAACCGGACACCTCGTTAAAACGTCCCACTTAAGGTGGAACTTTAATCACACTTCCTGTTTCTGTGCAGCGTAAGCGCCTGGCGTCGCAGTACCTGAACAACTCGCTTTTCCTGGCGGCTCGAGGTAACAACAAACAAATCACACCTACGTACACAAACACAACATATGTGTCACATCCTGTTTGTGGTGTGCTTCAAACTGATCCAAAACATCCCCAGTGGCATCACAGCATAACCTGCAGCTTTTATTGGTTATCTGATCGACAGTAGGTGACATCATAACCAGGTAGTCCATGTTCCAGTTGCATGAACTGGGAAAAAACTGGACACTGGATATGTGAGCATCTAGACACTGGTTAACCTAATCAGACGTTTATGATGCAACACAGTCTTAGTCTTCAATAATGTTTTAAATAAAATGCAAAACAAGATAATCAGGTTTTCTGATGGACAAACAGCTTTAGTGGAGAGTTAGCTTAATTTAGCTTAGCTCAGCTTTGCTTAGTTTGCCCGTCAGAAAACTGATTCTCCACACTTAGTTCGCATTAAGCTGTCAGAGTTAGCTCAAACTATTCCATCTAACCCCTGGTTTGGTTTTCTAACACGAGTCTGGCTCGATCCTCTGGATCGTCGCACAGCGCCGCTTTGTGCTTATAAAGCCGGGACCCCTGAACGCCTCACAGGTGTGACCTGTTAACACGCCCTCTAACCTGCCACTAACCTCTGCTTACTTTTACCCACATGCTAGACTCTGAGGATCTCTGCTGGAAGGTACGTGACTTGTGATGTCCCTGCTCATGTTGTCAGGTTTTGGTCCTGCTGACGGCCATTTTGGTTTTGTTTCAGGAGGACTTGGAGCATGAGGACCACTGTTCCATCTGCAAGGAGGATGGCGAGCTGCAGCTATGCCATAACTGCCCCCGAGCTTTCCACCCCAACTGCCTCCACCCGTCACTCAAGACGCCTCCGAGGGGCCCCTGGTACTGCCCCAAGTGCCAGAAGAAGGTGGGGTTTTCAAACTCCTGTTTCCATGGGAACAAAAACTACAATGTCTAAAACATCCAACGTCTTTTTTAGGTTTTGAACAAGGAGAACCTGTCGTGGCCTCAAAACTTCGTCCAGTCCTACGTTACACATAAAACAGGTGTGTGTGTCTCTGCAGGACAAACATGTACAGATGATGATGATGATGCGTTCAGATGTTACTGACAGTGTGTTTGTTTCTGCAGTGAGGCAGGAGGAGAAACGACGGCTGCTAAGACGAAACAACGAGCTGAAGAAAGAGTGCACACACCTGGAGGAGGAGGACAAGAAGCTCAACAACACACTCAAAGTAAACACGTCAACACATGCCCGATAAACAGGCGAGAGCGCCAACACATGGGCTGGGACACGCAACTCGGCCCGACACACAGGCGAGGACACGCACAAAGGCCCGACACATGGGCGAGGACACACGACTCAGCCTGAAACATGGGCGAGAACGCCAACACACCGGCAAAAACACGCGCAAACGGTTCACATATGGGCGAGGACACGCAAATCGACCCGACACTAGGGCGAGGACACGCGACCAATGTTTACCTCTTGCATGTACATTTTGTGTATAAAACTAAAATGGGTCAGAAAACACTAATGATGACGTTACCATCCTGTTGTAGCTTCGTACTGTGTTGGTGCCCCATGTGGTGGATGTTGTGCATTACAGTCACATGAACATAGCGCCTCGTAAGAAGTCTGAATGTAGTTTGAGGTGTGTCCTGACGACCCGGCTCTTTTTCTGCAGCTGTGTATGGACCAGCGGGACCGGCTGCTCGGACAACAGAGAGACACTCAGGCCTCGCTTGACCGCCTCAAAACACTTATCCGGCAGATCCAACATGATCAGATCATCCAGGTCACCATGACGACCACCGCCACCTCCTTGCTGTCCCAGCCATGGATCAAACCCACCAGCACATCCGCCGCTGCCGCCCCCGGTCCTTCGGCCATGCCCCTTCAGACGACCCCGATTGACCCTAACAACTAGCCCCGCCCCCTTCTGCACTCGGAGGGCATCGATGATGATTTTTGTTCTCTAGAGGCTCAGTGTTTTTAAACCCAACACCTACAGTGCTTACGAGATTTCTTTTTTATTTAAGTTTTTTTCTATTTATTCTTGGCCTTAATGTATTTATTACAAGAGAAGAAAAAAAAAAAGTCAGTCCAGCGTTGCCATGGGAACGCGCGGTCCGAACAGTTCCCTTTTGTAAACGCAGGTCTGAAAAATCGTTCGCCCAGCGACTACACGGAGTAGATGTTTGTTCTCGTTCTCCTACGAACAAAGTTTCTGCCATACGACTTGAGGAAGACGATTGGAAGCGATCGCAGACGAGCCTTCAAACAAAACAGAGTTACGTTTTTCAGTATTAATAGAGTTAAAGTCAAAGAAAAGTATTTAAGATTAAACTACAGAAATTAGCTTTCTAGTGGAGATTTTAGTATTTTCATGATGCCTGTTGATAAATGTACGTTTAGAGTGTTTGAGGGATTACTGTACATATGTTGTATCATCATCGTCGTCGTCATCGTCACATCTGCAACACAAACAGAATCTCAGCCAGTTTTTCTTCAGGGTGCAGAAACATGAACGATGTCTGAAGGGTTTCAGTAGAACCAAAATATGAAAATAATCGTATAACAAATAATGGTGAAGCTGCAGACGAATCTGATTTGTTTCTGCGAAAGCCTGATTTGCTTTGTTTCCATAGCAACCGTATCCCTGAACTAGCGAACCGACTTTCAGGAACCAGTTCTGTCCGACCAGAACCAGTTCTCGCCGACCGGAACCAGTTCTCGCTGACAGGTACCAGTTCTGTCCGACCGGAACCAGTTCTCGCCGAACTGAACCAGTTCACACTGACAGGAACCAGTTCTCGTTTTTTTTTTTGCCGCGCTGATGGCGACTGAATCGGATAATGTGGGTAAATGATTTTGACATCTCTGGTTTTTCTCGGCTTTGGGTTTAAATGATGAACAATCTGGCAGAACAGAGAAGCACTGGGTTTACTGGTTCCAGGGATGGGTATTGTTCTGAACCACAGATCTTATGTTTCCATTAATGCCGATATAATAAAAAAAACCAACCTGTTTGCGTCTGTAACGTTTACGATTTGGCCGTAACCATAGTAACCCCCCAACGCTGAAACCCTCACACGACTTTGTTTCTGCATCTTGGAATAAAAACTGATAAATTCACGTGGACGCAGGAGTCCAGTCGATGTGCGATGCATCCGTTAGGCCCCTCCCACTTTAACCAGTATGAAAAATATGCCAAAAACGTCTTTTTTTTTTTTTTCTTTTTTTTTGTACTGGAATCATCTCTTTTCCTTCCTCTCTGCCTGTTTTGTATATTTTTGTGTTTTTTTTAGCGTTAAAGTGCGACAGAAGAACACTGCCTCTCGTTCATGGTTTCAGGGTTCGTGTCTTGGTTCGAACCCGAGCTGGGACGTCTCTGCCGAGCTGCAACAACAGTTTGTGACTGCCGCGGACCGAAAGGACGGGCCGTCTGTCCCCGTCTGTCCCACCTGAGTCACCCGTCTTCCTGCTGGTCCAGAGACGTCCCACTTCGAAGTTACAGACATTATTTATTGATGCACAAATGCGAACAAACGGTTCAGAAAAAAAAAGCTTTTTATCAGAAGAATTGTGGGATTTAAACCCTTGATCATATCCGTCTCACCTGAGAGATCCTGCTGGAAAGCACTGTCTCCATGGCAACAGGGAAGTAGAGAACAGAAGTCTGTGCATTTTTTATTCCACCAAACAAAACAGAAAACTTTACTTCAGGCCTTCAGCCTTTAGACGAGGCTAAAATCATTTTCAGCGCCACTTTGTGCAGCTGTAGCTTTTCCCAGCGATCACCATGCGAGAGACGGGGACACCTGGATACCCCGTCCACCGCAGAGCTAAAATCATGTCAAATAAATAAATGGCATAAAAATACCTGAGCTCTGATTGGACAAAAACCTTCAGTTTAGGCTCCGATTGGAGCAAAGACAGGAAGTGACTTCACCTTAATCTAAAGCAGCTATGTTGTTAAGGATAAACAGTGCCGTTACCATGGTGATGGGACATATTGTGGCTGAATGGCCTAAAACAAAACATTACCTGACTCACCTGGCGAGGTGCACAGACCTCCAGCTGAGTCCGACCTGCTGCCGGATCAGATCCAGCAGAACTCTTCAGCCTCCATGAGACAATAAAATCATCATTATTGTTAGGAGACAGCTGATGCATATCGAGCTGCAGGCAGAATGCATATCAGCCTCCCTGATGCATATCGATGCTCCGACCCCTTTACGTAGAGAAAACAAAGATACCCTCCCACGTCCAAACCTCTTCATTCGTTTGTAGAAATCTTCTCCGGGAGAAACTGTGCAGTGCTGAAACAGATCTATTTTACTACACGACACATTTGAACAAAAACATTTTTTATATTCTTTAACGGAGGAGCAGCGAGAGAACAAGATGTTTCAGTCGTTCTGACGTGTCTGGAGCGGCGTTCAGGTGCAGTAGGAGTTCGTCATTAAGGGGACCAGTGGGTAGTGTGTATAGGAAAGTGTTCGTCCTAAATATGCCAACGTAGTTTTTCTTCTTTCTGATGCATTACAGCCGACGGATGGAAGGAAGGTGAACAGTTACAGAGTAGTCTCACTTTTTGTACCAATTCTTACGAAAAACAAAATCATAAATAAACACAGTTCAAGAACAAAAAAGAGCCGAGTCATGTTTCACTGTCAACCCTTAAAATTAGTTTTATTGTGTGTATAAAGTAGAAGCTCAATGCTTTGGTCTGAAATCCTGCTTATTCTCGCTCCACACACACCTTATAACCCTGTTCCGAGGTTTGTCTTCAGAGCGACTTGTTTTGGTGCCGTCTCTTTCAATGTGAATGAGGCATGTTAAGCCCCGCCTCCCACCAGGTCACAGGAAGTTCCGCCATGTTTGTAGCTGATAGCAGCGATACGCTAATCTCCAGGCAGATAAATATTTTATGGATAAGTTTACTATAAATGTCAGTGTAACAGATTCACCACATTGATTACCTGGAAGTTCACGACATTATTTGGCAGCAAATACTGTGATGTAATAGATAAACTGATGTTTTCGGCCTTTAAAGCAAAAAGTGGAACAAACATCTGCAGAGTGTAAAAAAAGAATTATCACAAAATGTACTTTTACACAAAGATCCAGAACTGGGTCATCAAGCAGATCTAGACCAAACTGGTTCAAAGGAAAATAATGCGCTTCCAGGTTTCATCCAGCAGAGGGCGCCGGAACGAAACCCAGAGACTAAAATATTCTGGTTCAGCTTTGTTGCTTATAGAAACCACCAGAATCACAGTCCGGCTGATCAAAACCTCTGTCTGGATGTTGGTACTGGAAATGTTTTACTGGGCGATGAGGTGGAACTGGACGAAAAGCATTTAATACAGAAATGATTAAATGTTGAGAATCAACATGTTTGAAGCAAACATGAAGAAGAGTCATCTGGACTCTGACATGCACGTGATGTTTCCCCTGAGATAAGGTAAGGAAACTCTGAAACTGCCAACAGAGCCGCCAGGCTGACAAAAAAAAGCTTTAACCACCACAAAAACACTTTAATTGTTTTAAATTTAAAATAAAAACATCAGAAAATGTATTTAACCTGTAAAATATGACAATATTTATTTTAATGTAGAAAAAAACTACAAACAAATCAAAAGTAAGTTTCAGAACCTTTTCCAGCTGAGTGAGAAAAGCCGTGTTTCAAAAAAGTCCAGCAGCGGTTTGGGTCCTGGTCCGGCTGTGTCACGGTGTTACCTGTGCAGGTGGGCAGCGGGAACCGAACACGGTGGGGAAGTGCTCCACCAGTAGCTCTGTGAAGATGTTGATGGGGGTCAGAGCGGACAGAGAGATGGAACCGTAGCAAGGCCAGACCAGGTTGACCCCGAATACGCAGGCGAGGTTGGACGCGCTCATCTTGTTGGTGATGCTCTCCTGACACACCTGACAGGATCACAGACAGGTAACCGATCAGAGGGCAGGTAGTTTAGGGTTGAAACTAGTTCCTGCAGGATTCAGAAAGACTGAAGTGCCTTAAAAACCTGCACATGCGAGAACAGACTTCCATGGAAGGACCTTCACTGAAAATAATGCAGCAAAGACACCAGATAAATGTCTCATGCTGATAAAGAACCGCCTCTTTGTGAAGAGGGCCGCTGCTCCCACCTTACTCGCTGCTACGGACATCCCCTCCTGAGGAAGAGGAGGAGGAGGGAGATCCATGTCAGTTAAAGTGTTTGGGAACTAAAATGGTGAATCACATTGAAGTGACTTCAAAGAAGACTTCTGACATCATCATCATCACAGTGCACGTGGTTCTGCAAAAGGCTGTTTCTAGAAAGTCCTGTCGGTCCTGCAGAGACGAAGATCTAAAGATATTCACACCCAAAGATCTCATCAGATACACTTAACAAAAAGGTCTTTCAGTGGTTCAAATAATAACAAACGTTTAAACAATTCCAAAAATGTAAATATGCAGAAAAGCGTTCGGGAAAAAGGCTGTCCGACGTGACATTTGTGGTAAAGTCTTTTGATCCCCGGCTGAAGAAGCTGGCTTTAGGAACATGGAATGTCACCTCTCTGGCCGAGCTGGTGCTTGAGGTTGTGTAGTTGGACTTAATTCAACACATGACTTAAAGGGCCTATATTATGCAAAATGGGCTTTTCTGTGCTTTTAACCTTCTATTTGTGTTATTTGTACCTTAAAACAATCCCCAGAGTAGTTTTATTTTTCATACATGCATTTTGTTGCTTTATATCTGTGAAAAGAAGGTTTTGGCTCGAGTAAAAGCCTGACACCACCATGTGATGTCACACAGTGGAAACACTCTCCTCAACCTGAACATTTTAACGCTTAACGTTGCACTGCAGACTAGCTCAGCTTTGTTTCACTTTCGTTTTGGTTGTTTTTTAACCGTTATTTTCATTGTGGAGCCAAATAACGGGGAAATGGTCATCAGCTCCATGTTCATATAAATTCATAGCATGCAGAATATGAACAGTTTGGCCATGTCTAGTCATGCTGTTTCCACTTTCATAGTTGTTTGTTTCCCACTGAAGCACTGAAGGAATCATCTGTGGAGCCTTCAGGAGCGCTGCTGGTAATCAGCTTATCAGCATCAGTTGATCCGTTGCTGCTGATCATGACAGCAGAAAATCTGTGATTGTAATGATCTGTTAAAATTACATTAAGTTATTTGCGGGGTTAACACTCTATTTTGTTGCTTATTATATACTTTTATCCAATAAAGTTTCAAACTTAGTGTTTTTCAGGATGAGCGGTGACAGTGTGACGCTGTGCGCCTGCAGACAGACGCATTGTAACGAAATGATTTCACACAGCAGACTCATATCTCTACTGATCCTATATCTGGTCAAAGAAAACAGCCATTTATACAGTTATGAAACCTATTTAGAAGTCATAGAAGCAACGTATCTGCTGATATGCTCTGCTACACAGCAGAAAGCAGGGCTATTCAATTAGGTCCTATTTGGGCCGCAGGCCTGCAGGCTTTCAATGCATCCCTGTTTCAACACACCTGACTCACATTAATGAGTTGTTGAGCAGAACTTCATTGGCTGTTAGTGTGTTGAAACACCTACCTAAGAGGTAATAAAGCCTTAGCACAGCCCAAACTCTTTAGTGTCGTCCCAATGGAGAGCCGAACATGACTCGGTTAACATGTCACATTATGGGATGCATCTCTACGTATCAAACCAGTTTGATCTCAGTCATGAAGGGAGGATTTCCTCCACATTTCCAGGCCTGAAAGGGACTCACCATATGCAGGAAACACATCAGGTACTTCAGCACAATGAAGTTGTGTTCAGGAAGACCTTCAACGATCTGTTTGCACCTGGTCACCCTGAGGCTGCTCTCCACACCTGAAGATTCATTGAGAACTTTGCTTAATGGAGATGTGAGGGTGAGGATGAGGATGATGCGGAGGAGGACTCACTCAGAATCTCCTGGACTTGGTTGTAGACTCTGAAGGTGAGCAGTGGTTCCGGCAGATCTCTGAGAAACGTCTTTAGGATTACGGCGGGAATATGGATGTTCTGGTACTGCTCAAAGTCTACCAGCTTTCCTGGTTCGGATCAAACATAAAATCAGGTTTACAAAAACCTGTAAGCGGCTGGTACCATCATACCCAGTTGCTATGGTTACATCTTTACGTTTCACCTCTGTAAAAAATAAAGAAGCTGCATAAAAGTAGGTTTCTAACATCTTTCTAAATGACGCAGATCTGCGGCCTTCGCCGAGTCAAAACCAGTCTGATGTGTGAACAGCAGCACCCTGCAGGTGGGGCTAGGAGACCCCGCTCACCCTGGTTGTAGAGTTTCTGAACGTCTTTGATGGTCTGAACTTGAGCTGAACGTCTAAAGATGCCCTCAGTCCTCAGACCTGAAACACATGAAATCCTAATCAATACATCTGGTAAATATTTACTGAAAACATTGAATCAAAAGCAGTTTGTCCAGTAGCTCTCCACTTGTTTAGCTATGTTAAGATCTACTTTCAACTCTTCTTGCAAAGAGAGTGTTTGCATTTCATAGATGTATATATTCAGCATTCAGAATATTTTTACCTTTAAGATGCAACAAAGAGCCAGTTCCTCAGATTTTCTATAGTTAGCTTTGCTCGCTCAATTAGTTCTGCTAGCTCAATAAGCTCTGTTAGCTTGGCTAGCTCTGTGCACAAAAGGCCGACCTGGGACTTGACATCCAGATGGAGCGGAAGCAGAGATTTAGGACTGCAAGGCCGGGGCCAAGCTAAAGGCTCAGCATATGGAAAATCAAATGAACTGATTCAGGTGAACGAGTCAAAGCTTGATAACCTGCTGGAGCCATTTGATTTAAATCAGGTTTGCTGGGCAGGGATACATGGAAAACCTGCAGGAAATACGGCTCTTGAGGACCAGGGTTTCCTACCCCTGCGCTAGCCGTTAGCCCGCAGCAGTACTGTCTGCTAGCCGTTAGCAAGCAGCTGTACTGTCTGCTAGCTTTAAGTGAATGTATTTAGGAGGACATTGACTCAGTTCACTAATATTAGTTCGCAGGTTGTCTGGGGGGCTCGGTGGGGGGTTATCGTGTAAGATACGCCCTGCGTTCGGTCCTACAGGGGTTCAAATATTTCCGTCTCCATGGCAACAGATCAGGGAGTTTATGGGGGATTGGTCAAACAGAAGTAGCAGCTGATCCAAACAGACTAAATGGAAACTACACATCCCATGATGCTCTGCTGCATTAGGGGTCCCTCACCTTTCTCCTTCAGGTAGGTGACGGTCTGAGACATGACCGGTGGGATGACGGCCCCTTTGTTCTTCTCCCTGATGCTGTTGATAGAGATATTGATTAGCTGATTGATGATCAGGGTCAATCAGATGAAACTCTGACTTCACTTACTACTGCAGACTGACACCAAACTGCTGCGTGGGCAGGGGGGGGCGAGGCGGCGGCGTCTTCACCGGGGGAGGGGGTCCGCCTTTCTGAGCCGCTCGCAGCTTCTCGTCATGTCTGTTAACATGGAAACGGTCAAACATGCGGTGAGGAAACAGCTGATGCAGTGAAGGTTTAGGAGGATGAGGAGCAACCTAAGGACGTCGTCAGGGATGAAGAGCTGCTCGCAGTTCAGGTGTTCTCGTAGCTCTGCCAGGTAGTTCACGTACATCAGCTTCTTCCCAAACTTGCGGCTGAAAAAGATACCGAGACATGAGGAAGAAGCTGAAGCTCCGCCTGCAGAGCGACAGGTGAGTCCTTACCTGAGCACAGGTCTGAAGATGTTCCACAGCATCCGGATGAAGTTGGTGGGATGAACGACATACAGAGCCTTCAGGTTCTTCTTGTATCTGAAGTGAAGCATCAGATGTGCTTATCGAAACATTTACTAATGATTTCAGCAAGAAAAACCTTTAATATAAGCAAAGAGTTTCCAAACAGCAGTCTGTCTAACAATCTAGCAACAGCCTCTGGCTAGCAGGAGTTAAAACTGTAACATGATTTCACATGAGGGTGACTGGAAAAGGGCTGTTTAGGTTCATTCACAAGTTTAAAGACAGGATGAATAAAGGGAACTACTTTCTGTCAAATTCGCCGTACGCCTCTCGCAGCCACTTCACAGACGGCTTGTTGCTGCTCCTCAGACCGTAGTGGAAGTAAACCAGGATGTAGTCCATCTCCACATACTGATCCAACGTGAACTTCAGGTACCTGCAGAGCCACAACAAGGTGAAAAAGAAGCCACCATGACGGGTTGGGATGCAGGTTTGGGTCAGTACGCACTCCAGCAGGCGGCGGTGGTTCAACTGGTGAGACGGAGGAAGACAACAGCTGCTGAAGATGATCAACTTCCTGCCGTAGTTGTCGTCCCCTGAAGAGGAGACAAAGTTTGAGGTTTTTATGGATGAAGGAAGTGAAAAAGATGTCAGCAGTCTGAACTCATATTTTAAATATATTTTTTATTCCCAATTTAAAATGTGTGTAATACGTTTTCTATGTTACATTTTAAAAATAAATATAATCACATAAATAAGTATTAAAATATTTATAATAAAAAATGTTCAAAATATAGAAAAATAAAGTACAAAATAAGATCAATAATATATTAAATTATTTAAAAAAACTAAAGTTAATTTTATCAGGAAATCATGCTTAATATTCACAGTATAAAGGAAGTTTGTCAGTAAGGATTCTGGGAAATGTAGTTTTCCAGCAACTGAAGTTCTGGATGCAGAACTGATGATGATGATGATGATGAAGGACGTTATTGTAGATGATGAAGTTGGTTTTTATACCTGACACCTGGATGATGCCGTGTCGAGCCACATCGTAGAATGGATGAGACGGATCAGGGGGATCCGGCGGCGTGTTAGGAAGAGTGCTCTGCTGCTCCTCCTCCTCCTCTTCCTCCTCCTGCAGCTCTGAAAACCATCAGTTACCAACAAACACCTGACAGCTTAGAAACATGAAAGATTTTAGGTTTAATTTAAATAAGATGTTTATCATCATCATCATCATCGGCTGATGAGATCAGAGAAGCTGGAACGACTGGCTTCCTGAACCACATTCCTAAAAAGAGACGGGACGGGAACGCCTCACAGGAAGCTGCTTATAAACACCCATCAGAGACAGGAAGTCAAACCAGAGACCGTTATCCAGCTTAGACCCTAACTCAGAGCTCCAGAGTTTTACTGAATTAAACTTTATTTAAATGCAGCAACACAACAAAGCAGGATGCAGAACATCTTACAGATATTATGGGATGTAAAGAAAGAAAATATGAAAATTAAAGACAACATGAAAAAAATCATAATAAAACCAGGAAATATCACAGTATGGACCAGAACTGCACAGTTACCACGGTGACCAACAACAGTGAACCGGTCTGGTCCTGGACAACAGACCAGCCCAGTTAACATGGTAACCAGTGAGAGTGAATTGGTGGGTTCGGGGGCATGTTAAGATTCAGACAGCGAACCGTAACCTGCTGACCCAAACCAGCCAGTGGAAACCAGTGGGATTCCCAGTGAAACTAGTGGGATTTCCAGATGATGAAATAGTGGGAATATTTGGTCTGCTGGATAGTTTCTACCCAACCAGAGCCCTTCACTCTGGACCAGCTGATGTTCTGTTGGATTTTCCTGATGACACCAGCAGATGGGCTGGGACACATGATGGTGTTACTGGAATCGTGCTGCTTTCAACCAGCAGATCCAGTGACAAACTTATAGAATCACTGGGGATATATAGTGATGGTTCTGTCCCACACACCAGTACAGAACCACTGAGTTCTGGAGCGCACACCTAGCCATGATTCATGCTGGAGTGATTCCAGTACATACCAAGCTCACTGGGAAACCCAGTAAGGTTTGTGCAGACCAGTTCCAGTTTACACCATGTCCTGGTAATAAACCAGTTTGGGTCCAGTCTCCAAACTTGCAGGATGAATCGTGTCAATAAACATTAAACTGGTTTAAATTGGATATTTAGGTTTCTCTGGGATGTCCCCCAGAAAGCCTCAACTCTAAAACCAGTTTCTCCTTACTGGTTTAACTGGGTTCAGCTTGACACTTTAACGCCTCTAAACAGGTTTTCCTGTAAATGGAATCTCTGTAAAAGGCATCTCTGCGCGCGCTGAATCAAAGAATGAGGAAGTGCTTCCAGGTAAACTCACCTATCTCCGCCAGCTGCTCTAGATCCGGTGAAGCGGTCATCACTGGCGGAAGGACACAAACTTTAACTCCAGTTTAAAGCCTCGTTAAGTCCTCAGCAGGTCGGTGAAAAAAGTCCCCAAAAAGCTGCGCGAGCGTGAGAGAAACTCCAAACAGTTGAGAAAAGGGAGCGCGCGGCTCGGCTAGCAGCTTTAATTAGCAGCACAGCAACACCTGAGTTAACTCATTAACCAGTGTTCCCCGCACACGCGCGCATGATCTTTTCCGTCACAAGAAGTGGTGGTTCTGTAGAAGAAGGAGAAAACGTCACAAAAAGCTTCACCTGTACAGGTAAGGAGCCGAGACCGCGCCAAACCTTCACCTGAAGGGAGCAGAAGAAGCTAATGTTGATTAAAAGCAGGTAGATCCAAACTTCCTCCAAACAACGGCTGCCTGCACTGCGCGTGCGCACAACAGGACTCGCATCACTGAACTGTTTGGTAGAAAAAATACGGTCAAATTTAACAATTATAGATGTTTAAAATACAAAAATGTCAAATAAATCACGTAACAATGTTTTACTCTATGTATGCAATTAAACGTATCTAATCAATAAAATACTTAAAAGCTAGTCTACAATCTAAAATACTGCTTTTACTATATTTTATATTAGAGTAAACTGTATTTAATTAGAAGTAAAACGGATAAATGGGTACTATATTCAACCTTTTCAGTCAGATGTCCCTCCAGTGCTTACTGGGAATAAAACATGATCCTGCAGAGGTCAGACCGGCGTGACGTTGTAAAAGCCTGACATCTGCTGGACACAGTTGGTACTGCAGCAGCTCGCGGATGCAGAAACAACCATCAGAATAATAAAAATCATCATCCTCTTCATCACTTATTTTAATCAGGTAGTGTTTATGTATTTTTGCAGATTCCTTCAGTGAAATACTAAACGTTTTGCGGCCCAAACTCACATAAGAACAGCAGAGTTTTATGGATCAGGATTAAACGTCCTGATCAGAGTCTAATTAAATCCTCACACAATGACACGCTCTTTGTTTTACTGCCACATTAAATTTACCGCCACAAGTTAATTATATGGTCACGCATGCATCTCTGAGCGACAAGGGCCCGTTCAAGGACACAGCTGTTTTTTTTTTTTTTAAATTTTTTATTAAAAGCTTCTCTTTCAGTCTGTCGGCTCCTGCTGAAGCGTCACAGTTTGAAAGGAAATCCTGGAGGGCAGGATTTACTCACAAACACATTTATATGCAAAGCTCTCACAGACTCTGTGGGGAGAAATTTCGGAGAAAGAGGTTTAGTCTTTTGTCTCAATGTTACAGCAACAGCTGCACCATCATAAGCCTTATTTTACATGGGTTTCATGCACTTTCACTGGTTCAGATGATCTTTAGATGAAGACAAATCTCTGCTTTAACCTGATTCTAAGCATTGAATGGGGGAAATGGGTTTGAGGAAATAATGAATTTTTCATTTAATCTTCTGTTGTCATAGAAAATTCCAACAACACAGGAAGAAAAACAAGCCTCCTCTTTTCTCTGACCCAAACGTATCAATCTGCACCTCCGGAAAATACATTTCACTGCCTATCATTTGCTTATATTTGAATTAAAATTTTAGCAAAATGTTGCAGTAAAGTTTGATCAGTGTTTTTATTACATTTCTGTACATTTTAGGGGTGAATTTAGGGTGTTTTATGTCTAAATTATACAAAAAAAATGTATATTTGGGATCAAATATAGTTACAAACACCAACAGTAAATACAACATATATTACATTTCTATTAGTTGATGCTCCCTCGTTAGCATCTATAGCACGGACAGCTTGCTCCCGCGTTAGCAGCTATAGTAGACAGCAGGAATTTAAGGCCAATTAGACCAGCAACCATCTAGCTGTGAGGTGCTACTCTGTCCAGCCAACACAGAAACCTAAATTGATAAACAAAAAGTTTGATTTATACGTCTATTAAATAATACTTTTAACATAAATTTAATTTTCATATCTGATCTGTTTTATATTATTAATTTCTCTTTTACATGTTCATGTTTCTTATTTTATGCTAAAGTTTTTTGTACGTTACAGATTGGATGGATGTATTCAGTACAAATGTCTTTTGCCCCCATTAAATGATTATTTATTTGCTTTTTGTTAAATCTAATCCTATAATAAATCTTTTCCCATCAGCTCAGACCAGTAGAAATGTTTAAACCCAGAGATGAAAATTGAGTTGTGCAACACAGAGATGTTTCAGACATCTCTAAAAATACACTCCCCTCCACTGTGGAGGGAGGAGACCTGAGAATAAAAAGAGCTTCTCATACGCTATTCTCTGATTATGCAAATGAAGCAGGAACAGAGGGAATCGCCTGACCCACATATAACCGAGAATGAGCAACACCTCCACATGGACCGGAAGAAAACATCCCGTCATGCCTCAACATTTGATCTAATTTCTGCTACTTTTAATAAATATTCATTAACAAATGAAAGATACGGATTCTGAAAAAGACGGAGAAGTTCTGGAAAAGACGGAGAGGTTCTGATGGATGCTGAAAGAAGTCTGAAGTCATTAATGATGTAATACGTGTCTGTCTTTTGTTGTTAAGATAAAAATATAAAAACAAATAAACTGGAATAGACTGGCGACCTGTCCAGGTGGACTCCATAATGCTGGGATGGGCTGATGTTTCTGGAAACAAACATTACAATGAACTGAATGTCTGCCAGTAGAAACCAGTATGACATAAATACGGGTTTTTATAAGTGAACAAACATGGAGAATTTGAATTGGAGGCTCAGTCCTCTCGTTCCTGCAGCTCGTAGTGACGTTTCGTCCTGCACTTAGACGCTCTTATCTTATGAAAACAGTCAGATATTGTGAGTTAAGCCAGAAACCTGGGTGGTGCTTATTCCCACCCTATCACACCTCCAATCTGCTTCCTGAATTTTACAATCTGCCTCGTGTTGCGTTTGTGTGCAGAAAAAAGAGAGAAAAGAAAGTTTCTCATCATCCAGAGAGCGTTGTTGTTTTAGACATTACCTTAAACCTCAGCTCACCGTCGTGCTGCGTTCAGGGAACCTCAGCTTTCAGCCACTTCTGATGTCAACAGATTCAAAGGTCCTGCTCAGACCTGCTGACTCATGAAACAGCTCAGTGTGTGAAAGATACCATCCATCCATCCATCCATTCATCCACACCTTATCTAAAGTCGCTCAGCAGACTAACCTCACAGCCATGTTTGCCATCAGATGGGACCCCGAGGCGTTCCCAGGCCAGCTGTTAGATGTAATCAGTCCAGCGTGTCCTGGTCTCCCCTGGGACCTCCTCTTGCAGGGACGGGAACACCTCACCAGGATGGCATCAAGGAGGCATCCTAACCAGATGCTCAAACTCATGAACTCATCATCACCTGTCATGAGGAAGAGCAGCGACTCTGAGTATTAAAGCATCCACAGACTGCTTCACTGGAACAAACGAATCAGACAGGAAATTGTTTCATTTCTCCTGCTTTCCCCCTTTTCTCTACATCTACACTTAAACTTTGTAATACCTAAACCTTTTTGTTGCCATGGCAATGTATCACCTTTATTACATTAAATGAAGAAATATGTTAGAAAAGCAGCTCCAGCGTGTCCTGGGTATTCGCTTGTCAGGTTCCTGGTCTCTCCCTGCAGGTCCAGGAGGCATCCTATCCAGATGCCCAAACTCATCACTGAAGAAGATGAGGAAGAGCAGCGACTCTACTCTGAGCTCCTCCAACCGAGCCTCTCCTCCCGTCTCTAAGGGAGACATTCCTTACAGGTGTTTTATATAGAGGGCGGCATGGGGATGTCCCGCACATCAGGTGTCGGTCTGGGTGTCCTTTGTGGTTGTTGTGTAGTGCCTCTGACCTGCTGACGGAACTGGCAACAAAACAGAGAACCATGACTATCAATACACAGCAAACAAAACGAGACACAGGTGAGAATGATAAACTAACAGAGACCCGCTGACAGGAAACAAGAGAAACTACAAAATAAAAGAGGAAAACCGAGGTAACGCAACATGAAAAGTCCAAACCGGGACAAAAAAGACCATAATACTGCTTTAATGCTGCTTCTCTGTCCTTCTGTGTCCTCACCGAGCTGCTTTCCTCACACACTCCTGATCCGACATGAGAGGAACTCAGGAGATCATCAAACATCCGTCAGCAGTGACGATGATGATGAAGAACACGGCAGGTTGAATCACAGGGCAGCTTTTTTATTCCATCAGGCAGAAGGTTCTGATCCGAACTGAGCTAAACCCAGTGTCCTCATACATGGACCTTTTCTTTACCTACTGGTTTTAAGACCATTAAGGGGACAGAGACATGGACACATTCTGCTGGACCGAGACATTCTGCGGGACTGAGACACAGAGACATTCTGCCGGACCAAGACACGGAGACATTCTACTGGACAGAGACATGGAGACATTCTGCTGGACCGAGACATTCTGCTGGACAGAGACATGTAGACATTCATTAATTTGGCTGTGCAGGTATCGAGAGTCCTCGGCTGTGAAAACGTTTAGGTTCAGTGGACGCATGTGGAGGACAGAGAACTAACGCAGAGCTTTGTGGACTGGTGTCAACAGAACCACCACATGATCAACATAGGGAAGACAAGGGGATGATGGTGGACATACGCAGACAACACTCTGAGCGTCCTTGGAAGGAACATTGAGAAAGTGGACAAGTACCTGGGGAGACCTCCTGAGGAGACTCAAGCCCTTTGGAGTGAGAGGATTTGTCCTGAGGATCTTTTATGTCTCTGTGGGGACATCAGCCATCCTGTACGATGTGGTCTGCTGGAGCAGCAGCATCACAGAGAAGGAGAAGACAAAGCTGGACAAGGTCATTAGGAAGTCCAGCTCTGTCCTGGGCTGCCCTCTGTCCTGGGTTGCAGGAAGTGGAGGACAGGTGCTGGACTCACCTGCTTCAGGTCACTGTGTCTGCTTTGGACTTCTCCTGGTCTCTAACTGTGCATCGCCACACGGGGACGTCCCCACTGTGAGACAGATCATCTTATTTTAAGTGGACTCTGCGTACGATGGACATCACCACCTCGTGAAACGCATCTAGAGACGATGTGTAACAGGAATCCTGCAGATACACTAAATATAATCTGTATGTCGGCTCGTTCAGGCAACTGGTCCAAGCAGAAGACGAGCCTGGACACGATGAGGAAGAACAAACTGAACTCCTCCTCCTCTGTGTCTCGCTTCGGTTAGGAAGGACATGAAAACGAAGCTGCTGTGGCTCTAATCTGCTTTCTGCAGGACTCCCTCTGGCTCTTCAACACATAAACACAACTCCTTTCAGCTGCTCAAGTTTGCTCCGCAGCACTTTAAGCCTCCTGTGTTTCATAGCAGAATATCTACACATATTGTTAGAGCTTGAAGGGGGCCGAACAGGTGACCCCTTCACCTGGCCCATGGGTATATCCCGTTAGGGAAACAGAGGAATAACGACAGCATACAGACTACAGAATAAATCCTATAATTTCACAGATTAACGTTTAAAAAGCTGTTCTCAGCTTTTTTTTCCTCAATGCAAGTTTTACTGAGTAATCACTGCAGTAACCACAAACAGCCACAGGGGCCGCTCTTTCTCCCAAAGATTTAAAGATTTTTTTTCTAAAAGGCTAAATTTAAAATATAACTTTGTCACATAGGTACATAGTGAACATATTCACAGCTTTATGTTTAGTGCAAATCGCTGTAAATCCTTGTTTAGTTGGAAACCAGTCCAACCCAGTGAGTCCATGTTCAGTCACTATGGTTACATGATGCTTTGTAATTCTGAATGAATAATCCGGAAATAAAAGATTCAAATATTATTTTTTATGTTAACATAAGAAAATTATTTTTGAATTGAAGTTTACATGGGAACATGTTTATTCGCCTCCTCTTAGCTCTGATGATGAATATGTATCGGATTTACACAAACCACCTCCTGCGTTTATTTACAACATGGAAAACATCATAAGGAAACATGGACTGAACAAGGTATTGATTAAAAAGCAATGTTTTTCACTCAGGTGGTTCTGTATAAAAGGTTCTGTCAGGCTGTTACGGTGACGACCAAATGATCAATTTCAGTCATTGTTCTGGGCGACGAAACCATTCATTCCCAGGGTTATGGCGGAAACATTTCCACATGTTTTTGTTCCAACATGTCTAGAAAACGTTTCCCACCTTGTTGAATCTAGTCAAACCTGAAGGAAGACGTTCACAGCGTGATGACTCAGCGTTTCCAGGAAAGGCTTTTAGGATTCACCTTCATTTGATTTTAAAGACAGCCATTAAACATGGCAGGCTGTCATGAGAAGCTTCATTTACCCCGACGGCAATACGCCTCCAGAGTATTGGATGTGAAGTCCATAGCATCACCGTATCGATCAGGGCTCTTAAAATCAATCCTGCCACGTCCTTGAATCGGCAGAGCCTCAATAAAGCTCCTGCACTTGTTTCCGCGGCAACAACACATGATGAGACCATGAGTGAATGTCGACTGTGATGGATCGTGTGTCTGATCCTGATGTGGAGATGCAGCGGCGTCTGAAGGACGGCGGACTGTTCGGTATCCAGGGGTCAAACCTCGGATGATTTATCAAAGTCATAAAGAGACTTTTGTGTCTGCCGGCTGATGGATCAGCGAAATATAAAGCTCTGAGGGGTCACATACAGCTCCTCAGATAAGCTCCATTATCATCTCAATAAGAAAAGCCCCCTGGTTGTTTGACAAAATATTTGGAAACTGTGTTAAATCTAAAGAAAAAAAACCCAGATTATTTATCATAGATTATACTATTTCTAAAGACCATAGTTTAAATAATTTTACCATCTGATGCAGCGCAGCAAACAGGAACAACAACAGGGCTATGATAATGCAGGATGTGAGTCATTAATCTGTATCGCCTTTCTGGGTGGAGAGATGTTCTGATGGCAGCAGATGTTGCTCTAAAATACAGATTTTTTCAACTTTTATTTACATCAGAGCATCTTTGGTTTAGATCTGGATCCTGTTGGATGGTGGAGCTTCAAGCTGCATTTGTGCTACATTCAAGGTAAACTGTGTTAACAGTGATTTCTGGAATCGATGCAGGAATTCCAGTAGAAAAACATGTTGGATTTTAACACAGAAGCTCACCAGCATCCAGCCTTGTCCTGTGCATACAGAAATTCATTCTGATTATCCTTCTGATGTTTTTCCAGCATTTCCAGAACCACTTTGGCTGGAGCCAATCCCAGCTGACATCGGGCAAGAGGTGGGGTACAGCTGGACAGGTCACCAGTTCATTACAGGGCAAACACTGATAGACAAACAACCACACACACTCACACTCCTATGGGCAATTTAGAGTCTCCAATCAGCCTATTCACAAGGTGCATGTCTTTAGACTGTGGGAGGAAGCCAGAGTACCCGGAAAAAAACCCACGCTAACAAGGGAAGAACCCACGCTAACAATGAGAGAACACACATTAACACGGAGAGAACCTGCGCTAACCATTGCTGACACGAGGAGATCCCACGCTAACACTGAGAGAACCCATGCTAACAATGAGAGAACACACATTAACACAGAGAGAACCTGCGCTAACCATTGCTGACACGAGGAGATCCCACGCTAACATGTAGAGAACCCACGCTAACCTGTGCTGACACGTGGAGAACCCACGCTAACATTGAGAGAACCCACGCTAACAATGAGAGAAAACACATTAACACGGAGAGAACTCAGCTAACCATTGCTGACACGAGGAGAACCCATTCTAAAATGGAGAGAACCCACGCTAACCATTGCTGACACGGGGAGAACCCATTCTAAAATGGAGAGAACCCATGCTAACCCTTGCTGATACGGAGAGAACCCATGCTAACCCTGAAAGAACCCACACTAACCTGTGCTAACACATAGAGAACCCGTGCTGACACGGGAAGAACCCAAGCTAACCCTGAGAGAACCCACACTAACCCGTGTTAACACAGGGAGAACCCATGCTAACAAAGAGAAAAGCCAAGCTGACATGGAAAGAACCCACACTAACACGGAGAGAACCCACGCTAACATGAAGAGAACCCACGCTATCCTGTACAGACACGGGGAGAACCCGAGCTAACACGGAGAGAACCCACGCTCACCTGTGCTGACAACGGGAGAACCCAGGCTAACAATAAGAGAAGCCACGTTGACATGGGAAGAACCCAAACGAACACTGAGAGAACCCACACTAACCTGTGCTAACACGGGGAGAACCCATGATAACACGGAGGGAACCCATGATAACACTGTGAGAACCCACGCTAACCCGTGCTGACATGGGGAAAACCCATGCTAACACGAAAACCCACGCTAACACGGGAACCAACGCTAACACGGAGAGAACCCACGCAAACCCGTACTGACATGGGGAGAACCCACGATAACACAGAAAGAACCCACGCTTACACGGCTAGAACCCATGCTAACATGGGGAGAACCCACGCTAACACTGAGAGAACATGCAAACAAATGGAACAAGCATTTTAACGACCCTGACGACGGAATAAGCTTGCTAAGCGCGGAATAAATGTGTTGTTGCCATCAAACCAGATACCTGGAACCTCTTGGCTGTGTTGGAACTTTGTTGCTTAAGCAGTAAATTAAGTTTCTCTCAGTGTCAGTGACAGTCTCTCGACTGTCATGAAGCTGGTTGATCATTTGACTCAACCTTTACCATGATGGAAATTCAGATATGAACACAAGAGTTTCTGTGTTAATAAGCTAGGGACCTTTTTTTCTTGCCTGTAGTCAACAAACAGTTGTAAAATATATATATTTTCCTGACAGTAACATTAACTCCTACATATTTGACAGAGAGATCCATAATTCTTACATCACCTTAATGTTTTTCTGCTTCTGCTACATGAAAAGGAAATATTTTCCACAGCTGTATGTTTGATACCTATCCCGTCACCAACAGAAATAAACCTATAATGAAGCTTTTTATTCTACTTAAACTGACCAGCTCAATGACTCTGCAGCTAAATCTCCACCAGTTGAAGGTTTATGAATAAGATTTAAATCATGCAAGAACATGTGCAGGAAGACAGATTTGTAGATTGAGGCCGTGTGTTGTTCTAACAGATTCATCCCGTGGCCCTTAGTAGGTTTTGGAGCCTCAGACTGACAAAACATGTAACCACATGAAAAGCATTAGGGACGGCAACCAACATGTTTCTATCAAACTTGCCTTTTCATTTTGTGAGCAGGTAAAGCTTTTCTACTGCATCACAAATTATTACACCAGTTTCCTTAAAGAAAGGAATAATTTCAACCAGGGATGTTAATATTTAGTCTCAAAGGTTGCTAAATAATCAGTGTTGTCTAAACTGCTGCTCAGAGGACTGTGAAGTCAGATGTACTGAAACCGTTAGCAGATTATGCACTCCGAGCCTCCGAGGAGCCGGGCTGTTGCTGAGCTGAGAGGCTTATTTCTGAGATGAGGACGGCAACAGAAAACAAACGACAGAGCCTGAATGCCACTGCTGCTGCCGAGGCATAAAAACAGGATTAAAAACAAACGTTTTGCTGAACAGTACAAACAACCAACTCAACTGACAATGAGCATTTAATCCATAAATATTTGGGAAATTAATGTTTTAACTGGCAAATTTAAAAAACCAGTTCCAAAAACAGATGTGTGAAATGTATTAAAACAGTATTTTGTTACTAGTAGAACAACATCACATCAGATGTTGACAAAGAGACATTTAGCCATTTCATGGAAATATAAGCTAATTGTGAATACGAAGAGGCAACATGCCTGTAATAAGTTGGAAAAGGAGCAAGAAAAGGCTGGAACATTTACAAAAATAATGTAGCTAAAGCTACAGCACCAGGATCCACCTTTATGTTGATGATACAATCCTATATTTTACTTTTTCTAACTTTTTCTAACTAAATGTCATCAGCATAACAATAAAAATAAATGTTTTTATAGGAGCCAAAATGTGCTGCAAAGCCCAAATATAAACAATATGTGCTAATAATTTATTTTTATTTTTTACAAATAAAGTTAAAAAGCTTTTTACCTCAGTCATTTATAAAATAACATACTTTTTTCTTTTCAGTTGTTTTAATTTAAATACATTTTTATTTGTACTAAATATTAATTTTTTCATTAATATTTTTTTGCATTTATATCTATTTTTTTTCCCTTTTTTTCCTTTCTCTGTTCATGTCCCAAAAATCGATATTTTATTTATTTATTGACACTTATAACTTCATAGCCATGTTTACTTGCTATTATTTCTATTTACAAATTTCTTCAAGCATTTTACATCACATTTACATTCATAACTGTGAAAAAAAGTGTATGTACATTAATGCATTTTTAATGCATTTAACAAGATCCTGCAGAATGCTTGTCTCCTTTTCACACTGTAATATGCATTTGTGTTGTTTGCGTAGCTATGGTAACTGGTCTTCATGACTGGTACCAATGGCAGCATCTAGATACTAAACAGAAGAAGCCCAGGGCCGAACCTTTTTGAACTCAACGTTGGCATGTTTTTCTTTCAACTTGGCTGTTCAACTATTTAAAAAACTTTTACTTCAGTGCAACAAAATAAGGACTACAGGATTTAAGTTAGTCTTTACCTAAATGAACCTTCATCTCAAAGCATGGCATTTACAATGCAGGTCTAAAATAAGAAAAGCTTCATAATTCCATGATTGCAGATTAATATGCATGTAATTAGGTCAGAGACTTACAATGTCCATTTTAGTTTGTAAACAAATGACATTAATGATGTATAAATTAGGTTTATTAATGCTCCAGGAATGTTGTACAAACCTGTCACAATGTACAGAATTCAGCATTAAGGCAACTTTTTGTTTTATTGTAGCAGCTGAATAATTTAGCTTTAGATACATTTATTTATGCATCAACTTTCTTTGAAAAGCTACCTTTGTCTCTTTTATGACCAATTCTTTCAAGAAGGGAATGAAACCCTCCTGCTGCCTGGTCATCTTTCCTCTAGATGAGGAGGTAAAGTGAAACCCGTACGGCTCGATTGGCTCCATTCTGGGTTTGTGGTTATGGTTGGTCTAAAGTTTCACATCATGGAGCTATTTTTATTGCTCCGGTGAGACGAGAACTTCAGCCCTTTCCTTTAGATGTCATTTTTGATGAGATTTGTGGATATATTTTCATTTCCGTCTAAAAATGGACACAGCCAAGCAGAGTTTTAGTAGCATTAGATATCTTGAACAATCTGAACAAAGTTTCAACATGTTGAACTATAAAAATAAAAAGTCATGATCTTTTCAGTGATGTTGCTACTCTTAGAAGAGCTATATTTAAGCTATTAGTTAGCATTGTGGTCACTAGCATCTTCAAACAGATCCATCCATCCATCCATTATCTACCGCTTTGTCCCTAACGGGGTCGCTGCAGCCTATCCCAGCAGTCAACGTGCGAGAGGCGGGGTACACCCTGGACGGGACGCCAGTCCATCGCAGTCTTCAAACAGATTACCTATTGAATTAGACAGAGCTGTGTCTGAAGATTAACATCGAGAAGCTAGCAACCGTTATATTGCTACTGACAAACATATTCTACTGCTTTGGTTTGTATGCTAAAGCTAATCAAATTAGTGAAATAACATTAGGTAGTTTTCTTTTTGTTGATTTTTTTTTACACTGGTACCACTGCTGACATGACTGTTACACTAGTCTGTGGCTTCTGCCATAACCTACAAGCTGATAACCTACTAAATCTTGACTGCATGGGCTAGCATGCTAAAGCTAAATACAGAGCTTTTGCATTAGCTTCTGAGACAGCTAGCTATGCCACTACCGCGCATTGTTGACTGTTAATATAGGCCTACCCGCTGCGAGAAGACCACATAATCATAACAATCTTAATACTAAAACCTTTAACAAATGACTGGCATGCTAAAGCTAATTAGATAAATTAAACTTATTTAGCAAAAACTAGCATTTGTAGTGGTTTTCTGTGGACATGAATATTTGGTAATGCATGTAAAACTTTAAATATGAAAACTTTTAGCTAAAAATGCACTGAATTTTAAACAAACACGTTTATTTTGGCTGATTCAAGTATTTTCCATTTGTCTGATACCAGGTTTGTGTAGGGAGTAACTGGTAAAGACCCGAGTCGGGGCGGGTTTGTCCAGAATATAAAGGTAATAGCAATAAATAACGTAAAAATACAGAAGAAAATTACACTTAGTGTTGTTGGTTTACTTGCACATCATCTATGATACATTTACAGTTTATTTTCTCCTAAACTTTCATTATGAAACAAATGCTGACATTCTAACTCTATTGGGTCTGAAATCTCTTAGGCGTCCCCTGGTGGCACCAGCTGGTAAACACCCTAGCTGAACAAGTATTTTCACATCAGATTTAAGTAAAAAAAAGAAAACAAGCATATTTCTGGTCTTAATCTAATGGTTAAAGCTCAGAAAAACTTCCTTACAGTTGCAGGGATGTATTAAAACACTGCTGGGTTGTAGGATGGTGTCCATGTGCCACCCTAAAGTAAAAAAAATACAAAGGCTTACTTTTAAACCTTTATTTTTAGGCTTTAGTAATTGCTGAGGGGAATAAACTGCAGGGTGTGCCTGCGTAATGTTTACTCAGGAAGGGACGCTCTTAAGAAGCAGCCACTTTTCTGCCTGTGTGAGGAAATAACAGCAAAAATGTGTTGCACACCCTGAGATCTCTCTGCTTATTTATGCTCATTATGTTTTTTCCATCCAGGCTGGCTGGAGCGTGGCCGCAGTGCTGCCATTCTCCTGCCAAACCTCCACCCTGGTTGCAGTTGGCAGCTCTGTGCAGGCTGCAGGCCAACGGACACAGAGCATCTGTCAGCTACGACAGGACAGCACGGCCTTGTTTCTACCTGAGAACATTAAGAATCACTTCTCACCTCCACCAGCAGCCGATGGAAGGATGCTGAACCACGACTCGGGTAAATTGCACTCACAGATGAGGCTGTCATGACTCAAAACGAACAACAAAAAAAAAATCAGACTTCAGATTTTGCAGAATGTCACAAATCCCAGATACGGAAAGATCTTTGGAGTAAAATCACACGAACTATATCAGGGCTATTCAATTAAGTCCTACAAGGGCCGCAGCCCTTCGGGATTATCATGTATCCCTGTTTCAACACACCAACAGCCTATGAAGTTCTACTCAACGACTCATTAATGTGAGTCAGGTTGAAACAGGGATGCTTTGAAAACCTGCAGGGCTGCGGCCCTCTTAGGACCTAATTGAAAAGCCCTGAACCATATGAACTCTGAAATGTCCCAGATCTTCTTCCCGGTCTTGTGTCTGGGCCACACAGGGCCCTAAAACAAGTCCAACCTGGATCACCACATTTCTGACCCATTCAGAGATGTTTTCCTCTTGCTTTAACTTCTCTGCATACATGTTAATATTTCTCACATAAACTCTCCTTAAAAAGTGTCCATTAAGACGTATATGTATGGCGCAGTCCTTTAAAAGCATAGATAGAGATCCTTGCCTGGATGAGGAGCTCAGTTCTGCTATTGTATTGCTTTCTAGTTTCATTATGATATTGTTGGTGACTAATATAGGGAGTTTAAATGAAAGCATCCTGACATTCATGCCATGATAAGGTCTCCATATTTGTAGTTTTTTCCTGTTTTCTTTGAAAGGGTTTTGATTTTACTGGAAAGTTTCATTTTAAGTCCTGATGACCTGATCAATGCCAATGCCTTCCTATGATAATCATTTATAGGTATCCATGGCAACAGAAAAGGTATTTTAACTGGAATAAAGGGTTAAACTGTCCTCAGTTGAAGAGGAGATGAAGAGGATGTGGGGCAGGAGAAACCAACCACTGGTCAGAAAGATGAGCGTCAGATAGATCCTGATGAAGAGGAATGCAGGGAGCTGGATTTCCCATCGCTTTCACAATAAAACAGCCGTCTGAGACAAACCTATTTCACTCATCATGCACTAAAATCCATACGTTCATTAGCTGAAACATCACGTTCCAAGCAGAAGCCCTAAAGCGTGTTACTTGCACCGAATTTCTGATCCAAACAGGATGTTTCCATGTTCTCATGATGCTTCCAGCAGATTTTGGTCCCATCATCTGAATATGGAGCTGAAATGGAGACTCATCAGACCTGTTTTTCCATCTTCTATCTCCAGGGGCGGCTCGCACCATAGTGGGCGATAGTGCGTCGCCCTCCTTAAGCCACATGAAAAAAAGAGAGAAAAAAGAGTTTATTTTGCCGGTCTGAGTCTTAATATTATTGTCAGCAGCCTGAATATCAGTGATTTCGGTCAGATTGAAAATCCGCCCCATGCGCTCTAATAGACTTTCATGATGAGATTTTTTTTTTAAAATTTTGGACCCTACAATTATTTTCTATGGGCTCCGGGAGGGCTTGCCCTAACCCTAACCCTAAACTGGCATTTAAAGGGTTTAAAAATTATTTAATTAAAATTATTTGATGTTTGATCATTTGCTGAAGTTGATTAAGAGGTTTATGAAAAAAGTGGAAAAAAATACTGATGTATTGAAGATTTTTATAGCAGATTGTTTGGACGTGTACATTTTTGGCTTGAGGGTACGGAGTGCGACTTTTTTTTAAAGATATTACTGGGTTAAACAATGCAATATAAAGTTTCTTTTTTTTACTTTTATTATTTTTCCCACTATTCATAATTGCAGCAGTTGCCCCTCCTGAAAAATTTGTCAGGAGCCGCCACTGTCTATCTCCCAGTTTGGATGAATCTGTTTGTAGCTGGGAACATTCTTAACATTTTCCATTTAGACTGGAACTATTCTGTCAGAGAAGCATGGCGTGTAAAACATGTAGCTTGCAGAACAGGGAGAGACATTTGGTTTGATCTGACAGCTGGCCCGGGAGCCCCAGTTCGCATCCCAGCAGCACAGACACTTGGCCTGTTGGGGGCAGTGAATTTGTGGGCAGGTCATGATGAATAAATATGGTTTTCATTCAGTCTCACTTCCAAATACATCTGCATGCTCTGCACCACTGTGCTCCATACCCGTCCACCTATTTGATTGCAGTTTAAAACCAGTCTGACATCAACAGTCGGCTGTGAGCTTTTCAGACCACTTTCCAAACCCGTTTCTGGGATATTAGTATAAACAATACTCAGAATAACCTCCTCTTTGCCCTTTTTGTCCTTCCTCGAGTCCCATTGTTACCCCCTCTCTGCTGGGATCCTGCAGCTAAAGCGAAGTATGATGATCTGACATTGGACCGCGGTCAGTTAAAGGGTTCCTGGTACACACTGATCCTTTCCATCCTGTATCCACAGTGTGAGCAAAGAGGTTCTCGAGCAAAGTCGGGTTGAGACGAGGATTTAAGAATCTTCGTCTAAGCTTGTAAATGAAGAAAAGATCTGCAGCTCTCTGAGGTTTCACAAAGAATCGCTGCAGAAGGAACTCATAGAAGGGGGCTCAACGATACAGGTTTCAGCTGGGAAACATGAAACATGAAACGTAGGATGGACCCTCATGGCCGAGGGCAACTTGAGGCGAACAGCAGTGGGGCTAATAATCCTCTCAATGACGAATGGGCCAAGGAATCGGGGAGACAGCTTGCGAGACTCACTTCAGAGGAATGTGCTTCGAAGACAACCAAACTGACTGACCTCGTTCGTACTGGGGAGTTGGAGACCTGCGTTTATCTGCTGAGCGCCGATTCCTCTCAGTCGTTCCCTCCAGGGCTGCACGAATCTGCCACACTGACCTTACAGCGCTGGAGGTGATGCTGAACAGATGGAACGGCCAACTCTCGCTCTTGGTGTGGAAACATAGGAGGCTGATAGCCCAGCGAGGCCTCAAATGAAGAGAGTCCAGTCGCAGAACTGACCAGAGAATTATGTGAAAACTCCACCCATGGCAGATAGGAGCTCCACGAGGCGGGATTAGCTGCAGTGATGCACCTAAGTGCTGCCTCTAGGTCCTGATTAGTCTTCTCCGTCTGTCCATTGGTCTGTGGATGGAAACCAGAGGAGAGACTCACAGATGCCCCCAACCCCTTACAGAAAGATCTTCATACCTGGGAGACTAACCGCGGGCCGCGGTCCGAAACGAAGTCCAAGGGTATACCATGGAGGCGCACCACATGTGACATAAGATCCGCAGTCTCCCGTGCAGATGGCAATTTGGAGAGAGACACAAAATGTGCTGCCTTGGAGAAACGGTCCACAATGGTAAGAATGACCGTGTTACCATTAGACGGTGGCAGACCCATAACGAAGTCCAAGGCGACATGAGACCAAGGTCTCCCAGGTACTGGGAGGGGTTGGAGGAATCCTGCGGGAGGGTTATGTGAGCTCTTCCCTCGAGGACAGACAATGCAAGCCTGCACAAAGCTCCTGACATCCGTATCCAACGACGGCCACCAGAAATGGCGCTTGATCAGGCTGAGTGTGTGACTGATCCCTGGATGGCAGGCAAACTTAGAGGCATGGACCCATTGCAATACCTTGGAGCGGACGGAGTCTGGAGCGAACATGCGGTCTGGGGGTCCTCCTCCTGGGACAGGTTGGTGTTGTGCTCGACGAATGGTGGTCTCAATGTCCCAAGTCAAGGCAGCAACCACTTTGGAAGCTGGAAGGATACTCTCCTCACCCTGTGGTTTGTCTTTGACACAGAACTGCCGTGATAGCGCATCAGGCTTGGTATTACGGGAACCAGGACGGTAGGTGAGGGTGAAATCAAACCGGTCAAAAAACAGGGACCACCTAGCCTGTCTGGAGTTTAGCCTCTTTGCTTTCTGGATATAGGCCAGGTTCTTGTGGTCAGTCCAAACCACAAAAGGCTGCGAGGAGCCCTCCAACCAATGTCGCCACTCCTCCAAAGCCAATTTCACTGCAAAGAGCTCCCGATTTCCAATGTCATAATTGGCCTCTGCTGAAGATAGTCGCCTGGAGAAAAAGGCACATGGATCCATTTTACCATCAAAACTGGACTTCTGGGAGAGGACGGCCCCCACACCCACCCACATGAGAAGCATCCACCTCCACAACGAACTGGAGCTCAGGATCAGGTTGGACCAGGACAGGGGCCTGGGTGAATAGAGTTTTAAGCTGACTAAAGGCTTGGTCAGCCTCTCTGTTCCAAGAGAAGGCATCAGAAGGTGCTGCGACTTGGCTGTAGTTACGGATGAAACGGCGGTAAAAATGAGCAAACCCAAGGTACCGCTGTAGCTGCTTTCTGGTATTGGGTGTTGGTCAATCCACCACTGCTGTAACTTTCCATGGATAAACTCTACATGGTTGCCTGATAAAACCAGTTTCAGGGGGACAGTGTGGTGGGTGACCTGCACCAGCATACGGCTATCCACGGCAAGGGCATTGCGAGGTTCCTCCATAACTTCCAAAGGAATGCCAGCCCGGCCTGCCACCTGTTCGTCAATTAAATTCCCCTCCGCCCCGGAGTCGATGAGGGCCTGGAGAGGGAACTGCTGCAGCTGAACGCAGATAGTGGCTGGAAGTTGGAAACGAGGCGGCCTACCAGGACTCCCAGTTTTACTGGCGGGCCCTGCCTTTGGGCCGTTTAGGGCAAGCAGAGCGGAAATGACCAGGTTTACCACAGTACAGGCACTCACCCGCCCGAAACCGGCGATTACGTTCCTCCAGGGTAAGGCGTGCTCCTCCCACCTGCATCGGCTCCTCAGGAGCAAAAACGCCAGACGACCCAGGAGACGAGTCATCAGAACCTGTTGGGTTGGGGAGTACCTGTGGAGTTATAGTAAAGGCTGGGCCTGAACAATGCTCATGCTGACACGATTGCAAGCGAGCCTCAATGCTACTGGTCAGTGTAATCAATGCTTCGAGCCCCGCAGTCTCCTCCCTATAGGCCAGCTCCTCTTTGAGGTAATCACGCAACCCATTGTAGAAAGCAGCACAGAGAGATTCCTCGGTCCAATTTACCTCAGCTGCTAGGGTCTGAAACTCCAAGATGTACTCAGAGACAGGATGCCGTCCCTGAGTGAGGGAGAAGAGATGAGCTGAAGTATTAAAAGGAACAGCTGGGGCCATAAAGACTCTACGGAACTCCTCCAGGAAGGCGGCAAAGGTGAGGTCGGAGAAGGCACGTCCAGCAAACCTCGCTTCAGCCCATGTAAGAGCTTTACCTCAAAGGAGGCCCAACATAAAGTGAATCTTAGCAACGTCACTGGAAAAAGACACAGGTTTAAGCTGAAAAAAACAGCTCACATTGAAAAATAAAACCCCTGCACTGGGAGGACACACCTGCGAATGGTTCAGGGGGGACAGCTTGAAGGTCCCGTGATGGATTTTACCCAGAGCTTGGCAAGTTCTGGGGGGCAGCTGGGGTTGTGGAGTCCAACCGGGATGCCAGCTGACTTGACAGTGTAGAGACCTGCTGAGTGAGGACCTGATTAGCAGTAATTAGGGCTTGAATATTCACCTCATGTTGGCCCAGGAGGATTTCCTGCTGAGTAACTGCCTGCTGTATCGGTGCTGTACTGGTTTCCTGGTGTGCGGGATCCATGTTCTGGCCGGATCGTAATGTTACGGTTTAGTAGGCCACAGCAAGCGGAACCCCAATGCACACTCAGGACTCTGAATCCAGGGATACAAAACAGAAGATGGTTTATTTAGTCCTAAGGATTATCAGGTAAGCTCTGATGCTTTGGATGAGGGAGGATTGGCAGGCAGGCTGGAAGGCAGGCTGGAAGGTAGAGGTCACACCCAAAGTCAGGAATGCTGCACACAGGATAGAGGGTTTAACAACAAACTCGGTTTTGCAGATAATCTATTTTCTCTCATGAGACCACGATACCAAGAGGGTAACTGGACGATCCAGCGAAGGTGGTAGACTGAGCCAATGCTCAAGTATTGCAGGATGTGAAGATTGGTTGATGGCATGATGGGCCTCAAGTGTGACAACCAGCCCAGGTGAGGAGATGACAGCTCTGGCAGCCTCCAGCCAGGGAATGGTGTGATGCCCAGGAACAGGCAGAGGGAGCCAAACACACCCAAGCAGGGATCCTAACAAGGAATGAGTAAATATGTCCTTGGAATTGGTCAATATTTCCTAGGAATGAGTCAATATTTCCTAGGAATGGATAAACATTTCATAGGGATGGGTAAATGTTTCCTAGGACTCAGTAAATATTTCCTAGGAATGAGTAAACATTTCCTAGGAATTAGTAAATATTTCCTAGGAATATTCTAGGTATGAGCAAACTCATCCTGTTTGCTCCATTTTAATCTGAGGCTTCCTGGGGAAAATTTGAGCTGAATAATTTTCTTCTTTTAGTCCACAATAAAATCAATGTTTCCAATGGACGTTCTGGATTGGATGCAGGAACATGAAGATGAACCTTGAATCATCCAGAACTGCTTCCTTCGAGCAGCTGTCAAACCTTCATGAATGGGAAATGGATGGTAGGAGGAAAATAGAAAACTGAAACGTTACAGTTTCTCACATACATTAGGCAGCGTTAAAGAAAGACTAAGTCCTGAATCTGCATCTTCGGCAGAGAAAAGAAATACTTCCGATCATCTTTGGCGTTGTGGGTGTTGCATAGCAACCATGTCAGATGACTGTATGGATAATATGGACGACTCAGGAAACAATATGAAGGGGAGAATCTGAAGCTTTCTGCAGCGCTGGGAGGAACTGTAAGATAATAAAATCTGCAATGTGATAAAAGTGGAAGCGTAAATAATAAAGTAGTCTGATATGTAAAATCTTGTCCACCAGGGGGCAAAAGACAAGCGTCTCATTCTGCTCAGCAGGGTTTTGAGTAGTTTTCACAATAAAATATTGCAAAAGCTCTCAGAAACAGTCCCAGATATGATGAATATGACATTAAAGAGTTATGTATTGTAAAGAAGTACTTGTACTTAGTTACATTCAACCACTGCTGTGCAGTAAAAAAGCCATTTTTATGCACATATGAACAAGTGAAAAGCAACATAAGCTCATTGTATAAGTTTTTTTCTCTGTATTGTTTTTCATGTGTGGAAACAGAGACTTTACTCGCATCCTACCGTCCACAGCTTGGCATCTTGGGTGGAAACTTACAAGCTGGAGGCCTTTCTGGAAGCTCGGACAAATCCAGCTTGATTAAATGGAAACCTCTGAGACACAGTAAACATTGTAAACATGGATCTAATTCCAGCATCTCATCCATAAGTGTTGCTGAAAACGTTTACTTTCATGACGTTTTATCTTTATGGGAAGTGAATGCATCATCCAGTTTGAATGTATTATTACCATATCTAACGGTGGACATTTCCAGTACTACGGCCCCAGTTCAAGTCTAAAAAAAGTTTTAATTGCTTCATAAATTACAGTAAATCCTCTTCAACAGCTACATGGTCAGAAGGGTTTCCTGCTCTAAAAGCCTCATGATGGATGCAGAGAATAATCTGCTGTACTTCAAACTATTATAACTGTGTTATTCTGGGGATTTACCGTGTCTGAATGAAGGCGTGGATCCAGACCTGCTGGATGACTTATGATACCTGGACACCTCCCATAAAGCAGTATTTCTGAACATGTTTGGGCCTCAAACGCCACCTCGAGGGCCATGAAAAACCTCCTATTTTGTATCTATGTGGTGTCAGAGTAATGTGACCGGGTAGCTTATCTACGGAGCCTCATCCAGTGAACGGGACGGATATTTACCTCACAGTGATTTTACATTATGTCTGCTCTGCATCGCTCCCTCTCAACGTCCACGTAATGGCACAGACACCTGCAATCTGACAGGTAGTCCATGTTAACAGGTGAATCATGCTTTAACAGATTCATTACAGGTGCAGGGTAGACCTATCTGCATCAGCTGTACTTACACGAGAAAATGTGAAGATAAAGATTCATGTGCCTGAAAAATATCAATACTGGGTGATATATAGAAATATTCATTATTATGGGATGTGAAAGGATATTTTCTGGGTTTTAGAGTCAAATCTTTATTTCATGATGAGTAACAATGATAGAAAGGTTCCTCCTCAGCAGATTCAGATGAAATCATGTCTGCTGAGATAAAAACAGAAGGTCCTTCTTTTGAATGAAGCTTGTCTTGGCTTTCTGGGTCACGTCACATGCCCGAAAAGGTATCATCCTTGCATCTACCATTGTTCATCAGGTCAAGAACTGCTCGTAAGAAACTAAGGTTCAGAGTCAGAGGTTCTGCTTTTATTCATTGTTCTGTTATTTTATTTCATGTCTGTTCACACCGGATGTTTCCAGACCCCATGCTGTTTCTAAGGTGAATGTGGAATTCTCCTGACGCTTTCCAAGGATTACTCTACCTGTCCAAAAATTACTCTACCTGTCCTAGGATTACTTTACTTGCTCCTAGGGTTAGTCATTCCTTGGATTACTTTACTCATTGCTAGGATTACTCTACTTGGTCTGAGGACTACTTTACTTGCTCCTAGTATTACTTTTCATGGTTCTAAGGTTACTTTACTTTGCTCATTGCTAACTTTACACGGTACAAGGACTAATTAAATACTTTGTCCTAAAATTGTAATACTTGCTTCTAAGAGTACTTTACTTGGTTCTATGATTATTTTAATAACATAAAATAATCCTAGGATGACTTTATTTGGTCCTACGATTACAACTACAATTTACTTAGTTCTAGATTAATTGAGCTGCTTTTTATGTGGTTTTCACTAAAAGGTTTTTTTCAGCGAAGATTGGTCTATTTTTTCTTGTCCAGCATCGTATCAGTAGAATGATGGTTTGGCTGCTGCGTTGTGCTGAACACATGGGCGTTGCCAGGAGGAGCTTCTTGTTAAATTAGGTATTTTTATTTAATTATTTATCAATTTAATGATTTATTTTAAAATACTATTTATTGTTGACTTTACATAATAGTGATGAACCTGACTAGAGGGTTGGGAGAAAAGAGTCTAAAGAGAGAAAAAGCAAAAAGAAGAAAGAAAAAAACAAAATAGGACAAGGACTCACCACACAAATAAAAAATCAGATGCTGATGTAAGCAGAGATATCTGTGTAGAAACAGAAAACAACCTGAAACATCTAAATAAAAAAAAAGACATTAATCAGGAGAACCAAAAAGGAAAAAAAAAGAGAAAAACATGATTTGTAGCTGGTGATGAAAGTCACACGGGGCAAGGTACAGCGCCACGTTCTACCGTGTTCCATGTGAATTTACTGACATGTTCTACCGTGTTCCATGTGAATTTACCGACATGTTCTACCGTGTTTCATGTGAATTTACCGACATGTTCTACAGTGTTCCATGTGAATTTACCGACATGTTCTACCGTGTTCTATGTGAATTTACTGACATGTTCTACAGTGTTCCATGTGAATTTACCGACATGTTCTACCGTGTTCCATGTGACTTTACTGACATGTTCTACCATGTTCTATGTGAATTTACTGACATGTTCTACCATGTTCTATGAGACTTTACATACACGTTCCACCGTGTTTTATGTGAATTTACACCGCATGTTGATTTGGAGACGTCCGTTTAATTTGGTAACCAAATTTTTTCAGAGTAGCTAAATTGATATTTTAGATAATATTTCTTTCAGCCTGACAGCGACTATGTGTTGTCATGGTAACCCGCCTCCTGGCTAATGAAGTGATTCAGTCGGTTTATTCTTCCTGAAGCACTTAGATTTATATCTATAAGTTAATACGTCATTGCTGTTGCATCTTTGGGACACAGCAAACCTTGTAGACATTAAATAAATGTTTCATGTCCCAGGTTTTTTTATCTCGGTATCTAAATCTAGATTCAGCTGGAAGATAGCGCTGGTCCTTTAAATGAGCACAGACCAACTGCAGGCTGGCGTCCTCACATGAAACGACTGACGGGGGAATGCTGGTATCCCGGCAACACGGACTCACAAACTGGATGTCCGAGCAGGTGCCCAGGACTTCTGCTGGTGGGTGGCAGCGACTCTTGGCACCAGCGCTGCTTTCATTGGTCAGTGTGGGTATTTTTATCCTGGAGGCTGATCCGGGAAGGAAAATATGGCCTGAAAAAGTTCCACGCTGATGATGAATGCCGTGTCTGTTGCCGCACATGAACGTTCAGAGGCATTCACTCAGACTTTCGTGCATTAAAGCATCAGAAATTTTTTGACACTCTAATTTTTTTTTTTGTGCAGCTTTTACTGTGATACCAAATCACATCAGCTTTTGGTGTAAAGTATCACCAGCATCCAACATTGCCTCATGCATACAGAGATTCCTTTTGGCTGTTTGAGGATATTATACACTGTAGATATGGGTATCTTTGAAATGTGAAAAGCATTTATTGTAATTTGAATCCAGTTTATCTCCCGTCTTCTTTGCATCCAAGACAGTCTGTCTCTCTGAAATGCTCCTTCCAGTCATGTTAAATTACTCTGTGATTTGTACCAGTTATTTTTCCAGCGGTTTGCTGCCTCTGATATATTTTACAGATGTTTTGCTGCATCAGAATTACAATCTGCTTAATTTTCCATTGTTTATCCTTTACTAGGAAGGGAAAATGGCCTGATGAGATTGGGCTTTCATTTACTTTTTATAAAATCTTTCATGAAGGGTTATAAATACAAGCCAAACATGACTGGAAGTTGGACGGTTTATTCTTGTTCAGGGTTTAATTATGTTAATTTACTTGTTTTTGTTGTAAAAACCCTCAGCAGCCTCTACAGGCTGAATAAGGAAGGTTGTTCCTTTTAAATGAGCAGGTGGCGGCTTAGAGTGCCAACAGTTTAACCAACATGCAGATGAAAATGTCCTGTTTGTGATTTTCTTGCCGCTTTCAGGAGAAATGAAGCAACAGGATGTGACGGAGTTCCTGAGAGTTTAGTTTCGGATGAGCTCAGCAGGTCATCCGACTCAAATGTTTCTCTGAATCCACTTTTAAAAGGAATTATTGTAAGAAAGCAGCAGATTATTCAGTTTGATCTGAAAGGTTTTAGTTATTTACAATGCATCATCAATCTGCTTTAAAGACACAGTGAGAAAGTTTTTAGGCTTTTTCTTTGCAAAAGTCACGTATTGCTTTCATATTTATGTGTTTGACCAATGCTTTATCACAATGGCATAAACATGGAAAGTTATTAGCTCAGAAAGATTTATTTATAATACATAGGATGTGGTGTGCACAACAGCAGACCGCCATGCTGTGTCGCCATCTTTTAATACGGTAGCCAGAAGAGGGCAAACTTGGTAATCTGTGTGTTTTCAGGGAGTGGAGGGTCAAGCCAGATGAGGAGAAACCTGCGTAAACAACCATGGCATTTATTCAGCTTACTGGTTTCCATGGAAAAGCAGGACCATGTGTACTCTCTGCCGCAGGAGGAAATAAACTGGTCTAAGTAAAACTAACTATAAACTAGAAATAACAATAGCCATAAAGATTTCATACCCTACCAATAAGAGGTAAAAATTTACAGTAGTCATTCAAATTGAAACTGAAAAAAATATAATATTTTTACAATAGCAAAGTTTGTATTTAGTTTTATGAGACAATTTTCCATTAACAGAAAAAAATAAATAAAATAACACAAAATAAGTTTTGGACAAATGAAAGCAGTTTGTTGATGAGCAGTGGGAATAATAACCAGTCAGCAGGTACAGAAATCTGAGTTACAGAAAACACCAGATTGCAGTGATTTCCTCAAAGTTCAACATCATATTAGTTTTATGTGTAATATAACATTATTTTATCAATTTTTTTGTTCCATTTATAGAACAATAACAATGTCCGGCATTTTATTTAAATTTCTTTTAAGAATTTCAACTTAGTTGTCGTTTTTGAAGGTCTAGCAGCCGTTTAAAGGACAAGGCACCACACAAAAATTAGCAGTTGTGTGTAATTCCCTGGCGCACAACTAGACGGAGTAAATCTTGCACAATGGTGCTTTAACTCAGTGACACCGAAACCTAACCCGTATTGTTCCTTCACGGATGTGATCTATAAAAGATTAATGCTTAACTTTCATACCACTGTATGCAACGGCCACAAATGTTCCCTAATATATGTAAATAATTAACCGTTTCCTGCTTCATCCCATAAATGTGAGCCTTACTCATCCCACTTCTGTTGGCTTTAATAAATAACCCAACTATGCAAACGAACCTGATAAGAGTCGTAAAAAAGAAGCATTTACATGGAGAATAGAAACATGCCTCAGTCTGTCAGAGACAGGAGAGGTACGACTCAGCAGCCAGGAAGTCAGGTCAGATCTTCACCTCATGCCTGCAGATAATGGCTGTTTCTGAATTCAGAGACTGCATACTTCTATGTACGCAGACTACGTAGTCCACAAAGTGTCCTTCATAGTCTGCATACTCCAAAGTGCGCCGGATAGCCAGTGTACGAGAATACAGATGTGCTCCAGACTGACCACGTACATGCGCAAGCTGGACACAGCTGACGCCCATCTAATTTTAATTAATTAGGTCATCCACCTCCCAACATCTCCAGAAGACCTGATCAGCGTGACCCAGGGGTTTGCAACGCTAAGCGAGGCACCACGCTTTCGTAAGAGCTGCAGGTGCACTGGATTGCTGCCACGTCAGAATAAGAGCACCAAGCGGTCCTGATGGTCAGTGTTACAGAAACAGAAAACTGTTCCCCACCATCATCATGCAGGCTGTCTGTGACCATGAGGGTCGCTTCATCGACACATATGTGGGCTGGCCGGGGTCAGTACATGACTCCCGGTTACTAAGGCACAACCCACAGTACCGGCGGTCGCTGTACCATCCCCCAGGGCACGTCATTCTGGCCAACAGTGGGTACCCATGCCTGCAACAGCCACCCTCTACAGGAGACCACTGCGAGGTGTGGGCGCTCGGCTCTTCTCACTCCCGGGCACGCTCCATAATAGAGCGTGCCTTTGGGATGATGAAGACCAGGTTCCGTGCCCACTTCCTGCAGGCGCTGGAGGTACACCACACCTTCGCTCCTTACGTAAGTGAACTGAACACTGGACAATTCACTCCACACCAAGGCAATACAGTTGTTTAAGTACCTATCATAGTTGCCTTGTCCAGCATTAATCCAGGCAGAATGATGGTCAGGCTGATGTATTGTGCTGAGCAAATACAGTCATGTGTATATAGAGCAATTATATGCTGTGACCAGGTTATTACAGCATGTGCCATCCTCCACAACATCTGCCTGGGGGTGGGGGACATTATAGACCCAGATGATGAGCTCTTGGAGGATGAGTCAGATGATGAGGGGGAGAATGAGGAGGTGGCTGACAGTGGTGCAGCCTGGTGGGACCTACTGTCTAGTGAAGTTTTCTGCCCTGGAGGAGGTACCCCTAGATCACCAGTATTTATAGCTGTAAATCTGTCAACAGCCATAACTGCAATGACATGGTGAGGATGCTTGTTGTTATTCATTCATCTCTCTGTATGACAGTGACAGTGACACTGCAGCCATCACCCTGGTCAGCCTTGATACCCCAACCGGCGGACAATGTGGTGGACCAGGGATCACCCTGGGGACTACCCTCAAATCTGGACCTCAAATGTGGCACCTTACCCTGACAGCGCAGCCAGGACCTCCCTGCCTGGGTCATTGAAGGAGTCCGGCCTGCGTGTGTGTGTGTGTGTGTATGTTAATAAAATGCATTGCAACACTGTTTACAGGTCTTTATTTTTGCTCCACAACCCTCTCCAGGTGGGACAACAGTCTGTCCATCTTTTCTCTGCCCTCTGCAGCCTCATGTCCTCCCTTATGAGGTCTACCAGCTCCTCACTCGCCTTCCGCCTCCTTCTGCCCCTCTCAGTCTGGTTATGTGGTGTCTCCTCTACCACAACAGGGGTGTATACTGCTGAACTTGGCCCTGGTATGTCATCCTCAATGGAGGAAAGTAGGACAGGTGGCACAGTGGATGGCCTCTGTCCCAACACCTCATCCATGACATTAAACCAGGGCCCGGTTGCAGCAGTGGCCTTCCCCGTCAACCCCTCTCCGGTCGCTGGATACTTGCAGTCCTGAAGCAGCAGAACATCACACACACTAGTCAACAACGGCAGCAATATGCACAAGTGTGTGTTTCAATGGTGTCTGTTTAAGGCCAACCGTGTCTATACTGAGCAACAGCGCATGCATCATATCCTATGTATATGTAACGATACATACTTGTTTTTTTTTTTTTTTAGATTGTCCCACTTTCTCTTGGCCTGTGTGGGTGTCACCTTGTCCTGGAGGCCCATCTTCTCCAGGATGGTTCTGATTGTCAGACATGGCACAGAGGTGGCACATGGATACGAAGCACTGAAAGTTGCGAACACTTGAAGAACAATGTTAGGCAATGCACAGTGTAGCCACTGTTTGGCCTGCTATAGTGGGATCTGCACGTGTTTACTATGGACTGATGTCACTACGGATATACAAACGACCATGCGTGTTTTGATCTGACCTCTAACCCACACAGGCAGAGGATTTGGCTCCGGTGAAAAGCTCCTCATTCTGTCCACGTAGCCTGACATACTGCGTGGTTTGGTCTTTGCTCCCTGAAAAATAGGGATTAGTCGCCAGCTGCGTATCCTGGTGCACACTTATGACCACAATAATACCCACAAATGCAACGACTATTGTCAATAGAATAAAATTTATTCTCTTGTCATGGTTCTTTTGTTAACTTTCTCATTTATGTATGAACACATCATAGCTAGCTACATACATTTATAGACGTATTCCTCGCCACTCGGCTGCTGCCCGCTGCCCATTGTCCGCCATCCTGCGCACAATGAATTCTGGGTAATTGGAGACCGCGATGGATACATAGCATGTACACTTGTTTTAAGCTAGCTCAGCCCCTTACGAAGTGCGCATTTGAAGTCTGCATTTGAAGCACACTTCGAATTGGGACAGCACTTGGCGCGCCAGTATGACGTATGCGGTCTACAAATCTGCACTTCGAAGTGTGCAGAATTGAGAAACAGCCAATGTGTGCAGAATGTTAGCAAACACAAAGTTCCTGCTGCTGTGATGAAGTCCGATGCGAGTCCTTCTGACGCAGGCCGAGACGGGTTTTCTGCACATACTCAGACAAACACATTAAATTATGTGTGAACATGAAGACATCTGAGGACTGGATCGGATTTCTCATTATCAGATTAAGTTTCCTATTAAACATTCAGATTATGGCAGCAAGTAAAGACCCCTTTAATAAGTAACATTACCAACTTTATTTTTCTAAATATAAGATATTTAGTCCTGTATCACAAGAAAAAAAAATATAAATAAATAAACCGAGGCAACGGATTACATGTAACGACGTTACATATTTAAAATACAAAATATGTAACGACGTTACATATTTAAAATACAAAATAAGAGTAAGTGTATTTCTAAATAGTTTAAATGTGTGTATTTTAATACAGTTACTTGGCTAAAAAACAAATGACTTCTAGGGATTACATTATGGCACTACATGCAGGTTGCTCTGTGCGGATGCAGATATACGTACAGGTAAACTGAAAGTGGACGAGAGCCTTTTCCACTTTCCACACACGACAAAAAACTATCAGGGGGACAAAACATTTTATGCGTAGAAATTTAGAGAACATTTACATAAAAACCTGGTAAAGAAGGCCGCTTTATATCAGTGCAAGCTTTCCTTTCGGTCAACAAATGTCATGTTAGTTATTCTGTTTACTCGTTAAGTCGTGTTCAGTTCATTGTTTTCACCTGTGTTGATCATGTTCACCTGGGTCTTGTTTGCTGTCTGTTATTTAAGTCTTTGGTTTCTGAGTTTGGGTTGCGGGTTCATTAGGTT
>JBAMIG010000025.1:1079504-1090291 GCA_037177335.1 Kiunga ballochi
TGGTGTGATGTGGTGTAGTGGGGTGTGGTGTGGGGTGGTGTAGTGTGGTTTAGTGTGGTGTGGGGTGGTGTGGGGTGGTTTGGTGTCGTGTGGTGTTGTTTCTCTTGTTTTTGCTTTTTTTTTTCTTTTTTTTTTTTTTCTTGTTCTCCCCCTCTTCCACATGATGAAGAGACCCTGAAGTTTTTTTTCCAGCTTTAATGTCATTAATTGTAGCCCCCCCCCCCCCCTCCTCTGCGCGCGCGCTACTCCGGTCATTCCATGGGAAAAACTTTCCCTGCCGTCCTGGGAGAAATCCAGTTATTTTAGGAAAATACGTCACATCTTTGAGCTGCAGCCCAAAACATCCAGCTTCCCCTCTTTTTCGCCCTGTCTGGACTTGTTGCGCGTGTTTCCCTCCCCGCCGGAGTCACGCTGCTCCTGAACTGTTCAGAGGACAGTTTACTCTCCGGTTTTATGCACGGTGCAACTCGCCTGCAGCGGCGCACGCGGCTCAGACGTGACACATCCCGCCAGCCGTGCACAACTTGTGGAGCGAGCGGAAAGGAGGTTTTGGTTTTAAAGCGTGACATTGCACCGCATCTTTATTTCACCGTCATGGATGGATGGGAGGATGACTGAAGGGAGGAAAGCGCAGCCACAGGTATGACGAAAGGTGCGTTTAAACTGAAAAATCACACAGATAGCATGATTTCCCCTGCTTTCTCTCCTAAAGTGCCTCAGTTTTAATTGTATGATTCATGTTTATGTTGTTGCAAACATCAGCTCGCATTACAGCATAAACAACAACGCACGCGATAACCTTGAGCCCGTGCCACGCTGGAGACAACAGGTTCATTACGCGCGACGCTTTCTGCTTCCATATTGCGGAGATTTCCTCCGCAAACAGCTCATTTGTGTGCATGCTTGTGTCTAAATAGCTGGATCATTATAATCCTGAGCATATGTGCGTGCGTGTGTGTTTTTATTTCCCCCTTCAGTGAGAGAGCTTGCACAACACGTCAGCTCAGGGAGGGCAAAGCCTGCTTAAAATGCAGTGAATGTGACAGCCGAGCCGACAGAGCAGTCTACAGCGGAAAGGTGAGCGCGCAGAGGTGGGGGCACCAACATGCCAGCGGAACGAGCCCACCCGCAGACGTGACAAAGGAGGAGAGAAAAGAGGAGGAGGTCACTCCGCTGGTTTCCAAAGACGCGCGGAGGAGGTGCAGAGGGAGGGAGGACAGAGCGGGCTGAGGTGCGGGGAGCGTCACCCTGGTCTGGGGGGGAAAGATGACAGTGGTGCCCGGTGAGAACCTGGATGAGACTGTGGCACTGGCCGCGCTGTCAGCGCAGGATGTGTACGACCCGGAGCGAGCCGAGAACCAGGAGTGCTGCGAGCGCGTGGTCATCAACATCTCCGGGCTGCGCTTCGAGACGCAGCTGAAGACGCTCGCGCAGTTTCCCCGCACGCTGCTGGGGGACCCGCGCAAGAGGATGCGCTTCTTCGACCCGCTGAGGAACGAGTACTTCTTCGACAGGAACAGACCCAGCTTCGATGCCATCCTCTACTACTACCAGTCCGGGGGGCGTCTCCGGAGACCCGTCAACGTGCCGGTGGACATTTTTATGGAGGAGATCAAGTTTTACGAGCTGGGCGATGAGGTGATTGAGAATTTTAAGGAGGATGAGGGTTTTATCAAGGAGGAAGAGCGGCCGCTGCCTGAGAACGAGTTCCAGCGGCAGGTCTGGCTCCTGTTCGAGTACCCGGAGAGTTCCGGGCCCGCCAGGGGCATCGCCATCGTCTCCGTGCTGGTCATCCTCATCTCCATCGTCATCTTCTGCTTGGAGACTTTACCTGAGTTCAGAGAGGAGGTGAGAGCGTTTGACGAGCTCTTGGTTGTGAACGGAACCGCGCGCGCAAAGAAGCCGAACCCTTTTACGGACCCTTTCTTCATTGTGGAGACGCTCTGCATCATCTGGTTCTCCTTTGAGCTGCTGGTCAGGTTCCTCGCGTGCCCGAGTAAGCCCGCGTTCTTCAAGAACATCATGAACACCATCGACATCGTGGCCATCATGCCCTACTTCATCACGCTGGGGCTCGAGCTCGCGGAGCACCAGGGGAACGGCCAGCAGGCCATGTCACTGGCCATCCTGAGGGTCATCCGTCTGGTTCGGGTCTTTCGGATCTTCAAGCTGTCCAGACACTCCAAGGGGCTGCAGATCCTCGGCAAGACGCTGCAGGCCAGCATGAGGGAGCTGGGACTGCTCATATTTTTCCTCTTTATCGGAGTCATCCTCTTCTCCAGCGCGGTGTACTTCGCGGAGACAGACGACCCGGAATCGGGCTTCAGCAGTATCCCAGACGCGTTCTGGTGGGCAGTGGTGTCCATGACAACGGTGGGCTACGGGGACATGTGCCCGGTGACCATCGGGGGGAAGATCGTGGGGTCACTGTGCGCCATCGCCGGCGTGCTGACCATCGCGCTCCCGGTGCCGGTCATTGTGTCCAACTTTAACTACTTCTACCACCGCGAGACAGAGCACGAGGAGCAGTTCCAGTACACGCACGTGACCTGCGGCCAGCAGCAGCCGACGTTTGGGGAGTTCCCGAGGAGCGACAGCAAGCCGTCCCTGTCCAAGTCGGACTACCTGGACAGCGAAGACGCGGACTCCATCAAGTACACCAACTGCAGCCCGCACAAAGCCTTCACCGGGAAGCTGAGCGACGTCTGAGCGCGTCACGCACCTTCTGGGCGCAAACTCAGGGTGATGGTCTCCTCATTTCTGCCATCACAGGGCATCATTACAGCCGGAGGACGGACTCGAGCATTTTCCATGACGCGCTCGCAAGCAGGAGAACCAGAAAAAGGAGAAATGTTGCACTTTAATGACATTTTTAAAACAATCTTAGTAAAGTTTTCAGCTCTCCAGATGCAGGTTTAAAGGTTTACTTTCTGCTTTTCAGGACCAAATTCAGCAGGAGGTGCCTGCTCGTTAACACGCACTTGTTCTGTCTGGATGCTGCTCAGTGCTGAATCAGTTTTCTGTCAAGATGCAGCCTGGCAGACAAAACACAGGGCACACTGCTCCTGGCCCTGCAGGAGGAAAACCTCTCCTTATCCAACAGCGCCACCGCGTGGACGAGCGCGCTCTTCAGCAGATGCAGTTTCCATAGCAACCTTCCAGACTTTTCTGTATTGTCTGCCACAGCAGGCTGGAAGTGGAGAGGCCAGAAACCCACCATGTTGTGGAAGCGTCCATGTTGTCTGATCCCAGCAGACACTTCCTGTTTCTCTTTATTTACACCATTCAATGCATCCTGCACATTTCTCAAGACTGGAGGAGAAAAAGCTAAAGTTTGATTCAATATCTGGTTAATATTTACATTATTTTAATAGTTCAGAAGCTGGTTATAATGGGAGGATGATATAAAACAATCTGGGTAAAAAATAAGAACATTATAAAAACTATTTAGTGTGATTGAAGCTGTTATTCAGCAGAAAAACACATTTTATTGATTTTTGCCATTTGGTGAAAGGCAGCACAAAAAGATAAATATCTTAATATTTTTATTTTCAAAACAAATGAGCATGTAATATTTAAAAGACTGAAACATCTGGATTCCTCCGTGTCAGATTGTTCATTATTTTCCTAAATTCAGCCCAGAAACTTTTCACGTTTTAAAAAGAGGCTTAAAATAAACATACATTTCTTTTTTGTTCTGAAAATGACAGAGAAAAAAAAATCCAGTTTAAAGGAAAAGAAACAGATTTGAGGATTCAGAGATTTTCCAGAAGGGGGAATAAAGACTCACCTGAGCTCTCTGAAACCGCAGCACCTTACTCACCTGGACTCCAGGGACCAATCAGCATCCGGATCTGCTGAAACACAACATAAAGAGGATCTTTAACAAACTGATGGATTCACTGTGAGCCCTGTTGGGTGGATTAATATCCGACTCCATATTTAAAATGATGACTCATCGTCGCTGATGGACGAAACTTCAGATTCTGTCTGATTCTGCCCCAATCACAGGTGAGTACATCTTTCTGTCTGTGTTTTTATTTGCAGATGATAAATGATCAGTTATTGATCAGAGGGTTTGGGAATTTGGGCGCAGTGCCTCATTGTGGCCACTGGGTGGCAGCATAAGGGGGAAATGAGGCAGTATCTCACGTGGTCATAAAGTGCACAAATCCAACTTTAAGATGCTTAAAAAGAAGAGCTTTATTATTTCTAAAGGGGAAAAATCCTCCAGCGAGTCGCTCTGTTTGGCATCAGGGAGTTATTTTGGGATTAAATCATTTCGGATGCGGTTTGCACCAAAATAAACACTTTAAAACACAGAATTAACACAAAAGTTCACAAGAGGATCCTAAAAAACAAAGCAAATCAAGAAGCACAAACCAGAAACACACTGATCAGAGACTATTTCAGCCAGAAGACAGATGGATACAACCTGCTTCAAACCAAAGGATCGAAAAGCAAACAGAAAGACAAAACAACGTAGCCGGTTTGTTGTTCTGAAGCTGCATTAGTCTCAAAACTGCAGACACTGAGACTGGTCACCAGAGCGTGGCAACTGGACTTCCACACGTCAGCCAGCAGGGGTCAGCAGCTGCTCTCTGCAGGAGGTCCCCATCAGGACCCCTCACAACCTGCACTCAGAGGTCACAAACCTGCAGCTCAAGGGCCAAAAACCAGCCAGGCAGAGAGAGAATGACAAAGATTAAATCCTGTTTTTCCAGCTCACACTTTATGTTTACAGACATTTCACAATGATCGCTGCAAAAGCTCCAACTGTAGTAAAACAGAATATGTGGAGTAATTATTCTACTGGTCTGACCTGCCTGAACTAAAGTTTTACATAAAGATTATATATATATATACATTTATACATACACACAGCTACAGTCCCTACAGAATGAAACAAACGATGCTGAATGTGTAAAATTATCTAAGATACTCAGCAACCAGGACGTCACACCTGGGTGTGAAATGCTGCAGATATTATCAGAAGAACAAACTTTCCCTTTTATGTTTTTGTTTCTTGTCTCTGGGGTCTGTTATGATGAGAGACGACAATGTGTAGCAAAGTAAATCAGCTTCTTGTGTAACGCAGATCTCATGTCACTCTGACAGCTGGAGACATGACAGCTCCAGCTAGCGCTGCGCTAACTGGCTGCCCCTGCAGGGCTTTTTGGTCAAAATCTCCTTCAGTGAACTCGTCCTCCTCCTCCTCCTCTTTCTCCTCCCTGAGCACGTCCTTGGTGAACATATGCATACAGCCAGGGCAGGCTGAGGTAAACAGGTTTCCCCTTGGATGACACCGCCACACCGAAGAGGAGTTACATTCTGACAGCTATAGTTAGTGTCGTTGTCACTGCTGAGGGAATCTGTCCCGAGGCCTCGAGTTGGCCCGAAGCCACGTTCACCTTCAAACTACCCTGTTCCTTTTCTACCTCATGAAAAACACAAAGGCTCAAATGAACCAGAGTCAAAACAAGTCCTAGTGGCGAAAAGGTGAAAATAAACAAAACATATCATCACATAAAGAACAGTTTCGGATTTTACGATGCTTCATGACAGCATTATTAAAACATTAGCAGGGAGAAAAGTGTCCAACAGAAACCCCAGGAGGACAAGTGTCTTTTTACATTTTTGACAGATGTTTGCAATTTATCCGTTATCTGCTACTAGTTAACGCTCTGCTCTCCGGTAGCCTACCAGCTAACACCGTTAACTGCTTCTAATTAACGCTCTGCTCTCCGGTACCTGCTAACACTGTTACCTGCTTCTAGTTAACGCTCTGCTCTCCGGTACCAGCTAACAGCGTTATCTGCTTCTAGTTAACGCTCTCCTCTCAGGTACTAGCTAACACAGTTATCTGCTACTAGTTGACGCTCTGCTCTCCGGTACCAGCTAACACCGTTACGTGGTTCGAGTTAACGCTCTGCTCTCTGGTAGTGGCTGTTACTGATATTTGGTGCTAGGTACTACTTACAGGGTAACAATCCTGTCTTGTTGTAGCTAACACTATCTCTTAAAACTTTGAGCAGCAGGAACTAATTCTCAGCCTATTAGACTGAAAACTTGGAAAAAATGTTGATTCCATGATATATTTACAGGAATTTTACTGAATATTTAAATCTATTATGCTTAATAGAAGTCAGGATTTTCGTTGCTTAGTATAAAACATGTTTTCAGTGTTTCTTCAAGCGTTACCTAAAACCTTATTATGTCAGACACAACCCTTCTGCTTCTTAGCATTTTCAACTCTGAAGCTTTGAGCCGTAAAGTTAAACTGTTTACCAGAAAAACTACCCGATCAGTCTCCAAACAAATATCCCTCCATTCACACAGGCATCATGTGATACCTTTATTCAGGTCGAAGGTTCCCGTTATTTAAAGACACTTGATGAATTAAAGGCACGAGGGCCTTAAACTATCAGTGACAGCAGCTGCTGAGCTCCCGTTTCCACGGTGACGGTATCACAACATCCACATAACGGTGTACTGAGGGGCATCAGATTGTTTACAACGCGGTTGTAAGCTTCTACAGGGTTAACCATGATCTCTGGAGCACCGCTGCTGGATATAAATACCCTCCAATCTGTATCACAAGCTCCATAACATCTGCTTATAAATAAAAAACATCTTAAATATTTGTTTACTTTATGTTGGTATCAAAATGGTGTCATGGTGTTCAGGGCAGCTTCATTCCAGGGATGTGAAACTCAGCGTAAACTGGTTGAGCTGCTTCAGAAGGACTGAAAGTAAAGGAAGCTGATGCAGGTGACCAGCCACGTTACCATAGCAACAGCAGATCCTTCACTCTGACTGGCTGGAGAGCTCTCACTCCTCTCAGATAAAGGATCAGGCAGCTTCTCAAACTGAGAGCAGTTAGTGCAAAATCAGTCTAGGACCAGTACCCTCAGTGTGTAAGGGTCAGGAGAAGACCCAGAAACTGATCTGACCCGTACGAACAGAACCCTGGTCCAACCCGGTGTGTTGAGTAAATCTGTCTCACAGAAACACAGTTTATGGAACACATAACAACATTTTCCAGCAACTTTTAGATGAAACCCTTCTTTAACACACCTGAATGGTATTGCTTAATTGTTTTTTCTGCATGTCATCCGGCTCTACAAAGGCCTACTAACAAGCAAATCATAGGATTCAGCTGTGTTGGAAAAGGGATGGATCTAAAAGTTGCAGGATGGTAGATCTCGAGGACCGGACTTGGGCAGGCCTGCTCTAAGGACTACTCACCCCAACGTGTCCCAATGTGTCCCTCAGTGGCAGCTGCAATTTCAGAGTGACACGTCCCGACTGCTTTACCTGCCCTATTTATAAACACATCTAAAATCCCAGATAAACACAGAAATGCAGTAAACAGCAGGAAAAGTTTAGTCCTTTCACAGAGGAGTCAACCTGCTGCAAGACAAAAGGGAGACAATCCTCCCCGTTCATCTCTAAATATGTCAAACTTTAAACTCGTGCACATTTATGCATGTTAAAACTGATCACTCTGCTTTCCTTCCAGTGGGAGAAAGATGAAAGCAGTCCTGCTGCCATCACCGACCTTCTTTCCTCCAATGATGGTGAAAAACAAACCCGGGAGGAAAATTTATTCATAGCTAAAAGAAAAAAGTGAAAATCTGAGAATCGTCTTCATCACAGGACGTCTGCACCGAGAAGGCTGCAGGTACCACACAAAGGTTACTTCAATCACCTGAGACGCTCCTGTTGCTGTCCTGTCTCTATGTTGCATATCATATCCAAACCAAATCATACTACTGCATGCTTGGAAAGAACAGCATGTCCACACAGGACATGTCCACAGAGGACACTACGGAAACAGCATCTTCTGCTCATCCTTAGGAAGGAAATGATTCGGTTGGATGAACTTAGTGGTTAAATCTCTATTTTTTAAACTATCATATATGTTTTCTATGGAGGGGGACTGGTTATACTGGTGAATTATTTTGTAGATTTTTAACATTTTTGCTATTTTTGTTCATTTTTGCCTTGATAAAAAAAAAAGAAAAAACTGAAGCAGCTTGGATGGAGATGTCCATTCTACCAGAGGAATGTGGCTGCAGGAGGAGGGATGGCAGAGTTTCTGAATGTGTTTAAGTGGTTTCTGATCAGAATGCTGTATTTCTGTTCGCATCTACCTCAGTGTTTGCTCATTAAGCTTTAACAGCCGAGAAACAGAAACACATAACTGCCAGAGTCCCAGATGCAGGTGATGCCCTGATGTGGAAGAGTTAAACACACGCATATCGGAGTGAAACGGCCTTTTTGTGGAGTTTAAAATGTCTTCGATCCGTTTTTACTCAAATAATTGATTTATAGGCAATAATGTTGTGCAGAGTGGCTTTTCAGCAGGAGGGAGAAACAGTGCAGTTTCAGAACTAAAAACAAAGCATTATTTAGTGGTGGATTTTCCATAATGCCTAAGAATAACTAAATATATTAGAAATAGAGAGTAAGAAGCTTTTCATGGAAGAATTGCAGAATCTGTTTCTTTTCTCTTTTTTCAGCCGTTTTTCTTTAGTGATCATTTTTTTTATAAACCAACTGTTTATTCAATACAAGACAAAATATGTTTTAATCTGGGCTGAGGGTTAAAAAAGCCTCTTTGGTTTGGAACGGGGATTTAGCAAACTGTTTTCCCCAGAATCAGAGGATGTGTCAGGGTTCGTCCTTGGTCCTTGGTCCTGGGTTTTTCCTTTTCTTATGTTGTTTTTTGTAGTTTTGGTTATTTACTGATCCTTCTGTTTTTTTCTTCAGGTATCTCGTCTTGCCCTCCCTTGTGTGTCTTCCCCTCCTACCAACCTCCTGATTACCCTCATGTGTTTCACCTGTATCTCGTTTTCCCGGTGTATTTAGTTGGCTGGCTCCCTGTGTTCCCTGCCAGAGTGTCTTGTAGTTTTCGGTGCTCATTTCCACTGATTTTTGGAATTTAAAGTATCTTTTTGTGAATCTCCGTCCGCGTGTGTGTCCGTCCCTTCACGGCCCTGACAGGATGTAGGTACTCTGATCTCCTGCAGGGAGATCTCTAAAAAACTCTAAAAAAAAAAAGACTGGTTGTGTCTCAATCAGGCATTAACACAACTTAATTAAGTGCGTAATGTGTTCACACTGACATTTAGGCAAATGTGCACTGAAAGGACCCGGATGCTGCCCGAAAATTCACCAATAATCTAGTGTGAAGCAAACAACATGGCGGTGGAGGATAATGTGTATTTATGTGAGCATAAAGTTATTTTGTTAAGCTTCTCATGTATACCGCAGCTTGCTATGTATCCAATCATTAGTTTGAGACAGCGCTAACTGAGCCAGTTTTTAGAGAACACTAAATAATCATTTTGACTAAATAAAATGTGACTTCCCATTACTACTAATTAATACCCAACATCGAGTATTGCATTAGACACAGCACTTAGTGTGCATTACTACCTAGTGTGCACTATAGGAAAACGTTTGCAGTGTGCACTATGCACTACATTCCAGGGCACTATGGTATTGAGACACAGGCCAGTGGCCGTACTGTGCACTTTTTCCTGTAGTGCACACTAAACTTAATTATAGTGCAGGAAGTAGTGTTAGTTTGGTGAAAGCCACTTTGTTTAGTTTAGCCAAAGACCATGTTAAATGACTTACTTTGCTTTTTTTTGCAGCAGTGAATTAGTTTCCTTGATTCTCTGCATTTACATTTATGTAGCAAGACATTAGCATGTCTAAAGTGCACAGCACCCTCCCCTGCCCCCCACCCAGCATACATTTCATGATGAAGGCTCGATGAAAACCACTGTTTGTTGAAACAAAGCTGTTGTTGTTTAGAGCATAGCAGTGCAGTCATGTCCATGATGTTTGCTCTTACCTGCCATCAGGTGGCTTTTCATAGGTGCAGCTTCAGGAGCCTGACTCTGGGGAGGAGGACAAAATGTTTCCTAAAACTCCAAACTGTAGCTCCTAGTGGTGTTGCAGCCAGTCTGCAGTTTTGTTGTAGTTTTGCTTTGCTAAAGCATAAAACAACAACAGCCGAGGGAGATTTGTGTGTGACTGAGGCACTGATGAGCTGTGACTGGTGATTAATGTGCTCTGCATACTGTATGTGCAATAATAACACAGCGTTTCCCCTGCGAGTGCAGGAACGTCCCAATGACTAAAGACTAGTCACTCTGGTCAGAGTTCCACATGTTCAGCCATCGTTGATGTTCACCAAATGTAACAGCCGTGGTTACGTTTTCATGCTTCAATTTCAGTTTGAGCTCCGCACCAAATCACTGTCATGCACAAAGACCACAAAGCAATAGAGGTCAGTGGTATGCGCAAACATGGCACCACATGTTTTCCACTGTTACTTCAGTGAGTTTGGAGTTCTTTTATTTGATTTACCTTCGTTTGTCGAGTAAGTCTCCAGTGGTCTCAAAATTCACCTAAGAACAAGAAAATGAAAAATGAACAATGAAAAATACATAAATAACAAAACATTAAAAAAAAAAGGGTGGGGGCATCTTTTACCAAAACATCTACAGTAGTTTATTGAAGTCAGAATAGATTAAATGACTAAGCCACTGTAAACATAGGACATATCATTTACTGATGTTACTGAAACTGGAGTCAAAACATGTTAAATTTAAAATGTTTCCCCATATTTATGTACAGCTGTATTCATATCTGAAACAGATTAGCTCTGTGCTAATTGATTATATTATATATAATCTAAATGACTACATACACACACACACACACAGGTAAGACACACACTGGTGTGCAGAGCAAACCTGCATGAGACC
>JBAMIG010000025.1:1115619-1125875 GCA_037177335.1 Kiunga ballochi
TTGGACCCGACCAGCCGAACATCGCTGCATACATTTTGGTATTGTTTTGTTGATCAAATTACACTGATGTGACATTGTAGAACATTTTCTTGGTTTTTTGTAAATGTCTATTTTGGAGTTTGGTATTAGCGCCCCCCCCAAGGCAAAATTACACCAGCCACCACTGGCTGCCAGACCTTATCACAGACACCAGTCACCCTGCCCCAGTCAACCCCAATCCACCTAGGAAGTGGCATAGAGGTGCAAAAAACATAGCAGTCTGGGGGAAATGGCTTGAGTGGGTCTAAATCTGCAACCACTGACCCTGGCCAGGTACAGGCCACCCAGGGAGGAGCACAAGCCCAGGGCTCCAAGAGCCCAGAAGCAAAGCCCCCACCCCCAAAAAAAAGGGTTGCCCGTTCATCACCAACAGAGGATCCCAAACCGTCACTCCACAGGCTACCACCCCAGCCCACTTCCAGTATACCACCACAATACCCCCCAATGCAGGTGACCCAGCACCCTCCAACTTCCACCAGCAAACCCAGCAGAAAACCTCGGCCTATGGGACTAACTTCTCACCTTGCCTGAACCTCACCCCTGGCAGTGTGAGATGTGCACAATCTGCATGGATTAATCATCATCATAGCTTTAGATAAACTGGGAAGTAATAAAGCATGAAGCAATTATTTAACCCTACTTAAAGCTACTCACAAGGACAACTTGATGAAAACATACCAAGTAAAACTGTTCATCAGCTCTGTATTCCACCAGCTCAATGAGCTGTTCTCATGGTGATCAGTTAATGTCCCTAACTGTCCCTCTCCATGCTCTGCAAGCAGATCAGGCTCTTTTTACAGTGTGTCATACATTTAAATCCTTTCCCTTATTTCTACCATCTATAGTCCTGTTACTTAAAATGTTAATACATGGGAAGAGTAATATGAAGCAGTTGAGGGTCTGATGGAGGAGGAGGAAGATTTAGTCCTGAAAAAGAAGGACTAGACAGGTGCATGTAGTTGGAGACCTGTGGAGCAGACATGTGCAGATCACATGGAAATGAATTAAACTGCCAACACACCTCATGCACCAGCGAGTGTGCCAGAAAACACACATTGCACTTTTATGTGGCTACATGAATACTTATATATAGTGACCACTTTTTTATTCTTTCATATGACATTAATGAAATAAGTGGAACATGTGAAGTTGGAGCTAATAATAATCTTCACATGTATCTTTGACATTTATTGTGCATGGAGGACAAGTAAATGAATGTGCATGATATAATGTCTGCAAATACAAACAGACTTATTTATAGAGAATACAAGTAAAAATGTACCCGGCAGGTATAACAAAAGGGATGAAAGTCAGAGAAAAATGGAAGTTGAGACTTAAGTGAGTGTGCATGTTTGTTCGTCTCTGTGTGTTAGCCCTGCGATGGGCTGGCGTCCCGTCCAGGGTGTACCCCGCCCCTCGCCCATTGGCTGCTGGGATAGGCTCCAGCCCCCACACGACCCCGTTAGGGACAAAGCGGTAGATGATGGATGGATGGATGGATGAGACTTAAGTGTCTAATCAATGAACAAGGTGTGAACACAAGCTGATTAACAAGTAAGTGCGTGCAGGTGTGCTAGCTGTAAACAGGTAGGTGCTTGTGAATGGATGGAGCAGGAAGTAACCAGAAGCTTTTGATGGATGTAAAAGATAGGCAAGATGGGGAAAATAAACATGATCAACATCAAATTAATACTCAGACATTGCAGAGGTGTCCCTCTGCCAGGCTAGCTGTTAGCTGCTGTAGCGTTGTCCCTATATGCCAGGCTAGCTGTTTGCTGCTGTAGGGTTGTCCCTATATGCCAGGCTAGCTGTTTGCTGCTGCAGGGTTGTCCCTATATGCCAGGCTAGCTGTTTGCTGCTGCAGGGTTGTCCCTATATGCCAGACTAGCTGTTTGCTGCTGCAGGATTGTCCCTCTGCTAGGTTAGCTGTTAGCTGCTGTAGGGTTGTCCCTCTGCTAGGCTAGCTTTTAGCTGCTGCAGGGTTGTCCCTCTGCTAGGCTAGCTATTAGCTGCGTTAGGGTTGTCCCTCTTCTAGACTAGCTGCTAACAGATGGAATTGTTTGTGCTGATAATGTGAGTGTTGATAATTCTAACACTCTAGTGTCATACCCTTTTTAAGTTAAACTACAGGAACCTAAAATGTATTTTTTAACACCAACTACACACAAAATGTCACATGTTCAGTCTAACCTATTTATGCTAGCATCATAAGTCTTTTTAAAAAATCTGACAGAGATGAACATCATATGGAGCACCCAGGGGACATGGTGGTTTTTTCTTTTTGCGTTCCTTCAATGGTTCTCTTAATACGTCAGTGTTCCCTTGTTTTAAAGCTGTCTTGCTGTTTTTCTATATGTGTTTATAGTATACATCTCTTTCTCTCTATCAAGTCAACATTACAGCACATACACCTGCCATTAAAAGGGTTGTTGTATTCAGGAACAGTACTGAGGATGTTGCGGCTATGTTTTATGCAATTTTATGCTGTAATGTTGCCATTGTGCCTGTTTGTATTTCCAGTTCTAATTTCCATTCATTTCACCGAATCATGTAACTGCTCAGAAGGCAACTGTTTATTGATAATCATGTCATTCATTGCATCAAGAATGAACCTACCCAAATTAGAATCTTTTTTTTTTTTTTTACATCCATCCATTCATCCATCCATCAATCCATCCACCCACCACAGAATGAAAGCTTCTGAGCCAACAACTTTTCTGTCTCCTTATCAGAGTTTTGTCTCCGTTTAGTTTGTGCAGTAGACTCTGCTGGGTGAAGAAAGTCAGGGCATTAATGTTTAATAAGCTAATATGATCCATGAAGGGAACAGGACACCAGTGGGGGGGCAGCAGGATGTGAAGTCTGCAGGTCTGAGGCTTGACTTTTTTCCTCATTCCTTTTTGAGAAGATCTGGTGAAAAGTCGCCTCTTACAGGACAAATGAAGAAATGTGCTCTGGTTCTTCTGTTGCACACATGATGGATGATCACATGTTTAAACATGCTGATGCAGTCAAACTGGCTCTGGTGTGCTGGTGCTACCCGGGCGGCATGCTGGGAGCCCATATGGTGCTCCGGGAGCTTTGTGGGACGACATGAAACCCTATCGTTTGTGTTTGTCCTCGGCTGCGTCAGGCTGTCTGGTGTTTTTGTGTTGAAGGAAGGCGCCAGGCCTGGCTCGGCTTGCCTCTGTCTGCCTGAATGCACTTATGCTGGCTCAGGTAGGACATGGAGTGCTGTGGTGGAAAATGAAACTTAAGGAGACGGTCGTACCGTTTGTGCATCATGTGTGGATGTGGGTGTTTGCAGCTCGTACCAGTAGCATGCAGGCTTTTCATACCAGATTTCTACTGGAAACTCAGCTCCACATTGGTTTACTCATTTTAAAAGTTTTTTTTTTTTTTGCATTCATGTGAGGAAAAACTAACTTTCTAAATATTTAAATGAAGCTGGAGCCTCCTGTTAAATGAGTTTTGCTTTGTCTGCATTGTATCCACTGACCAGCAGGGGGCAGTTTACCTGTGGGATAAAGTCCTCATTCATTTTCTACACGTGGTTGGGGTGTAATTTCGTAGCAGGATATTGATGTGGGAGTTAGGATGGCTTGATGGAGGTGTTGGGACACACCTGGAGAGCAGAGATTCATCCCTCTCAGGTTTTTTATTTATTTATTTTCTCTGGTCAGGGGATAAAACACACTCTTGGGTCAGATTGATGTTAGTAGTAAACATCTATGTTCCTCACTACCCACATGTAATTCTAATCCAGAAAGTTTTCATCCCTCTGAAGACTTTAATAGCCTAGCCTACTGCGCATTTTAACTCTGAGCCTCTTTCTAAATTATAGAAAAAACTGCGTCATCGACCACTGGTTCCTCCTTTATCATCGTCTTCATCATGAAGTAGTCCTACTTGGAGCTTTATGAAGGTAATGTTTTTTTTTTTCACTTTTATGGCTCATAAAACAGTTTATTTGACAAAGTGGAGAATCAAAATCTCAGGTTAAAACTTCCCTACCTGAATAAACTCAGTTTCAGTCACAAATAACTAATAGGCCTAACTTTATCAGTAGAACAAGCAGAAAGCTTCCTTACGCTGTACAGACTTACAGAATATGTTCAGTATGGGAAAATAATTTCATAGAGCTTCTCATCACTCACACAGGAACTGGGACTTTTTAAGTCTTTTTCGTGTTTAGTAAAATTATTCCATAACTGAGCCCAAAAAGGCAAACATCTTTGTTACATTTCTTTCTGGGCTTCAGAAAAATTATTTTAAACAATCTCTTAAATGTGCTATTTTTAATAAACTATACAATTAATAATATTAATTATGTTTTATAATAATAATAATATAAAAATAAAAAAGTAGTTGTAAAAATGGTACTAAAAATAATAAAGGTAAAAAAATATAAATGAATAATAATAAATATTGGATGCAGCATGATTGATCAGGTCAGGTCACATTTCTGTATCATGCTGCTCGGTGTTGTTATTAAGGCTTTGTCGGTATATCTGACTTGATATGAAATACCAGGTGTTTTGATATTCTAATTCCTGTAGTATATATATACATTAGTAAATATTCATGATGCTTTAAAGTGAAGTGAGTAAATTGGATCTGGAAATTGGAAACTATGAAAATAATCCCGGTTTGTGGACTTTGGTTGATATTTAAGCCAGCTTTTGTCCACATCTCTGCGACATGCAGCTAATAGAAGTTATTTCTGGTAAAACTGGCAGGAATAAAAGGTGAAGTCAGTGTGAGAGGAATTAAAGAGCAGACTGCTGCTGTTGATGCCTGAAGCTGTGGCTCTCTCGTAAAGACCACGTTACGGAAATGTGTATTTAGCGTGCTCAGCTGTAAGTGTGTGTACCTCTTCCTCTGGGCAGCCGCGCTGTGCATTATTTACATAAGCCTGCCCTTTCCCCTTTGTGTTTTTTTTTTTCCTGTCTTTTTTTTTTGTTGCATTGCTTTCGTCAGACTCGCTCTCACTGCCCTGAGGCGAGGCCTTCCACAGGACGGGACAGCGCGTCTTTAATGCACACTGACAGCGGATACTGGCTCTCTGCTTGTAAGAGCACATACTGTAAGGATTTGACTGCCTTTCAAGGCTGGAGACAGAACTCTAAAAATAGAAGCTGTGAATAATATGTCAAAACAATAGTCTTCAGGACAAAAGGACATTTTGGAAACTTGTCTTTGGAGGACAGAAAAGCTGATTGGGCTGGTGTCCGATTTAGTGGAGTCATAGAGAACCAGGGGATGCAGACGGTCTTTGGCTGAGGAAGGTCGTCATGAGGAGAGAGGACCTCCACGAAGCTCCGCCTCAAAGAGGATGAAGAACCAGTAATGTTTACATAACAAGTTTGTGATCCAGTGAGTCTGTTCAGTGCAAAAAAAAAAAAAAAAATTTAAATTAATGCTCCTTTATAAGGTCAAGAGATAGTTTAGAGGTAGCTGTGTGTGTGTGTGTGTTACAAATTTTGACTGGTTCCTTCAATATACCACATAAGGATAAAGAGTTTGGCTGCCCAGTTAAACTCAGTGATCAAACATAAGGAGTATGGTTTTTATATGGGTTTTGCTGAATGATGGATGAACAGGTGGATTTAGCTGTAGAGCCCCTTGCTGCCCAGTAGAAGAACCAATGACCAGTAGAGGAAGTCTATCCATCAGTCACAGGTCATACTAAAACATAGCCTGTTACATTCAAGAGCCCACCTGTCACACAGCAGCCATCTTTAATCCCATACTGGCACCAAAACCTTGCTAAAGAAATCTGGGAGGGACTCAGAGTAGAGCCGCTGCTCCTCCACATAGAGAGGAGCCAGATGAGGTGGCTCGGACATCTGGTTAAGAGGCCTCCTGGACCTCTCCCTGGTGAGGTGTTCCGGGCACGTCCCTGTGGGAGGAGGCCCCGGGGGAGACCCAGGACACACTGGACTGATTACATCTCATGGCTGGCCTCGGGGTCCCCCCAGATGAGCTGGTGAATGTGGCTGGGGAGAGGGAAGTCTGGGCTTCCCTCCTTAGCTGCCGCCCCCGCGACCCAACCTTGGATAAGCGGTGGAAAAAGGATGGATGGTTATCTGTTGAAAGCGACAAAGATCAGACAGAAAACAGGATTTAAGCAACAACGCTATGATTTCTGTTAGCATTACTTGACATAAGGAGTCAGGACTAAAAATAGGTTCTGAAATCCAGCAGAGACCTAAATCAGAACCCGAGATGCATCCCGACCTTCAGGTCGCCCATCTACCGTTGGCTGAATCCACATCTGAAATGGTCTTCATAGAAATGTTGCAAGGCCTAAGTCACATGATTCAAGAACTGGACTGAAGATCAATGGAAACCAGTCTGATAGAGGGACTGACCACAGCATTTGATGGACCCGCTACAGAACCAGAACCTAAGCATTTCTGAAGCAGTTTGGATGGAAAATGGAGCAAAAGGCAGGAACATAAGAGTTTAGTAAAGGCATGAAGGAGTTAGGAGAGACTAAAGATGCATTTATGCCTCGTCTTCTGTATTTATGTTTTAGCGTGTTTTACCAAATCACAGCAACTATTTTCTGCTTTTCTAAAAATATCTCCATAATTAAGAGCAATGCTGCACAGAGCTGTAGATTCCTTTTAAGCCTATCAAACAGAAGCAGCCTTTTAAACCGAAGCCCCACTTGCGCAAAACACATCTCTGCTGCCCCATGCTGCTGTTCAGGAAGCATTTCTTTCATAATAATCCTCCTCTCCCAGCAGCAGACTGGTTGCTATGGGCAGCAGCTTTGCTCTCCGCTGTAAAGCTTTCAGCAACACCTAGTGGTCAAACGGCAGCACTGCAGCTCCTTTTTCTTTTCAGAGTAACATAATGGTTATACACGTCCTCATATCCAATACACAATCCATCACTGCGCCGTGGGAGGGATGCCGTGCTCGTGTGGAGACGAGCCTTGGCAACTGGAAAATACTACTGTGTCACCATGGTAACCCGTGAACTGGTGAGAGAGAGAGAAAAGAGGAGGAGATGTCAAAAAGCGAGTGTGGAAATGGAGGGAGAGTATGAAATAACAAATAGCTATTATGACATGAAGTAAGAGAGAATCCCATCAGGATGTGGCCGTTAATAAAGCAAAACAAAGCAGTAATTCACCCTGTCATTCAGAATAAGGCCAAGAAAGCCTCCAGGATGTGTTGGGTGCTGTTTCACTTAAATTCCAGTGTTTCTTTCTCTCTGGGTATTTTTCTGTCTGAGTCACATCCCTGATGTGCGACCTGTTTAATCAGAGATAAAGTAGGACAGCCTCTTCCTGCTGGGCACTTCTCAGACTAATTCAGATCCCTTCTACATTGCCACTAAATCACAAACAACTGAAGACCGCGAGAGGCTACTGGCCTCATGTCTGCTTCGCTGCTTCCCAAACGGGCTCAGAAACACAGTGGGGATGAAGAGCTGGTACCCCCGTTCAGTGCTGCGTTAGATACGGAGAGTAAAGAGCCAAACGTCGAATCCACACCATGTATAAGAGGCAGAAATATTCTAACTAAGTTGTAGTATTTAAGTAAATCTGAGCTCAGATTTCCTGCCAGAAACCTTTGGCACCCCTCCTCTTCTTCAGCTTCCCAGCAGAACACAACAGAAAGGATATCTGATCCAGAAGTTGGAGGATTTTTTTTAGCTAATTTTTCGTCTTCTAAAATAGCTGCAATCTACTGGCATCTTATCACTGCATTCCTGGTACAGCCCTGTGAGGGACTGCGACCAGTCCATGTGTACCTCCCTCTCCCCTCACTGGGATGGGCTCCAGCTTGTTTAAGTTCCCCTGAAAATGATGCTGACTCATGGGCATAGGCTGCAACGGAAAAGGCAAAGGCTGCAGAGGTCTGAGAAGGGCAACACAAGCTGGTATATAATATAAATAAACCAGCGTTATAACCACAAGTTCTTACAAATATTTACCTACATAAACGCATACTTCTATAACTTCATAGCAGAAGCCTATTGTAGCTAAATAATGGCAAAACAAAATCTAATAAAACGACAAATGAAAAGCCAAGTAGTTTTAACACTACTGGAACCACACTAAATACACATACCAAACACAAGAATCCTAGATACTAAACTAAATCAAAATACCAAAATCAAAATCAAAGCTTAACTAAACACCACAAAATGAGCTTATGTACAAAGAGCACCACAAATACCCAGCTGAAGTCACAAAGTTCAATGTGCGCAGATCTACAAGTCAAGGAGAAAGAGTCCATTTCCAAACAATTTCTCAGTGAAATGACTGATGTGGCCTTTTATTTCCTGGTTGAATCTGTGTTGGATGGTGATTGGTTGAGGATCTGACAAATCTGGACGGTGCAGGCGAAGGTGTGGCTGATCCAGGCCTCTACAGAAAAGGGGGCAGGCAGGTTGACAGAAAGGAAAAATGAAATAATTACCGACGTGACAGGCGTCCGTAACACCAGGTAACTCCGTATCCAGGTAACTCCGTATCCAGGTAACTCCGTATCCAGGTAACTCCGTATCCAGGTAACTCCGTATCCAGGTAACTCTGTATCCAGGTAACTCCGTATTCAGGTAACTACCTATCCAGGCGACCACATATCCAGACAACTTGTAAAAGCCCTTCTCCCTAATTTCTTATTGTAATTCCTTGTAAAACTTTGCATGTCACTGTTGTTTTAAATCAAGGATGGAGATTTTATATCTCCCTAATTATTTCCTCAAAGATTTCCTCCGTCCATGCGTACTGTGCCATCTTTACCTGAAAGAAACTGGTCACATGACCTGCTATGTCACATCTGGTGAAGTGTACACATGAAAAGAGTTTTAGTTACGAGTATGTGACATATGTCTGAAAAACCACTTCATGAGAGATGAGAAACATTTAGGCACTGTTTAAGATGCAGGTGTCTCTGTTAGCAGCTCTTTATTATGACATTTATCGGGGTGGAAGCAACTCGAGAGAAAATGCAGCTTATCTTCATCCTCCCAAAGCCGTGCACTCATTGGGTCCTGTGGGCCTCATTTCTCATGCTGGATCAGCAGGATCACATTTCCTTATCAGCAGTATTACTTTTTCCTTTTGTCCTAACTGATGAGGAAACACCCATGAGACAAAGTTCTTCAGCGTTGCTTTGCTTCAACGCAAAATCACGGAACTTTCTGAAGATACTGGGCATGATGGCTGAATCCATGTGGAAGCAGTGGCTTTTCTCCAGAACATGCAGGTTTATTGATCCAGAAATTAATGTAGCTGGTTAATTTTTAATTAACAAGATTATAGTTTGACACTTCTCACAGAGCTGCAGAAGTATTCAGTGACGAAACAGAAACATGGCTGCTGTGTGCCCTGATTGGGAATTCATTCTGCAGAACTAAATACATTAGTTAAATTATTCAAATGTACATAAAGTACATCATTGATTTAAATAATACCATTGGTTGGCTAGCAGTCAGCACGTGCAGAAAAAGTGCACATGCTGACTGAACTTCTTCCATATTCTGACTAAAGTGACTACGGAAAGTCTGAAGGGACAAAACAAACTTAGTCTGCATTTCTGCCCCTCAAACGGCAAAGATGTGCAGGTTCCTGTGTCTCTCAGTGTGTGTGTAGATCATGGCTGTTTGTAGAAACTGAGGGGATGAAGGTATGAAGAGGCAATGTGAAGATGAGGACAGATGCTGCAGGGTGGAGACGTTGCTCTGATGGCAGGTGGAGTCCAGTCCAGAGGGAGGAAACATGGCACTGGTGGAGATGTGTGTGTAATGTCATCAGGCGTCTTTAAACTTGTCGGTATTTGGAAAGAAAACATTACAGATTAACTATAAATGTATATAAATCCAAGCTGAGATGTTTTTACAAGACAAACAAAACTTTTTCCACCTGAGCACAGAAATAGCGATATGCTAATCTCCCGGCAGAGAAACATTTTATTGGTAAGTTTACTATAAATGTCAACGTATCGGATTCACCACATTGATTACCAGGAAGTCCACAACCTTATTTGGCAGCAAATACTGAATGTAATGGATAAAAAAATGTCATCGAGACAACTAGACAGACTGAAAAATATGACCAAAAGGAATATAAAGATATACAGGACTGTCTCAGAAAATTAGAATATTGTGAAAAAGTCTTTATTTCCTGTAATGCAATTAAAAAACATGAAATGCCATACATTCTGGATTCAGTACAAATCAACTGAGATATT
>JBAMIG010000025.1:1125975-1153549 GCA_037177335.1 Kiunga ballochi
CCCTTTTCGAACAAGTTTAATAATGTTTTTGTTTTCTCTTTTTAAAAATTATTTCCCATTTTTGCTTATGAGTTGTTTTTTTTTGTTTATTTTTGCTGTTTTTGTAATCTTAAAAAAAAAACAAAAAAAAACTTAAGCTGTCAATTAGACTGTTCGAAATAAATAAATAAATAAAAATAAAAAAATAGTTTATTCTGTCTACATCTGGTCACGCAGACCACACCTGCACACGCAGACTACACCTGCACTAGCAGACCACACCTGCACACGCAGCTGCAGTGTGCTGCTTGTTTTAGCTTCCTGCTTTAACACTCCTTTCTAAAAGGGATCATTCAACAGGCTGCAGGCCTGCATGTGGACCAGAACATATTCCCCATAAACCTAAATCCAGTCTGTGCTCCTAAGTGCAGGCTGACTAACATGTTTCATGTAAGCACTGTAACTGAGGGGGATTAGCCGAAAGTAGCCCACATTCGGACCAGAACCTAACCCTGAGAAACTTTCTGGTGAGCAGATCCTGAAGACCGATACGGGAAAGTTAAACCGTGAACATGTTTCCAGGTCTTCAGGTCAAATTGATCTTATGAACAATAATTTATGTGCACTGCTAATAATGTGCACTGTTTATAAGCAGTATGCATGCAGAGCTGCTGGTGCAGCTCGTTTGCTTTTCAATGTGGGCTTAAAGCTCTGCACAGCAAGCTGAGGCAACAGCAGTATGAATGTGCAGCATCCTCCAGGGCCTGCAGCCTCACTCGGGTAAATACAGGCCTACATCCACATCCAAACGTTGTTTCCTCGGATTGGACTTCATCTCCGACCGTGCAACGTGTTCGGTTGTGTTCTGCTTGTTGACGAGCCGCAGCATCACTCAGAAGCTGAACTTGGCCTCCTCCTACACATCAGCATCTGTTCACACGCGAGCTGACAAATCTCACCAATCGCACTGCATCGTCCTCTTCCTAGCAACCCTGCCTCCACCTCATCCAGACACGGAGATGGTGTTTTAAATCCCTCCGCGGCCGCACTGATTTACAAATCCATTTAACAGCATCTGCAGCCCTTTTTTTTCTGCACATAATCTGCGGGAATGTTTTAATCTGCAGGAAGAAAGCGTTACTTTAAGTGAGTGGCATGCATGACGTGGTGTCCTTGATTCTCCTGCTTGCACATGTCCTCTTTGTGTGTTATTATTCAGGCATCTGCTGTCAAGACTTCTTAAACTCATCGCAGTATTCCTCCCGCTCTCCCCTCCACGCCACTCAGCATGCAGCCGCCTTGAGCTCACAATCACACACACACACTTACACATGAGTGAGCGCCAGTCGGAGCACGGTGTGAAACATGCACACACGCACACACGGATACGGTGATGGAGGTTGCTCCCGCAGGTGCTGCAGAGCCTGACTCAGGCCTACTGTCAGCCCGGCAGCGCCGCTCGTCTGCTCACATCCACCGAACATGACATTTACTGCTACTGTACCAACACACACACACACACACTCTGTTTCATGTTCATGGACAGTCTGTGATGTTTGCTGGCATTAATATGGTTAATTTTCCCATCATTTCATTGTTTGCATTTAATGCTCTTATCCTGCACACATTCTGTTTAATTTAACTATTTGGTCGGTGATATGTGTTTTAGCATTTATCTGATGCTCAAAACTGTGCAAAAAGCCGAAATGTGCACATTCTTTGCCCTAAGTTTATAAAGCCTTGAATATTGATTAATACAAACTGAAACATTGTGCTGCTAAATGCACAGACCTGAGGAAAACATAATCTTCAATGATTCCTAATGAATCTTTTCCTGACACGATTAGCTTCCCATACATGAACACAAATGTAATCCTTTGCTAATGTCATGAAGCCATCTTTTATTCCCAGTAAAAAACAAAAAACAAAAAAAAGGACTGGTGCCTTCACTGGGTATAAAAGGGTGAACTGCGTAATAAGCCAGCGTTTTGGCTCGTCATATTATGACATAGGAGGGGGGCTGAAGACAAGAGACTGGGTACACCCTGGACAAGTCGCCTGAACATGGTGACATATTGATCAGATAAAGTAACAAATATTAAAGGTATGTCTGGAGATGGGTACAGTATGACTGTAAGAGGCCAAAATTCTTCCAGAAATATGTTTTTAGTAAGTGGATTGGTGCATCTGCAGCATTGATGAATTATGAGTAACATGTAGCTCGACATTTATTAAAACTATTCAAAGCTATAATAAATTAGTTTCATCTTTAATTTGAATTCTGGTGAGGTAGACGTGTCTAATTCCAGCTCCTATCAAAAAAAGCAGCAACTGCAATTTTAAAGCATGTTTGTCCACTCAGAGACACCGTAGTCCTACCCATAGTGAGCACACACATTCTGAGACAATGAAAGACAACTGAACGTGATTAGATACCAATAGAAGCTCTTTTATTGCATCAATCTGTCAATGAATGTATCATACAAAGCCTCCCCCACACTGTCACCGCAGAAGAAACTCCAGCTGACCCAGCTTTTCTCTGCACATCATGTACATGTGATGCTGTGAAGCTCCCAGTAGCATGAAAGGTTTTAAAACCCATTGATCCGAGCAAAGATGCAATTAAGTCTGTAAGTATCCTGTGAGTCCAGCACCCGGTGGAGGATCCAGCACCTCATGGAGGATCCAGCACCCAGTGGAGGATCCAGCACCCCGTGGAGGATCCAGCACCTCGTGGAGAATCCAGCACCCAGTGGAGGATCCAGCACCTCGTGGAGGAACCAGCACCCAGTGGGAGATCCAGCAACTGGTGGAGGATCCAGCACCCGGTGGAGGGTCCAGCACCTCGTGGAGGATCCAGCACCCAGTGGGAGATCCAGCAACTGGAGGAGGATTCAGCACCTCAAGGAAGGTCCAGCTCCTTGTGGAGAATCCAGCACCTCTAGAAGGGTCCAGCTCCACGTGGAGGGTCCAGCACCCGGTGGAGGATCCAGTACATCGTGGAGGACCCAGCACCCGGTAGAGGATCAGAGCACCTCATAGAAGATCCAGCACCCAGTGGAGGATCCAGTCTTCCAGAAAAACCAGGAAAGACTTCTTTCTTCATTAATCTGCAGCTCATCCAGAACCTGTGACTTAGGCTCAGAGAATATTAACCAAGCTTAAAATCCAAATACACTGATCAACTAGTCCAGATCAGCCCGGACCAGAAGCCAGACCAGACGCCGGACTCAGGGCCAGAAACCAGGCTAAACTTGGGGAAGCAGCATTTAGCATACCTAAAGTAGAAACTTTTATTTCCATTGTTTTCATGCACCAGCAAGAAATCTGCATGATAATTTTTAACCAATGCTTTAGATCTATTTTTTATGATTTTTCTTGTAAATTTATCATTTTTTGGCTTTACTACCCTGAGCCTCTGTGCTGTGTGCAAAGCTTGTTAAAATTTAATGTGAGTCCAGGTAAACGTGCAAATATTCCTTCTGGCAGATGCATCTTTGGTTCAGCTGGAAATTAGACCACCTTACCCAACCCTTCTTTTTGAGCATGTGTCTGAATCATTGCTTTGCTTTTCTGCTAAATAACGGCCTGATTTAATAGTCTTTCATGACAAAACTCTGTCATAAAGGAGGAGACAAAACACAGGTCAGATATTAAAATAGTTCTGAATATAAATAGAGGAGAGCTGCTGGAGTTCTGACCCTATTATACCGTCTGTGGAACCAGAAACACATGGATTCATTATGTAACAATCTCATCTCTGCACTCAACATTCACTCCTTTTTATCTTATTCTTTACCGTTTTCATCTCCACTTAACTGATTTTGCACCTGAAAGCATGAAGCGTCCGTTTCACATCTTCAGCAGAGTTGTCCCTCCTGACCAACGTAGTTTCTTCTTATTTTGTATAAACATTCTGATGACTGTATCCAGTGCATGAAATCGCTGTGTTGCCACTGGCCAGTCACACAGTGAGATGGATGATGGCGAGTTATTATTCATGGCTGCAGTAGTCTGAGGGTAGTGCATTAATCCAGGGGCGGGGAGATGCACATAGTTCTTATCATGAGGCTGCAGCATTAGATAAGGAACAGGATAAATATAGTGCTCGTGCTTTGTTTTCTAATCCACCCACAGGGCTAAGGAAGTAACCTTTTAAATAGGTCACCTTCTCTGCTTTCAGAAACAAATGTACAGGCTCTCTGTGTCCATGGGCTGAGTGTGTCTCTGAAGATCTGAGTACGAGTTCACACATCCAGTCAGTGCTTTTCAGTTAGCGTCTTATCCCAGGGTTCGACTGTAAGACAGCCTGATGGTGGATGGATGCTACGGACTCGTTTAACTCACTAGATGAATGAAGTTATGACATATTCTCACATCATCATCCAGCAAGTTGGATTTACATGTATGTGACGGGTCTTTGGTCATACTCTGAGCTACAGAAGGACAATATGCTGTGATCACCTCCTCAGAGTGATGCTAACCTTTTTAATGAGTTGACTGGCTGGACACACTGAGCATTGTGCACGCTGTCAGGAAGCATGAAAATATAGCACAGCAAGTGTTGTGCGATGCAGGACAAAGATTTTTATAAATGCATTCATATGTTACTCACGTGTGATTTTGTTTGTTTATCATAAAGAAGACTGTTTGACAACTCTGTCTAAACCTGGAAGGTTCCCATGACCTGCTTGTTACCATGGAAACAAGTCTTTACTCATAATAATATGAAATTGGACACAGATTACAAAGAATAGCTTTAAAGTCCACTCGATGTTTGATCTGCCTACCCTGATTGGCAGCGCGGTGGGTTGGTTTAGCTGAAGCTTTGGAGGCTTTTTGAGCAGCTGGATTAATACTTACCAGTCTCTTATAACTCTTTAAATCTTTGTGGGAAAATTCCTAAATGTGGATAAAGTCTTGTGATGCCTTTCACCGCTACGAGCATGCCGTGTGGCGTGCAGAAATGATGAAGGGGATTGTTTTTATGTGCCATTTCATACATAAAGCAACACAAGATGTTTCAGTGAGTTGCATGATACAAACAAGTCCTGTTTATTGGTGCAGCTTTATTTTTATGTACGGGACCATTCACAGGGCTTTACAGAAAACCGAAGCATAAAAACTGAACAACCTCTCTATGTTTACTCAGAACGTAGAGCTGACCCAATGACCCGAGGGACTTGGTTGGTTCTGTACAAACCAGAAGATCCTGAATAGATTTTAACTGGAAACTATTCAGAGTCTGATTATATGATGGCAGACAGGAAGTTGATATGGATCAGATGATGGCAGACAGGAAGTTGGTAGGGATCAGGTCTTCCGTGATTCTGATTCCTGGTCTTAGTGCGGACAGGATCAGCAGCGCTTTGGACTAACTGCAGCTGTCTGGTGGCATTTAGGGAAGCCTGCAAGGATAGAGTCTGGTAAAGAAATCCTGCTCAGTGATGCATTCTTTAATCCTTTAGATGTTCTTTAAGAGATTCAAGGCGACTTCACATGTGTTTTCTGAGTCCAGGACTAAAGCAAGATTTCTCAATTTGTTGCGGGTTTTAATAATGGAGCTGACTTTCTTTTTTTTTTTTTTCTGACTATCTTTTTATTTGGACCCCAGAACTATCATTTTTATTTAACTTGAGGAAGTTAGGAAACATCCACCCTTTTATTAGAGGCTTGGATGGGACCATAAAGTCACCTGGGAGATTTAGATTTGTCATCAGCATAACTGTTTAGTTGTTGCTCATGGTTGCAGCATCCATCCATCCATTTTCTACTGCTTTGTCCCTAACGGGGTCGCGGAGGGGCTGTAGCCTATCCCAGCTGTCAATAGGCGAGATGGATGCAGCATGTAGATGGTAAACAGCAGGAGTCCCAAAATTGAGCCCTGGGGGACTCCATAGGTTCATTTATTAGCTCAGTTATTTATGATCACCTAGACACAATGTAGTTCCCATCCCCATGTGTTAGCTAGGACTCAACCCTATTAGCATTTAAAAACTACCCAACTACAACAAAGTTTTTTTTCTTTTGCTCTTCCACATCAGTAGGAAAAAAATTACATTTTTAGTTTGAGCTCCAAGGATGGATTGCAAACTGGTCCCACATAACCTTAAACAGGTCTATCTTGGTGCAGGACAACATGCTTTTCATTTCTAGTGACTGATGGACACCAATACGTCTGATCTGAGATTATTTTTAGACCCTCATGTCCCAGGGTCCCACTCTTACCGATCCAACAGGGTGGAGCTGAAATCAGCTGATTTGTGGAAAGACTGGTCTTATAACAGGAGACGGTCAGAGAAAGGACAACTGGCTGGATGTCCATCTTTTTCCTGGATTCTGTTCATTCACGGGAGACATTAAACAGCAGTCACACATCATATGTTACAATATGTCAGCTGAAATGATGAAATCCTACATGCCCATGTTGTGGAAGTTACAGAGCATGATTAGAAGAAGAGAGGCAGTCAACACAAAATTCAGTCCTGCAGGCAGCCGTGATAAAATGCTAACTGCTCTTTGGACCACGTGGCACAATAAAAACCAAGCTGATGGCTCTGGTATGAAATATTAGAAACTGTTTGTAGGCTACTCGTATGAAATCAGACTTTATGACTTCAACGTGCTGCAGATGAGCATGGGATGTGGATGAATGCGGCCGGCGAGAAGCTAAGTGAGGGTTTGTGTTGAAAAGAAAGGAAGCCAGGCCATCTCCTTCAATGCAAGCTGATGAGGACTGTTCTGGATAGAGAGTAGAGTGCGGCCCCGGGGCCCGGCCCTCTGACCACAGGCCAGAAGAGGATGTGGACACAAAGGCAAAGAGGCTGGAATAAAAAGAGTGAGTCTCATCAAGTGGAAAGTGTGCTTTTGTGCACATTAAGGAGGTTTGAAACCACAGCGAATACGTGCACATGCACCAGATTCTGATAAAATAGAGAGGATGTTGTCTTGCACAAGGGAGCAAGAAAAGAGATGAAATCCTGAAAGATGTATAAATCAGCTTAATGAAGGGATCCGCTTCTGGGTGATTCCCTCCCCTTGAGCCTCACAGATCGTGTTGTTCTCCAGCAGGTACACATGGAGCTCTGCTCTCCAGCTCTGCAAAAGAAACAGAAATCACGGCTTTTATTCTCTGTAATAACCACCTGCGTTAACGCAGAGAGAGGAGAACTCGGTAAGGTCTTTAAGGGCCTCGGGCTCCTCGGGGACAGCTCGGATCATGGGAAAAAGTCTGCACGGAACAATATCCAGGCTGATGCTTTATTTACACGGGGCTGGGAGAACAAAGAGATCCAGTTACCAAACCATCATCACCACATGAGAAAACTTCAAGCTGAATGAGCTGGGAGCCAATCAGGAGAGAAGGAATTAGTGAAAACAGGTCATAAACTCCAGTTTGTACGTGACCCTGAACTGGGTTGAGTGGTATCGAGAACAAATTAATGGAGGACACATAGCAGAGAAGACAGGATGAAGAGTTCACACTCATTCGTTTTCTCCCCGTCCTGTCCCAGCATGAGAGGTACACCTGGACAGACTGGTTCCCAGTCTATCCCAGTGCCAACACTGACACACAACAGGTTTAACCGACATGTCTTAGGATGGTAGGAGGAAACCCAGAGAGATCCCTGCACACACATGAGCATGCAAACACCACGTGCTGGTTTGGTACTGGTTCAACTCCAGTGCTTCTACAACTGTTTTGTTTTCCTCCCAAAGAGCCGAGTCGGTTCTGAGTCCGAACGCAATCTTACCCACGTTTGCGTGCGTAATATCTGATGTCACCACCTTTCAGCATGCCATCATCCACCGTGGACAGCAAAATTAGCTCAACGTGCCGGCCGGTTTCGAGATCAGAATCCAGGATGGGAAAAGCCTTCCTAGCTTCCTCGTAGCTGCTGTAATACGGGAGGTGTCTGATTTCTTTAATTTACTGTGAATCTCTGCAGCAACCATAAAGAAACATGAATCTCCCCCTCAGACCATGCTTGTTCTTAAAGGTAATTTTTGTGCTCGTTTTGGCCAGGTAGCCCCACCCCCAGCTCCATGGTTCTCACCTCAGGCCCAGCAGAGTTAGGGGCTGGATTTGATCCATTATGAGAATGACAGAAGATTTAAGAGTCGTAACAAAACAGAAAAGAAGGACATCACTGATCACAGACCTCAGAGAGGACCTCAATCCAGGCTCTGTGGAGGTGTGTAAGTGCAGATAAGTGCTTTTCACTCGAAACGTTGAGAGAAACAAATCTCTGACCAACAATGAATTTTGCACCATTATTCTGACAAAGCAGCAGATTCCATCTCCAACTCCAATCAGTTTGTGTTTTATTTAGTTACCAGTAAATGAGTCAGGAAACATTTACGGAGCATGTCTCACAAAAATAAACCATAATGAAGAGAATCAGCTCGCGCACACAGAGATGAATGGGGAAATGGCCATTGCGCGCACCTTGTGCCACAAACAGCGCGACAAAGCGCGTCTCCGCTCAGAGGGAGAGAGAGAGAGAAAGAGAGAAGAGAAGAGAAAGAGAGTGACAGCTTGTCTCACATCCACAGACATTTTAGAGGCGGATGAACGCTTGAACTGCACTTTTGACGTCAGGACTAATAATTCCAGCCTACTCTCTCATCCGGGTCTTCTTCTGCGCTTCCCTTGTGATTTGAATATTTACTTCATCCGGACCTGCGGCGGCTTGAATCATCAGAAACGGCTCATATGCATCCATGTAGAGCGGCTCTGCGGCTGGAGGAGCAGCGGTCTGATTGAGAGCGCCTCTCTTTCCGCTGCTGCTGACTTTTCATCCCTCATCTCCCCTCAGCTCAAACCCTCTCCAGGATGGTCTCGCTCCGGCTCAACAAGTCTCTGTTTCTTCCACATTAACTGTTGATGGCTGCGGAATGGAGATAGCCTTGGTGAGTTTTGAGAACGGTGGCGCTAAAGGAAGCGGTGGTGGTGGAGGAAACAATGCAGAGGAGAGCTGCAGGAACTCGCTGGATGTCCCTCCGACGGGCTTCGTTCAAAGTGGACTCGGAGAGGACTACAGTAAGGAGCTGAACACCCGGGGGAGTCCTCAGCAGCGCAGCCCCTGGAAGATCAACGACATGAACAACACTTTCAGCTGCAGCGAGAACGCCATGGATGCGCTTTTACGCGCAGACCACAGTCCCCATCTGTTCGATGAGGACATGCTGGACATGGACATGGACACTGAAAGCAATGAGAGGGTGCTCATTAACATCGCCGGGCTGAGGTATGAGACCCAGCTGGGCACTCTGAATCAGTTCCCCGACACTTTACTGGGAGATCCCGCCAAGAGGATAAAATACTTCGACCCGCTCCGGAACGAGTACTTCTTTGACCGCAACAGGCCGAGTTTTGATGGGATCTTGTATTTTTATCAGTCAGGGGGGAAAATACGGAGACCCGTTAACGTGTCCATCGACGTGTTTGCAGATGAGATCAGGTTTTATCAGCTGGGGGAGGAAGCCATGGAGAGGTTCCGCGAGGATGAAGGCTTCATAAAGGAGGAAGAGAAGCCGCTGCCCCAGAATGAGTTTCAGAAGCAGGTCTGGTTAATATTCGAGTATCCGGAGAGCTCCAGTCCAGCTCGGGGCATCGCCATCGTTTCCGTGATAGTCATTACCATCTCCATCATCACCTTCTGCCTGGAGACGCTGCCAGAGTTCCGGGATGAGCGGGAGCTGGCGGTCAGCAACCGGCTGGACAACAGCACTGCGCCGCGGCCGTCCCTCACCTTCTCAGACCCTTTCTTCATCATCGAGACCACCTGCGTCATCTGGTTCACGTTTGAACTGTTCGTGCGCTTCTTCGCGTGTCCCAGCAAGTCTGAATTCTCCAAGACCATCATGAACATCATCGACATCATGTCCATCATGCCTTACTTCATCACAGTGGGCACGGAGCTGGCGGAGCAGCAGGGTCAGGAGCACCAGAACGGCCAGCAGGCCATGTCGCTGGCCATCCTGAGGGTCATCCGTCTGGTCCGGGTCTTCCGGATCTTCAAGCTGTCCAGACACTCTAAGGGGCTGCAGATCCTGGGACAGACTCTGAAAGCCAGCATGCGGGAGCTCGGCCTCCTCATATTCTTCCTCTTCATCGGAGTCATCCTCTTCTCTAGCGCTGTGTTCTTCGCAGAGGCGGACGAACCGGAGTCCCACTTCTCTAGCATCCCTGATGCCTTCTGGTGGGCCGTGGTTACCATGACAACCGTGGGCTACGGCGACATGAGGCCGGTGACGGTCGGGGGGAAGATCGTGGGGTCGCTGTGCGCTATCGCTGGCGTGCTGACCATCGCTCTCCCGGTGCCGGTCATCGTGTCCAACTTTAACTACTTCTACCACCGCGAGACGGACCAGGACCAGTCCTCCCTTAAGGACGAGCCCAACAGCGGCCGCGCGAGCCCGGAGATGAAGCGCAAGGAGAGCAAGTCCTCGGTGAAGTCGCAGGACGTGGAGAACACCGACCCAGGCGCGTCTGCGGAGAAGGCGGACATCAAGGCGAACAGCAGCATGGACTTTAAGAAATCCCTTTATGCGTTCTGCCTGGACACGCGGGAGACGGACCTGTAGCCCTGCAGCCGCCATCCTTACGTTTCCAACGCCTGCAGCTCCTAGTTGTGTAGATTAACCCCGGTTATGGGCTCTAAAGTCAGTCTCAGAGGGAGGATCAGCACAATCCTGTAGGTTTCAGAACAAAAAACAAAAACACATTTTACCCCCTATAAGCACAAAAGAGGAGCGAGCTGTGAAAGCCCTGGTGCATGCATGCAGAGCGGGACACCTGCGCAACCTGAAACCTTTCTCCTGGATGTGGGACGTGGAGCTATGCTGCAGATAATCGCGGACAATCAGGACTTTGGATCATTACTTGACATGGCGGAGGATTTCCCAGACTCTGTACATAATGCTCAGAAGCCACATCTTCCTCACATTTAGTCGTTATGTTTACACCAAAACGTTGCAGCAGATTTGTACATATTTCCCACATTGTTGTTGTAGAATGGTTTGGAGAAAAGAGGTATATTTTTTAAAGATGCAGACACCTGTTTACCCTCCACTCAGGGTCTGTGCAGCTGCTTTGGCTGTTTGGGAACTCTCAGAGGATCTCAGCCTTTTTTCCTTATCATTCAGTTTCCTTTTGCTTTCAGAAGATGGACAGAAACGGATATGCAGAGGACATTAGTAAGAGGACAGAGTGGAGGCCACCTGGAGAGCAACAACAGCAACAGGTCAGTGTGGAACCTCTTTATGCAGCAATCCTGATCATATAACATCCCATAATTTGCATTACTCTGTGGTATAATTTATGATGGAAGGCTTAACGTTTAGGTGATCTACGGTTGTACAGACATTTATATCTGGTTTACAATCCAGCTGTGAAATGTGGTTCATTTAATTAGGAGACATCATCACAGCTGCTAATATGTTGGTAAGAGACCTTTATTTTTACTGCAAATGACAATAAAGTCACTTCCTGTCAAACTTTGTAACAATCAGAAAGCTGAAGTTGACTTTAATGTCCAATCAGGAGCAGCAAAGGTCAAGCAGTTAGCAGAGAAGAAAACAGTGTTTTGTGGCAAAGAGTTGGTTTAAATGGTAAATAGTGGCAAAAATAACAGAAAATGAGGGAAAGTCCTGAGAGAATGATGTGGAGATGCAGCTTATGCTGTCCTTTCATCACTTCTTGCTTTATGCTGCTTTGAAACACTGCAAACCGCTGCTTCTGCTTCTTTCACTAAAAATGCTTCAGTGCAAAGATCTGCCTCCACCAAACACTGCGCACCCACAGGTGGATGGGGGAACTGCACCATGTCTTCAGACCTCGACATCTGTCCATAGTCAGGGTAACCAGACATTCAGGATAAATGTAACCATAAAGCTGTTTATTTACTTTGTAATTCAGTTTCATCTGGATCAGAGAACGTGCACATAAAAGGGGCGGGGTTTGCAGCATCTGACCAATCACAGACAAGGAGAAACCCTGCAGACAATTACTCTTCACACATGAAGAATTCAAACACATCATCCAAACCAAAGGCAAGAACGCTTCCGTAGCAACAGCCAGGAAGTCTTTAGACTCTATTTACTTTTTTATTATATTATATTATATATTAATTTATCAGGGAAAACATCAGCTTAGGTTACCATGGTGATTGATCGCATGACATTTAATGAAACATGGTTTTATCAAATTTTAAGTCTTATTTGTAGCTTTATTCCGCTTTAATTTTCAACGACAGCAGCAACTCAACAAATAACCGTGGAGGTGTTTTAAAAAAGGACTGAGACAAAGAAAGTGTGGTGATGGACAGACGCCAGATGTCCAGATGGATCATGGGATCTTTGCTGCCTATTGAAGCAGCAGGAAGACACCGCTGCCAGGAAACGAAAGCTTCTTTAGAAAGCTCTCCCACATGCACAAACACCCACATTTAGATCCGAGCTGGCTTTCTGTTCATCATAAAACATCAAAAAGAAGGAAAAAAATCAGCCCTTTCTGATCAAGCTCTGCTAAAGCGCCCGTTTTCTCACAGTCATGCTGATAAATGGCAGTTTGCTGGTTGCCGAGGAGACGCATCAACACAACATTGTGTAGGAACGATTACTTGTCGGTTTTAAGGTGCAGTGTCTTTGTGTGAGAGGATAAAAAAAATTATATTCACTAAACTGTCTCTGATGGACATGCAGGTCCACTTATGGCCACTGGAGGGCGCATGATTTTTCTTTATAAAAACATGTCTTTTTCGAGGGTCTGTAGGTAACATCAGGGGATTTAACCCATTTTTTTACACTGTGGTCCCCCTGGTGGTTGCTCAGAAGGAACAGCAGTCGTCTGCCAGGATTGGGTTGGTAGTTTGAGCCCACACTGAATTTGACATTGCCTTTGAGCAATACAGGATGTTCAGCAGAACTGCTGCTGAGACAAGACTTTGTACCTCTGAAGGTACAAGTAGGTGTGATCTTTTCTGGGGATGAACACGATGATGGTGGTGACAATGCAGGTTGTGGTGATTGAGCCGCTATATTTTCACTTTTCAGCCCATTATCGGTGTATTTTACTCTGCTGAACCATCACGCTCACAGCTCCTCGTTGTCCAGGGAGACTTGAACTTCAATCTGTGGATATTTTTTCAGTTTGGTTAAAAATGGCGGAGGGACAGATGGCGTCTGCAGGCGTGTGGGTACATGCTGTTAGGCTGTTTTCTCTGAAGCAGAGAGCTTCCTGCACCGTCGTCCTGAGGTGCTCCAACGTGGGACAGGGGTGATTGAATTAACCAAATAATAAAAAACCAAATAAATTAATATGTGTATTTGTTCAAACCAAACGTGTCCCGTCCACGTTTTTCTATCGTTCTGCATCCACCCGCCGCCTCCACCTGAGTGTCCTTCTTTGTGCTGGATTTCTGGGACCAGATCCAGGTTCCCAGGCTGCCTGAATCTGGATGTCTTGCATAACTTTCCTGTTTGTTCGGTTCCCACTCCACCTGCATCTGTGCAACTCAGCATCCTTTCTGTGGTGTCGTGCGGAACGAGGGAGAAGTAGCCTCACCTTTGCCACAAACCGCCAGCAGTGCAGCATCTGGATGAAACCAACCAAAACCCAATGTAGCCTGTAGCCATGCTAGTCTGCATCATTTATTACATACATGTGGTATCACAAGGTAATTACAGCCTGTGTACCTTCTCCTATGTGCAGTTCTGCTTGTTTGTTGGATGTTTGTTAGACTGAGCTACAGATTTGTCTTTATAAAACCTGAAGATATGTGAAGGAATGTGTTGACAGCTAAAGGCAAAAATTAACCAACAGCTATGTGTGCACAGCCCAAACTGGAGAAATATTTTTTAAGGTTGCATCCAGCCTTCAGTGCAGGTTCTGTGTAGTGCATGCAGAAATATAAAAATGTAAGTTGGCTTCCCTGGAACAGGATCAGCATCCTGAATGGTTTAAATGAAGCTTGTGTAGCTTTGTGCAGTTGGTAGTTGTGCAAAGAGACCCTCAGACTCAAACATCCCGTACTGATGAGATGATCAGCTGCAGGTTTTATGGTTCAAACTGTGCTCACAAAGGGAGGCATGTTTTTAAAGATGTGTGTGGGTATGCACTAAAACGGTCAGATGTCCAAGGTGCATTAGAATTGTGCCTAACGTGTTAGCCAGCTCCTCATCATCACTCTGGTTAGAGAGATGAAGATAAAAGGATCAGACATTCATAGAGTTGCCGGCAGTTGTGCGGTCTTTGCAACAGCAGCAACAGAAAATGTTTGAATAGTGTAACTGAGTCAGCATGTTACCATAACAACGTGGCAGCATGCTACATTAGCATGTTTATCTCAAAGTGAGGATTGTAATACCTGATGTTGGGAGATGTGGATGGTGTCCTCATACAGTGGTTACCATAATATCTTCTCTGAGGAACCCCCTTCATGCAAGCTGTGGACTCCTCCCCCTCCCCCACCCGCCCCGTGTCCATGCCATGTTTGGTTAAATTTAGTTGACAAGCTGCTTTTCACGCTGCATCCTTCAACATGTAGCCTTGCTTTTATTTCAAACAAAAGGACGGATCCTCTGCACTGTGGCATGTCTGAAGGGAATACTACCGGGACCCAAGTTAGGAACAACTGTGTAAAGTATTTTAAAGGTATGTAAACTCTAAAGCATCCACCTGGTCATACCAAGTCTAGTTCTTATGGTGGTGAAGTGCAGTGAGAGCTTATTGCTTATAGCTGATTTATTTAATGTGTCTGGAGGTCAGGATGGGGGGATTAAGTCCGATTCAAGATGCAGTTATTTGTTTTTTTCTTAATTAGGGTTTTTATTATGACCTGATATCTGCACAGTACAGATATCGGATGATACCAGAGTGATGAGATAGAGCTTTCTCTTGCTGGGGTTTCAACCAAAAGGAAGTTTTATTTAATTTGCACTGTAGACTTCTCACACAGTTTGTGATAAACGGCAAAATCATCATTTCCATCATTAAATTGCTGACAAACAGAAGGTCTTTGCACATAATCATATCAGTATTAATATCAGGGATACCTGCCCTGAGTCTCTCGCTTTCTCATTTCTTTAAAACTTCAGTTGAATTTTGATTGGATTTAATTAATTTATGGTGAATAAAATGTTATAAATTTAGTTTTAAATAAAGTAAATTAAATTAGTTATTTGCATTTGCATTATAATTTCTTACAAAATGATAAAAAAAGAGTAATGATCCCAAAATGACACGCAGCTTTGTTCTGCATCCATTCGCTGGATCTAACAGGACTTTCTATGAAGACTGGATGCCGTCCAGTAAACATCATTTCTGGCAGACCACCGGCTGCCGTGTAATCTGGTGAACTGGCTGCTGATCCTAATTAGGGGAACCCGTCTGTCCTGGCAGCAAGCTGGAGGCTGAAAATCTGACTCCCAGCCTGTAATCTGTGAGGGTTACTGAACTGTGTCAAAGCTTTTTTACAGGTGATACGTGGAAAACTTTTCAGTGTAAATAAATCCATTCATGTTCCTCACATCAATGTGAAACAACGGGCGAGTTTCACAGACCAAGTCCTCCAAGGACATTGATGTCCTCCGTACATCACAGCTGCCAGGACGATCTTTCTCACCTGCAGAAAACCCACCTGCTGAATTTTGTGTTTAGTGAATTTTGGGATATTTTGTGCAGTAAATACTCTGATCACAGCCACAAATCATCATATGAGCGTCATCAAAAGCAGAAAATTCCCACAGAGCATGCTGGACCCTAATCACAGCTTTCAGCGCTCCAGATATCAGCTGTTGGCTTGTTTTACTGTTTCTGATCCAGAAGCAAACATGGCAAAATATTTTTTTAGACGGACTCATGTGGAGGGAGCACCGTGAGTCAGTGCTGAACATCTGGATGCACATGTGGCAGCTTAATGTGAGCTTCAGAGGTGCAGGAACACTTCCTGACTGCTTTTCCTTTCCCTGTAGCGGGTCCAGATCTGGTCTGTGGAGGGTTTTAAACACAGAGTCTGAAGATTTCATCATGTGTTTCCCACAATCCTGCAGTGATGACAAGTTCCTCCCAAAGCGTTCAGAGAGTCTGGGTCCTCATGTAGCATCAGCACCAGCTGCATGCAGAGCAGATGATCAGCTCTTCTCTGGAACAGCTGAATCCCCTCCTGCGTGTCTCCAGCTCTGCAGAAGCTTCTCATTCAGCTGTGTTGTATGAGAAGGGTTGCATCTAAACGTTAGATCTCAGGTAGATCACCAGGACCAAACTGACCCATATTTCATGCTCCTGTGTTTTTCAGACACAGCTACAGAAATACATCATGATGTAACCTGTTGCTGACTCATGTAATGAAACTAAACAAACAAAACGCTGACTGTTCTACACACATCGGCAGTTTTGCTTCTCCCTGCAGCATCAATTATATTTTTATTCACCAGGTTTATTTATGCAAATCAGATGATGTCCTTCATCTGCTTCTAGCACAGCCAATAGTGGCTTTTCTTACTGAGACATTAAACAACGCATCAACCCCGTCCCTATAATAACTTTGTGTCTGAAATCCTGAGATGAACATCGAGACATTAAAAGACTTTCAGAACTTTAACTCCAGCCGGCTTTCCATCATAACACGCATGTTAAGATGATGTGTTTCTTTTATGTTCTCTGAGCTCATTCAGTCCTTGAACGCCTCATGCAATTTGAGCCTGAACTTAAAGCTTCGGCCTCCAAAAAGCTCCAGAGTGATTAAAAACTTAGCTTCAGTCTGAGATGACAGAATGAGCGACGTGTCATTTTCTCTGAGAGCTGAGGCGGTTTAAACGTATCCATGACTAATCTACAGCGCCCACATTTTCTGTAACACATACTCCAACATGCACACTGTTTACATGCGATGCATTATCATGCTTCTATATTTATCATCAGAAATGCATTTAATCCCGTGGGCATCTACTGCTCTGCATGACAGGAGGAGCGACACAAGAAGTATCACCGTGGAGTAATGACACGGCTGTAACTACACACACCCATCAAGCTGATTAGAACCATTAAAACATGACAGTCAGAAATAAATATGTGACACTGAGGCTCAGCTGGAGACAGATGACGAAGGCTTTTGGCTATTTTCCTGGCAGCAGTGTTTAAGTGAGTTGGTGGAGCGTTTCCTAAATTCACTGAGAGTGAGATGATGAAGGTGGTGCAGCCCTCCTGACTCTGCTCTGCAGGCCGAGAGGCGCTGCAAGCAGGAGGGACGATGCAAAGAGAGCTTACGTAACAGCTACACTCAGATAAATATGTAGATGTGTGTGTGTGTGTGAACACACACAGTGGCAGTCCTCAGCTGCAGCCTGAAAAAAGCGCTGGCTCACTCAGACTCCAGAGGAAACCGCATGTCAGACCCAAACGGGTTTAAACATGATTGGTCCGGTTCCAGGAAGCAGGAAGTGAAGATCTGGGAGCTTTCTCACATGTCTTTAAAGCATCTCCAGGAACATCTTTCCAGAATCAGAACCTGGGTTCTTGCTTGTAACCGTCCTTCCATCAGACTGTCTGGGATCTTATCAAACCAGTTTCTACTCATCCTCATTCCAGTTCTTTGGTCATGTGACATTCAGCCTTTTCTGGCTTCTTTACATCCACAATCCATGGAGAACATTTTTGATGAGGCTTTAAGAATCAGGAGATGGATCGGACCAGATGCATTCTTTAGGTCCTTGTTCCTGTCCTTTCTGCTTGTTAGAGCCTGTTTTTCTTAAAATCTTTTGTCCTTTTGTCCTCCACATGTCCAGTGTTTGCGTCCATGTGAGAATATTTCCAGCTATCAGGAAATCTGATTATTGCTAAAATCCATTTTTTTGACTGATTTTTTGATGATTTTCAGATGAAAATAAAGAAATGGCAACAAAACCAACAAAGAACCCAAAGTCTTTAAGTTCAACACAAGTATGGTTCATCCTGCAGGTTAGGAGCCTTTTTCTGCCCGAGTTCAGAAGCTTCACTAGGAAAAGAAGGAAAAAGAACTGAAAATATCCAAAGAAAAACCCTGAAAGATGTTTATAAAAGCTTCAGAACTGTTGATCCAAAACATATTAAAAGATTATCGCAAAGTCTGAGATGAAGGCATAAGGATTGTATAAGGATAGCTACATTAGGATGATGATGTAAACCTATGACATCACGGGGAGACATCATACAGACATCAATATTGTGATATTTAGGTATCTGCGTTTCTTTATCAATTTTTTCGGCTTTTCTTGGAAATATTTTCTGTAACAGAAGATTTGCAGAATTTCTATCAGCGATAAAAGCCGTAACTTGTTCTCATGGTTGTTTCTGTAAACTGGACGCAGAGCTGGAGGAAGAAGACACAAATGGAAACCACTGTGATAAACTGGTTCTTCCTAAAGGTTGAACATTGTTATTCTGTCAACGCAGAACCAGCTGATGAGTCACGGTCGCTGTCAGAACTGATTCACTAAAAATGCTGAATGGATTTAGATCAAGCGTGGTTCTTTAGATGCGGACATTTCAAAGCACAAAGAAAAATGGACAGCAATGAGACACAAAATCCAGTTTGTTTTCTGACACAATTAAATGCTTCCCAGGCGCTCAAGGAGCTTCACTTTCAGCTAATCACTCACAACATAAAGGATCAATGACCAATCATCTTCAGATTAAAAAGCTGTTTCTGAATTTTCACTTGACTCCCTGTTTTCTGAGACCATTCTTTCTGTTCCTTCTGTTCCTCGTCTCTCCTGCTGAGGAACGGACCATGCGGTGTCCCCATCATAATAAAATCCCGTCTGTGTAAAGATCTGATTCCTTTGAACAGGAATCAGTTAATTTGATTCACTGTAAAGAATCAACTCTTTTAGCTGGTTCGTTCATGAACAACACATCACAAACAACTGGCAGAGTTTCTGCTGTTAAACTGTTTAGTTTGGTTTAATGTTGAATATAAATCAGCAGCGAGTTTAATCAAACCAGTACCGTTAGAGGTAAAGAATGGGCCCTGCATTTCTTTGTACTGGAAAAGTTGTGCCTAAATGTCACAAAGGTCACCCCTGGTTCAGAGAGCACCGCCGGGCTTTGGTGGTGTATAATTTAGGAAAACAAACCTGTGTGGACTTATAGGTGTGAAACGATGCTTGAAAAGCTTCAGTTTGCCTGGATGGCAGCATTATTCACAGAGTGAACCCGCTTCATGCCAGCGTTATAATTAGGGATGGTATTTGTGCAGCTGCTGACCCTGATGAACTGCTGCTCTTCTTTCCTAGAGGAAGAGAGGAAGTCTTTCTGACCTTTCAGGAACTGTCCTGAATGCTACCAAAATGATGAGTCTGCCTGCAGTGACGGATGGTTTTTTGTCTTCACTCTGCTGTTTCCTGTCGCACACCAGTAGTAGCCTACTCTGTACTCAGTCTGACACATTATTTTATCAAGAGGTCTATAAACCCTTTAAAGGTCAACCCATTAAAAAGGCACCAAGTCACATTTTTTAATGCTCAGTGTTTATTTAGCTCTTTAACAAAATGCAACAAACATTTGCAGCAAATTTAAAATGTAAACACATTTTGCATTTATTGCTGTGTGACATGTTTAAAAGAAGATATCTGATGCTTTAAATTCCTTTTAACATGTAAATCATTAATTTATTGTGTGTACAAAGTAGAACAGCATTGCTTTGGTCTGAATTCCTGCTTATTCTCGCTCCACACACACCTTATAACCCTGTTCTGAGGGGCGTCTTCAGAAAGACTCGTTTGGTGCCGTCTCTTTAAATGTGAATGATCCATGTTAAGCCCCGCCCCCCTCTAGGTTACAGGAAGTGCCGCCATTTTTGTAGCTTGATAGCAGCAAAACGCTAATCTCCCGGCAGAGAAATATTTTACTGGTAAGTTTACAATAAATGTCAAAGTATCAGATTCATCACATTGATTACTTGGAAGTCCACAACCTTGTTTGGCAGCAAATACTGTGATGTAATAGAAAATTAAACAGACTGAAACATTTGACCACAAAGGATATTTTCTGCATTTAAACACTTAGAAGTGCACAAACACATGGATTTAAGAGCCAAAAAAGTGGATTTTGCATGATATGTTCCCTTTAAACTAGATTTGTATGATCTTCTGCCTCATGGTGGGTTTTAAGGACAGAAAGTGGTTATCAAGATTGTCGTTATTTAAGAGGATGTTAAGCAAAGCTTTTACCATTAAATGATGCAAAATACTTCAGAAACTGTTAAATATGTCATGTTGGGCATCATATGCTAAAATTTATAATCTAAATAAATTAATAATAAAGAGACTGAAATGTATTTTTTTCACTAAATGACCTGTTCTTAGATTTTGACCCATGACCACTAAAATAACGGTCCGTTGCCATTTTTAACTGATTATTTTGCTTTTAAATCATTTGACCTGACTGTAAACGGATTAAAAATTACATGAATTTGAGATAAATGTAATTGTAAGTATAATGGTAAATAAGAACAAAGGAAAGCTTAAACGAGGCGCAGCTTTGAGCACCCAGTTTGGACTAAATGAGCACTGAAGCATGACCTGCTGGACAGCACAGCCAGAACAGTTTTTAATAACGCCACAAATCATCCCAGAAAAGTGCACCAGGAAGTGATATTTTCCACAAAAGGCTCCGTGGTCTCACTGTAATAAAACTGCTTGTAGATATTTTCATACACTGTAAAAAGAGACAACCTTTGTTGCAATCATCCTTACATGCATGAAGGTTCTTTGCACATTTTCACACATCGTTACATGCATGTAAATCTTTGCTCTTCCTCAGATTGGAGCTGTTCTGACCACCAGCCCTCCCCCCTTTGCTGCTGGCAGTAATCTCTGCTTGATGTGCAGGATTTAAGCCTCCAGTTGCATAAGACCCAATCTCCCGTATGGAGGTGCAGTCGTAGGCAGAGGAGCACAGGTGTCCACGGGCAAAGCTTGAACTTCCCTCACACTCATACTCTGTCATTTATGAGTCACGTTCACAAGCAAACACACGCGTTACATAAATGTGCAGCGATGCAGGTAAAGGTTCAGTTTTCCACAGAACATGTCAGAAAATTTCAGGTGTAGGCTCAGCGAAGCTTGTTTATTTGTACTCATAGGGCTAAGGTCAGAGCGGTGCACGGATCAGGAGTGGGAAAATAGTTTGAAGTTGAGGTTGATGTTGAGAAACCACAGACCACCACTGAGAAACCTGGTGACCCCTCCAACACTTTCCCTTTTCCAGCATTGAGCATCCTGTTTCAGCAGTGTTTTGCTTTATGGCACATCTGTAACTGGATGTTCACAGGACACATTAGAGATTAAATTAATTCAAACCAGTTTGCTGTGATCAGTCTGTGTTTGTGCAGCCAGTTTATAGAAAATAGCCTAGCGAAAGCAACCAGTGAGTCCAGTCCTTTGAGAAGGTGTCTCCCTCCCATACCCACATCGGGAGCTGGTTCGTACGTACGAGAATGGAAGCATCCATTTAAAATGCTGCTGTGGTGTTCCTCCACCAGAGGGCAGTGCTGAGTTTGGAGACACCGTGTGCTAGCAGTCATTTACAACCATCCAAAAACACCAGAAGTAGAACGATAATGTGTTTGTCATTCTTTAGCCGCTTTTGTGACTTTTTCTGTTATTTTTAATTTGGCAATTCTGTGTCACCTATTTGCTCTTCTTCTTCTTCTATGGTTAGTTCCTTTTTGGCAGGTTGTGTGTGAGCGATATTCCTGTTTGGTTCCATGTATTTCTGGCCCTGTCCCAGAACACACACTGCACACTACAGCCTTCCACAAAGTGTGCACTTAGTCGAAGTGCATGTTAAGTGTTTAAGTGTGGGAAAGCAGGAGAATTTGGAAATATATGCCCTGTAATGAGACATTTTAGAACCTAAATCTACTGAAGATGAACATTATTTCCATCGGAAAGAAATATGTTATAAAATCAACACGCGTTTTTAATTATTGAATGAATTACTGAACAAATGTGTGTGAATTTACTGTATTTTAGATTATCTGGGAAAAATTACTGATTTCTTTTATATTGTAAATTAAATATGCATGAAATGATTGAACTGGCTGCTTTACTACATTTTGAAAATAAAGTGAATAAACTGTTAGCATAAAATGTGTGTAAATATAACTACTTCTATCAGTAAAATAACTTTCGGAAATTTAAAGCATATAAGTTACAGTGGAGACTTCTAATATTATGACACATGAACAACAAAGTAAAAGGTAATATTTTAATAGTTACACCAAAAATAAGTGGGGGTATTGGGACACGTCTACAGGTCCAGGTCTACACTTTATTTTCTGCTTTAAATTTTCCTTCTTCCTGTTTGTGTATCTATACTTCCTGGTTTTTGTTAGCCTGGTGGTTCATTAGTGTTTATCAGTCTGTTTTAGTGTCCCTCCATTGGTGTTTGGATCCGTTTGGTTTCCTCGTTCCTGAAAATAATCCTGATTATCTTGCAGTCTGGCTCCTGCCTGCATTTGGGTCCATGCTTAAACTCCGTACCACTCTTTCACTTACCACTTACCATGGCTCTCCGCCATATGCGTCCAGCATAAATACACTTTACGAGAAGGTCTGAGAGCTGATCGGTCCGTGGCTCGTCGTACATTTAGAGCTTGACTGTGTTTGTTTTGTTCAAATTTTGATTAAAAAAATAAAAGCAATAATTTAAAATAAAATTTTCAGTAAAGGCTGGTTAAAATAAATCACTAATTAAAGATGTTTAAAATTTAGAAAAACTGTTCATGTGGTGGATTTAATGGGGAAAATGGAATAAAAAAAAAACACCTTTCTGCGATTTCGGAGCATTTAATTTATAAAAAATAACAAGTTGAACTTTCAGCTGTAAAACCCCTAAAAAAAAGTCCTCCTAAATGAGTCTAACAAGGGGAGATTTAAGGGGACATATCATGCAAAATGCACATTTTATCCCCTAAATCCATGTTTTTGTGCACTTCTAAGTGTTTAAATGCAGAACATGATGCTGCACATATATCTTTATATTCTTTGTGTTCAATTTATCAGTCTGTGTAATTTTCTCTATTACATTTTTTATCTATTACATCACAGTATTTGCTGGCAAATAAGGATGTGGACTTCCAGGTTATCAATGTGGTGAATCTGATACGTGGCAAACTTACCAATAAAATGTTTCTCTGCTGGGAGATAAGCGTATCGCTGTTATCAAGCTACAAACATGGTGGAACTTCCTGTGGCCTGAAGGGGGGCGGGGCTTAGATGGAATTCATTGTTCTTCAACTTTGTAAACACAATAAATTCATCATTTACTGTTTTAAAGCATTTAAACGCATCATGTTTCTGCTTTAAAATGGGACGGTAAGGTTCTCTGAAGCCTTACGTGGGTTATTTTAAACCCCGGCTGCACCGAGTCGTTAACCGGAGCTGTGAGCGTAGAGGAGAGCGCTGGAGTAAATAGAAAACGATTGCCTCATTGACGTTGGATAATTAGGGTTTTCAGCCGAGCTGCTCAGCTGGCTGGAGGTCTCTGTCATGGAAATGCAAGACTCAGATGAGCTTATGTAACCTAATTGTTTAGCCCCGGAGTGGAGCAGTTAGCTTTAAAATGGAAAGCATTGTGAGGGCCTGAATTAATCAAATATATGTAAACTCTTGTGAGAATACTAATTAATCCCTCTTGGTGTTCCTGCCATCGCCTTCCTCTGCTGCTGCTTCCCTTCAGTGTGCACGTCGACGCAGCCGGAGGGGAGGATCGGCTTATAACTGCACATCACGCACACAATGGTGGAAACATCACCTCCATTTTAATACCATACTGACTCATCCTGAACAAATGTCTCCGTGATTAATGATAACGAATGTATGAAATGCAAGCAAACAGATTCTTAATGATGCTCAAAAGGAATGTGGGAGGGAGGGAGGGAGGGAGGGAAGGTATAAGAAAGGCATGTCTGCAAGTCGTTTACAAAGGCTTTCTGAGTCCCAGTCCCACTGGGAGAGATTGTCTTCAGCATTTAACAGGAAGCCATGGAGAGGTCACACTTCTGCGCACACAGGAGATGTTAAGCGGGATCTCAGCAACCCTAAATGTAGATAAATGTGGATTTATTAATTAATTTTTTTACCCTATGTGTTTTTTAAAGAAACAAGGTAAAGGTAAAACAGGTGAAAGCAGCTTAAACCAGGAAATATTCTGCCACTTCATATGCTGCCAAGCGGCCCTTATTATAACCGTCCTTGCGCGTGCGTGTGTTTTCATGCATTTAAAAAGCTTCTGGTTCAGATAAAAATGTCAAATCAAATCTTGTGAGTTGAGTATTTATGACTTTTACAGGGAATAAAACACATTGTTTTCTGTTAACACTACAGGAGGGACTTTATTCATTAATAGTATTTTTTATATTTATGTAATTTTTCTTCTAGACGAATGAAATGTGTTACCTATGTGTGATCGTAAGTGCAAAGAGGGAGAGATGAAGACATTCATAATGTAACGGTAATATGTGTTGGGGAAGATCCTCTAAACTTATATAAAATCTTTGGGACTCGTTTCGTTCCTCTGCTGCTGCAACATTGAAATAAATCAGATTTGGTGCTTTAGGCACAATTCTTCTCAAATATCTCCTGCTTTTCTTTAACAAATGTGGTAATGAAATGTTGTTAAGGATGACATATCAGGCCACGTCCTCTATTTTAGCCCTGAAATACATGTTTTGTATTTTTACATTTTTAGGAATGCAGGAAATGAGATCAGACAATGGAATAAAGGTGATTTTACGTGTTAAAAGGTTTTGTTGTAGTTATAAAGAGTGAGACGAAACAGCAGAAAAACCAGTATGTCCCAGTATATTCCCGTCCTCATCCTGACCCACGGCCATAAAATCCTCCACAATGAGAAGCTGCAGTAGCTGTGCTGGGAATGATGGGGAGCAGTGTGGTGCAGCGTGGTGGCCAGCAAAAGGAGCAAAAGCTGTTTTTAGGCATCTCATGAACATACCGACTACCCCTGCTGTAAGGCTGTTGTCTGAGGATGTCAGAGCGCCGCACTGGCCTCTGGTGGACGTGCTGCTCAATGGAAACATGCTCAGCACGTTTACATTACACTTTTATTAATGCTGACGCTCATTAACGTGCACTTTCCCCGATTCATTAGCAAAAATTATCAAAATAAAAAAACCTCCTAAACATAAAAAACTACATGTTTACAAAAAAATACATGCAGACATTTTAATGAACATGAAAGGAATAAGAAGCTTATTGAGCAAAGTGTGTAAGTAGCATAAATAAATATTGCAATGTAATAAAAATAAACTGGTTAAAAGTGTATCTGATGCTTTTATCAGTGGAGTTTTGTTTTAGCAGTTTCAGCTTCTGCAAGCAGAGAAAAAGCAAACAAGCATAAAACAAGCAAACAAAGAGGCATCAGTGGAACGTTATCTAATCAGACAGACTGAATGCAGCACTTCCACACGAGTGGCTGCTGCCATCACTTCTGCATCATCTGCTCACAGCAGCTACGGAGCTTTGCTGCTGCCCACCGCGATGAAGAGGAGGAGGCTGCTTCCTCGGCCAGCCTGATACCCAGCACACAGGAGCATCGGTGTCATGTTGCTGCTCAAAGCAGAGACTAGTGTTGTGTTTAATGTCGTTATGTAAGCGTACAACACTTCAAATGTCAGGCACATTTCAGGATGTTTCACTCCTCACCTCCGGCTCTTTTCCTGCACGTTTCTCACCCTGCATTAGGGTGGATCACTAGATGCTGGGAGTTTTATCATTTATACCGTGGCTTTGTTAGCATACCTGCAACACTGAAACAGTTTCAGTTGTATAATTCTTATGATCATGTAGTCAATCACTTTTATTATTTACAGCTTTCATCTGTTTGTGTCTTTTTTTGTTTACCATCAGTGGAATATTTAAGGATGCATAGATATTAGAAATAGATAATAGATAATAATAATGATACTCAAAATAGATAATTATTAATATGTAATAATAAAAATAGATCAATAATAAATAATAATAGTAATAAATAATAAATAAATGTGTGGATTCATAAATTTGATAAATAGATGAATAATAGACAATAATAATACTATTTAATAATACTAGCCTACTACTGATAATAATAAATAATAGATAAATAATAATGATACCTAAAATAGATCAATTAATAGTTAATAATATTAAAAATAGATAAATAATAAACAATCATAGTAATAAATAATCGATAAATGTAGGGATTTATAGATATATATTCTTTTTTTGTTTTGTTTTCATGGGAGCTTTCCTGGGTCTCCCAGCAGATGGGAAACATAAAAATACTTTTAATGAAATGTTTTGGCAGGAAGTTTATGTTGTTGTTCAGTGAGATTCACAGTTATTCCTCGTTTCACAGAAACTAACGCAATCTGCTCAGTTTAGTCCAAATTTAAAGCTTTGCTGCTGCAGTTCACACAAAACAACCCGATCAGCTCCTTTCCAAAATAAATATGTCTGGTAGGACGTTTAATGATGCCCACATGCTTTCTTTGTTGTTCCCATATCCACCACCTGTTTAGTCTGTTTACTAGTATATGAAGCCTTTTCTAATGTTTTATGGCTCGTAGGAGATGTGCAAAAAAACATTAGATTTAATTTAGTGTTTTTAAAATATTCCATTAGCAGCAGGAAGACATGTTTGGGATAAATATCACATAACACTCGTGTTAATCCTTTAATCTGGGTGTTTTAGTGGCCTAAAAATAAAGTTATGACAAGACACATTTCTAAGTTTTATAATTCACCTTTTAACCCCGTTTAACAGAAACACATGCAGTTTGGTTCCCCTGCAGAGATTTAGGTTCGTTCTGACATCATAGAAAAAGCTGAATATCACAAACTTTATGAAAAATAAACCCAACTACAGCTTATATAAGCACAGTGCACCTGAATAGTGTGCACTATAGTGGGTAAGTGCTGCCTCAAATTAAAGCTGGATGTTGGACAACTACACGGCTAAAAACAGCTAAAATGTATGTAAGCTAACTGTATTGGGTCGGTTACCACAGTCTCAAAGTAATGATCAGATACGTAGCAAAGCTCCGGTATACATGGGAACTTTATGAAAATCACTTCATTCTTACATACATTAGCCTCTACCACAGTGTTGTTTGCCACCATTGTTTGGAAAGTTCACCAAGATTCACACTGGATTATCAGCATATTTTAGGGCAGCATCTGGGTACTTTCAGTACACTCATGTTTTGCCTAAATGTCAGTGTAAATGCATTGTGCACTTAACCAACAACTGAATTTTTGATCTGCCCCTAAGACTTCAGGAATTACGGGACTGTCTGTCCCGCAATAAATGTGTTACTAATGTGGGACAACCCTCTGAATCTTGCCTGTGATTGGACAGTTGTAGCACGGGGGTCCAGTGTTCTAACGTAATGACTATATGAGTAACAAAGCTAAATTTTTCTGCTTTCTGGTGGCTTTTGAACTTTTGAGATATGTTAGACGGTTTGGACCAGGGGTCGGCAACCTTTTTTACTCAAAGAGCCATTTGGGACCGCCCCCCAATGAAAAGAAAGCACCCGGAGCC
>JBAMIG010000025.1:1153649-1164514 GCA_037177335.1 Kiunga ballochi
CTGTAATTGAAGGTGGCATGTCCGTTTATAAAAATCTTCTTGCTCAGAAAAAGAGAGTGCCAACAACTACCCATAACAATGTTCTTCTCTCGGGGAAAGACCCCTGCGCAGCCTTCAGTAGAAAAATAGGAAGTGAGTGTGCTGCATCCTGTCAGTGCAGACAGGTCTGTCTTCAGAGGTCAAACATTGTGCTATAGTGCAGACTGAGTTCTTATTAAGCTTCGTCCTCCATGTGTTTGTGATATTTTCTTCATCACCCCTGTATGTATAATCTTTATCTCCTTTATTAAAAACCCATTATGCAGCCTTGCATCTGCTTCGTGCCTGCTTTTGGGTGTTGCATTAGCTTTAGCTTCAACTTTCACCATAACAGACCAGTGCTGATGTTTCATCAGCCCATTCTACCCATAGTTAGAAACACCTCCACATACACGCATCCACTCGTCTATCAGAGACGTTTCCAGTGTTCCCCGCTCAGATGAAGATGCTTTTCACACATGCAAACACAATAAAATGTCTTTTACACTCGTGCTGACGTGGGATGAAATGAAAGCCATGGAAAGAAGCAAAAAACTATAGATATCATGTTGCTGTCACTCACTGGCAGTAATATACCCCATCCCTGATTTGAAGAGCTATTTGTAGGGCATTTAAAAATGGAAAATCCTGTTTCATCATCTTCAGATGAGGTGACACAACTGCGTCACATAATTCTCACTTCTTTTATTTATTTGAATGTTTTCAGCTGACAGGACATCGCAGCACGTTTGACTCCATGTGCCTCATCGTTCATGCTTGAGCACCCAGATTTAATTACTCAGTAATAATATTCACCATGTCTAACCTCTGATATAAATAGAGTGTGTGAATGTGTGTGTTGTGCTGTTTGTATTAATCAGAGCGAAGTTGCTGTTTGTTTCTCAGCATACCAAACGTGGAAGATGGGGTCACATGCAGCCAGCGGCCAATCACAGCCCAACAACTGTTAACCGCACAAGTTACAATAAAACGGGAGGCAAACAGATGTGTGTCAGTGTTGTCAAAGGCATCATTTTCTACAAGACACCAATCCTGCTACCTCTATCCATAAATCCCTCATATGTACCCAAATGACCCCTAAATATCCCCCAAAATCCTAAAATATCCCACAATATTCCTCAGAAGTGCCTAAAGAAACATAAATTCCCAAATATCCCTCAAATTTCAACAAAATCACACATACATTCCCAAAATCTCCACAAATTTCCCCAAATTCCAAAATACATTCTCAAATATCCCTCAATTTCCACAAAATCCCACATACATTCCCAAATATTCATAAATTTTCCCCCAAATCCCACATATATTCCCAAATATTCCTCAAATTTTCCCCAAATCCTACATACATTCTCAAATATTCATCAAATGTCCCCACATCCCACATACATTCCCAGATATCCCTTAAATTTCCCCAAAATCCAACATACATTCCTAAATATCCCTCAGATTTCCCAAAACTCTAACATACATTCCCAGATATCCCTCAAATTTATCCAAAGTCCGACATACATTCTAAAATATTCCTCAATTTCGACAAAATCCAACTTAAATTCCCAAATTTCTTCAAAATCCAACATACATTCCCATATTTCCCTCAAATTTCTTCAAAATCCAACATACATTCCCATATTTCCCTCAAATTTCCTCAAAATCCAACATACATTCCCAAATATCCCTCAAATGTCTCCAAAATCCAACATAAATTCTCCAAGCTTCCCCTAAATTTCCCCAAAATCCAACTTAAATTCTCAAATTTCCTCAAAGTCCAACATACATTCACAAATATCCTTCAAATTTCCCCAAAATCCCACATACATTCCCAAATATTCCTCAGATTTTTATCAAATCCAACATAAATATATATCCCTCAAATTTCCCCAAAATCCAACTTAAATTCCCAAATTTCCTCAAAATCCAACATACATTCCCAAATATCCTTTAAATTTCCACAAAATCCCACATACATTCCCAAATATTCCTCAAATTTCTCCAACATCCAACTTAAATTCCCTCTTTTCCCCAAAATCCAACATACATTCTCAAACATTCCTCAATTTCCACAAAATCCAACTTACATTCACAAATTTTTCTAAAATCCCACATACATTCCCAAATAGCACTCAAATTTCCCCCAAATCCAACAAACAATCCCACATAATCCTCAGATTTCCACAAACTATGTCCAAATATCCCGCATATATCCTGAAATATCCTATAAAGTGCAGAAATATCGCTAAATTTCTTCAGATTGCCCCCAAATGTCCCTGTTGTCCAGTGAGGAGACAGATAGTGATCCCAGTTTTCCGTGGATAAAATGTGTTTCATCTTAAAATTCAGTCATCATGTTATTTGTATTTATCATATCATTTGTTGTATGTCTGTTTTCTCCACTTTATGGGTGGAATCTGTTTTCTTTAAGGGGGATTTTTTTCATATTAGCTTGGCAGGCTTGATAAGCGCTGCCTGTGTGAAAAAAAACATATTGTTGGTTTAAAGTGACCTATGCAAGCCATGGTGTTTGAGATTCATGTGGCTCTTCCTCACTGCCTCAGAGTTTAATTCTGTGTGTAAAGATTGATTTATATTCTCTGCCAACACTGCTGGATTTCCCATATGCTTGATCTGTGACAGGAATTTGACAAACAACAACAAAATGTACAACTGAAAGACAGAAGGAATTCACAACATTTGCATCCCAGGCTGAAGATAGTAAGCAGAGTGTGTCGATTTGGCATTTTCTTCTGTTGTGATCCTTAAAAAGCAAATAACAGTTTTGTTTTTTTATTTTAAGTTATTCTTGAGAGATTCATTTGTTTTGTGACTTCAAAATGTTTATGTTTGGTCAGGTGGTTAAAATGGCCATTTTGTTCTAAACGTTGCAGAACGCTGAAAGACCACAAGTTTTTTCACTGACTGTCCTGAGGTGCAAGAATTAGTTCCACCAGATTAGGGCAGTAAAGAGTAATGGTGCTTATAATTCAGTAGAAGAAGTAGTTTCTCTAACAGGAAAACAAACTGGAGGAGGAAAAATAGCTGTGGTGGACATCTACCAGCTGCTCTTTAACAATTCCTGCAACGTTAAACCTAACCTCTGGGAATTTCTGGGATAGCATACCTCTTGGAGTCCTCTTGGGAGTCCATTGTTTGTAGGAGCATCTGAGTTGTTTCTGTTTCCTCTAATAAGCAGGAAGTTGTTTTAAAGGGAAACAAAAACACCTCAAGGAGAAACTTTCATGACACCAGTTTGATTTTTCTCTTTTCTTCTCCTTTCATGTCTTTTTTCCCACTGGTATCAGAAATCCCTGTTTGCAAGTCGAATTCTGGTCTTACTGGTTTTAGATGTTTTCCGCTCCACCAAACCTGATTTAAGCCACCTCTCAAGTTCTCACTGTGACCCATTGGATGGAACAAGAGACAGGCTCAGAGGCAAGGCTTTGTGAAAATCTGCCGGCCTATCGATGCTTCAGTCCTCATGGCACCACGTTTGGATGGCGAGGAAAAGATTATGGGATGATTGGGACACTTTCTGGTTGAGGGAGGAGTGGAACGTATGTTTGTTTGGCAGTAGGCTGCTGTTGCAGGTTGAGGCATAAACATGAGATCAGAGGTAAACACGATGAAGAGCAACTATCAGATGATGTTCACAACTACCAGTAACAGACTGGTGAACTGGTTAATGGAAACAATGTGAGCAGCATGAGTCCAGGCGGTGTGTGCTGGCCTGGTTCACTTGGAGGAGAGGCAAATAAGGAGAGTCTGGAAGGTTTATATCCATCCTGATTAGGGAAAGCTCACGGATTCTCCAGGGGAACTGGAGAGGAGATTGTGTGGATCTCCCTCCTGAATCTGTTGGCTCAGACGAGCATTGATGGATAGATCCTTGGGTCCTTAAGAGACCAGAGGTAAAACTGACAGGAAGTGGTGTAAAGCTTCAACCACAAGCAGATTTAGAGAAATAAGGTATGAATTTCTAAATAAATGACATAAATATGACATAAACACTAAAGCTGCAAACTAAAACACATAAAAGAGGCTTTTTCTCTTTTTTTAGGTTTGTTTTTGGTCTCTTAAATGTCCCAAAGCCTCTGCTGTGCTCATTGAGCTGCAGAAGAGTTCCTCCATTTACATAATTCTCATATTACACAACACAGGATCAGCTTGATGTACTGTACATTTAGGGGTGTCTTAATTCCTCGTAAATCATCCCTTTAATTTACTGATTCCTTAACCAAAATAGAGATGTTTTCCCCTGTAAAGATGGACTATTCTCCAGGAATGGCTTCATGTTTGTGTGTAAATATTCTGCATGGTGTTTATCAGATACATGATAAATGTGTGAATGTGCATGAGAGCTGCTTCGCTGCACGTCTCTGCAGCAGCAGACATGCTCTCCGTCTCATCACACTTCTCTCCCGGAGAGGATGAGGGTGTGAAGTCGTGGGCTGCAAGCAGCTCCGAATGTTCCCATTCATCTCAGACTGTTAAATAAGCAGGAGGAACTGGAGCAGAAAGGTTGTGACAAACGTTTCTGCTCACCTGTTTTATGCGAGTCAGGTGTGATGGAGCAGAGATACTGTGGAGACCTAGGACTGCGTTCTGAGCCAGCTTTCAACACCTTTCGCTTACTGGTTTCACAGTAGATCCAGTTACCTTCTTGTCTGTTTGCAGGATTTCAAACATTTAGCATAGTCTGCGCCCAGAGTGGAACGTGATGGCTTAAATATAACATCTCTCCATAAAAAGCTCGAAGAGTCTGTAGATTTCTGCCTTACCTGCTGAGCTCATACCACCCTGCAAGTCTCCTCCCTGCTTATTAGCATCACATCCCATAATTCCATCCATGGCACAAGTGGCCAGACCATCTCTGGATCACGTGGGCCAGGTGTGAAATCAGATTTTTCTTCCTCTGTGTTGAGGTATGAAATTTGCATGTGTGCAACAGCACCGTGCACGCTGGGATTTGTCATGTTCATTACTAAGCCTAGTGCCGGGCAAGCTCAGAGGTCAGGGAGGGTTCAAACCTTCAGCCACATTCAGCCCAACATCAGGTCATTTCCTGGTAGACATGTTGCTTTTACATTTATCACCAACAGGATGTATTTCTATGATTTAGCAGCTGATGTGAATATAAAGTAACAGGAAATTAAGCTTTATTTTCTGTTTATGCAGGAAATGTGCAGAAAGGCGCCCTCTAGTGGTCGTACTGGTAAAACTCATTGCATTTCAGCCCAAACTGTTGTGTTGAATATCGTTAAGAGGATAACCTTTTATGGCCTTCTAATAGAAACTTTGCTATTTTAGTTGTGTGAAAGATGTTCCAGAAGCAGGAAAAGGAGAAAAAATAAGGAAAATTTACTGAAGGAACACCTCTTCTGGATTTTTATTTCTTCATTTTCCCTCCTTTCTTCTATGTGGTTTTTTTATTCCCTCTAATAAAACATGGATGTGACCAGGAGTTACATCGTAACCTCGGATGAAAGTGTCACGTCTGAAAACGCAGGTTCACCATCTAGCTGCTCTGATGGGGTTTTATTTTTTAATTAGCTGTGTAAAGACTGATCTGATCATTGTTTGATAGAATAGCTGCAGACTTTTGTCCCTACTGGGGCTCCATACATAGCGGCTGCCATGTTGCGTTTCATCTTGCTGGCTCCTCCAGAGCTTGCTTTCTGTTGTGACAATGCGAGCCGGACGATCGGGTCAAGGTCGGGAAAGCTTGCCTGCACAGTTTGGGAGGAAGGGGTGTTAGGAAGAGGTTACCGTGGCAACGGGGGATGACTGCAACATGGTGGAGGAGGGAGAAACAAACACTAATCCTTCCTTTGTGGGCTGACAACACTGAACAGCAGCCCTCCAGGTTGGAGTGGCAGTGATTCACTGCATCCTGCTGCTTCTCTGCGTTTCATCTACAACACTTACGGTAAACCAACCCAGATCTCTGCTTCTGCTCTGCTTTGCATCATCACACACACAACAGTTGTGGCTTACAATAGTCTGGAGGGGAGAGCGACCACTGGAGCGTGCACACCAAAATGTCATCGTCTTCATCCTAATGTAAGACTCTTCTTCCTCATCCTCAGAGGTCAGGCTGTGTGTAGTGTAGAAAGATGGCAGAACATCTCGGAAACAGCTTGTAGAATACCTGTCCTCACAGGACCGGTTCCCATCAGAGCAGAGGAAGTAAACAAAGCTGCAGCCATGCAACATGAAGCCATTCAGTGCCGCCCGGTGGACGTTTCCATGACTGCAGGATGTGCGAACTGAACGAAAGCTGATCATCCTGCTGCACTGTGAAAACGGGCTGATGAGGTCACCGGGTCAGTGTGCAGGAAGTGAACCAGTAAACCAAAAAACAGGCTTGTTTTATAATTATGTCACAAAATGTACCCTAATGACATCATTAAATTAAAGCTATAAAACATCAAAATATCCATGTATAGATTTTAAATACCTTAAATATCCAAATAAATCTTATCAAGTCTTTTTTCTTTTACATTTAAATTAAACTGGATGGATGGATGGATGGATGGATGGATGGATGGATGGATGGATGGATGGATGGATGGATGGATGGGTGAAGAAGGACTTTAGATCAGAAAATTGGGCTTAATAAATATGTGAATAATTCCATTTTTGCATTTAATTTACAGCTCTGATTAAATATTATTACTGTTCTTATGAAAAGCAGATTACGGGAGAGAACTGTGCTCAGCTGTGAGCAGGTGTATTAGCTGCAGCATCACCTGCCTGACAGCAGGTTGGATGGAGCCACAGGGCGAGATGTTGAGGGCTCGTCAAGGCCTCGTCAGCACCTCGTGGCCTCCTTGGAGAGCATTTGTGGAGGGAAAGTGGAGGAAAGTTCTCCTGCCTGCTGGATTTGGTTGCTGCATATGCTGTAGTGGATTACGCTGATCCAACTTAATGCCCAAGGCCTCCCAATCATTCAGAACTACAGGAGCTGCTGGGGCCACAGCCGTGGATGCTCCCGGCACCATCTGCCATCGCTATGAGGATTAACTTCGAGGAAGATGCTGTAAGATGGGGGAGGAGGCTCATATAGCCGGCAGAAAGCATTCACCCACAGGATTTCTGAGGATTTGTTGTAAAAATCGTTCCTCAGCTTTGTTTTGGTTTCCTGTGCAAAGGTGTGCAGGTGTGCACGTCGAATTGTGAATATCCAGGTGTGCTGTGGTCTATCCTTATACACCACATAGATATGATCGTACGTGTCTTTGCTTGTGTGTGCAAAGAGATTCCTGTTTTATACAGATCAAGTGGCTGATCAATAGAAAAGAGTGATGGGAAGTTTCGTTCTTGGTAAAGATTTGGTTACTTGTACTCAGCTCCTAATTGGTTCTCGGTATAATTAATTTTTAATTAGATAGCGTATTTATTTAATATTTTAACTTAAACACAGGCAAACTAGCAAATCCAGTAAAAATAGTACATCTTGACATAATGACACTTTAAATTAACTCAATCCTCCATGTTTATCCTGAGTCATCTATCTGGAAACTTGGTTTCCAGCTTTTCCATTACCCTGGTTTGTACCGCTTCACTCTGACTTCCTTCTCCAGTGGTACGAGCCAATTCTTTCCTCAAATGGAGTTTACCTCAGTCAGAATAAAGGAATCAGTTCTTTCTGGTTTACTACAAAGATTAAGTTGTTAGAGTCAGCTTGTTTTTGAACAACAAACCACAACGGTTACACTTATCAGGGTTTTATAAACGTTAATTATATCAGAGGGCTGTGATGAATACCACTATGAAGTCTAAAACTTTGTCCTCTGTTTTGTGTCTCCTCAGAGAGTCGAAGCCCTGTCCTCCGACCATCAGGAGAGTCGACCCGACCATCAGGAGAGTCGACCCGACCATAAGAAGAATCTCCGACCACGGGAGTGTTGACCTGACCGTCAGGAGCGTAGAATTGACCATCAAGAGAGTCGACCTGACCAACGGGAGAGTCAACCCGACCATCAGGAGAGTCGACCTGGCCATCAAGAGAGTCGACCTGACCATCGGGAGAGTCAACCCGACCGTCAGGCGAGTCAATCTGACCGTGGGAATCCTCCACCCCTCCCCCACCACCATCAGAAAACACACATTAAATAAAACCTGCTGCTTCTCCTAAAGGCAGCTTCTACGACCCCTTTTTTCTTTTGGAAATCTGTGCCTTCAACCGTAATTCACCGGCGATACTTCTCAAGTTTTTTTCTTCTTTTTGTTTGGTTTTTATCTCTTTTGGAGCAGCACATCTGCCTGATGAAGGAGGATTGCTCGGCTGTCTCTCTGGAAAAAGAAAACTTGTCTGGCACACGCACCTTTTATTTTATTTCGCGTCATGTTTTTATTTTTACAAACCGTGTCAGTGATTTCCTTCATATCAGAAGAAATCCTTTGCTGTGCAATATCTGTGGATACTTATGTGAAGTTGTCCTGTGGATTAGACTTCGGATTAACTTTTTGGTTTATTTTTTTGTAATGATGTTTTCCTGATTTCTATTTTTCTAGAACTGTTTAAGACAGAGGAGAGGAAGAGAAAAAATTATTTGAACACATTTTAAAGGAGGTGGGACGTTCACTTGTCTGGGTTTCCTTGAACGCATCCCCTCCCGTTTGGACCAGGGCCAAAGCCATAGCCTATCTCAGATAACTGTAAGATGCATTTAGGGTCTTACGGTGAAGGGGCCGTCGCAGACTCCTCGTGAACTTTTTCAGCAATGTTTTCTGTGTGTTTAGGGGTTTGAATCCAGAGTATTTAGTATTCTATACCTATGTGTGGCCTGTTCTTGCGGTTATTTTGTACTTCTTCCTACATATCAATCAAGCACCTGTAAGTGGCATGATACCGGATGAGTGAAAGAATGAGTGTGTTAGCCAGAATGCAATGGAAACACTGTAAATTCTCAAGCCATGCTTTGTGGGTTTTACTGCCGGGTCCGATTCCTCATTTGAAGTTTCAGGACCAAAATCAAACGTGTCCTGATAAAAAGACGTCTAAAATCACATCCTAGGATTCCAGTTCCACCTGTAAGATGCAAACTGTTTCAGGAAAACACATTTTATTTAGTTTAAAGGAACATCAGTTTCCTGTTTTGTTTTTAATCAAAAACCCTTTTAAAGGAGACATATTATGCTAAATCTATTTTTAGCTCTTACATTAATGTATTTCCATACTTCAAAGTGTTTAAATGCAGAAAATGTATTTCCTCCTGATGCTGCACATGTATCTGCAAATCACAGTATTTGCTGCCAAATAAGGTTGTGGACTTCCAGGTAATCAATGTGGTGAATCTGATACGTTGGCATTTAAAGTAAACGTACCAATAAAATGTTTCTCTTAGCGATTAACGTTTCGCTGATATCAAGCTTCAAACATGGTGGAACTTCCTGTGACCTGGAGGGGGGCGGGACTTAACATGCCTCATTCACATTTAAAGAGACAGCACCAAAACGAGTCGCTCTAAAGACGCACCTCAGAACAGGGTTATAAGGTGTGTGTGGAGCGAGAATAAGTAGGAATTCAGTCCAAAGCATTGTGCTTCTACTTTATACAAAAAAAATTTTTTTAAAGAATTTACACGTTAAAAGGAAGCATCCAATTCTTCCTGTTGAAATTTTTTCTTTAAATTTGATTTTTCTTTCAATCCCAAACTAAAAATCTGTTTCTGTGTTTGTGGAACGACTTGAGCCTTAATCCGGAGGCGGTGTGCCACTGCACCCTCTGGACAGGTCGCCCATCTGTTAACACAGAGACAACCACTCACATCCTCTCCTAGAGACTATTTAGAGTGATGGGTAAAGCAAACCATGTTTTTCAAAGATGGATCCAATCTGCCAGACGTGTGTGAGGCAGCTGAAGGCATCTGGGTCATACCGGGCCCACATGACACACAGCCGGAGCTGAAATTAAACCCAGCATGTGAAGAGAGTGATGTCCCAGCAAAGATAACTGGAACAACCAATAAGCAGGGACTTATGCAACTGTCTGTGTACACAGATATTACCATCAGGCTGCATTCAGGTTTCAGCTGCCAGCTGGGAATTTACAGTGATTTCTGTTTTGTTGTCTTTACGTTGTGGATTGTGTTACGTGTCTCCTTGAAGCTGCTATTCCTGTACTGAGTAGATCGATGTCCAGCCTTATCCCTGCAGTCCAACAAACCTCCTCCATCAGCTCTTCATGCTTCGGCTCGCGATGCACCGTGAACTGAAGGCAGTTAGTCTGTGCCTCTCAGGGAGAATTTCCCCCGACTCGTGTTTGCCTAAACAGACTCTTATTTTGTTATTTTATGTTTATTTTCTTAAACAAAGTTTAGATCTGGTCCGAGTCTGATGTTTGAACAGTTTCCGGTACAGCCGCTTACAAAATAAAAGCTGCAGAGTTGCAGCTCACGTAATGTAACCACAAAGCGTTTTGCGCTTTTCTACCTGCTGCCATGTCTTTTCAACCCCCTCTTTGTAATTCCTATTTAAACAGGAAAACGTAAATTACGGTATACTTATATGACTAAAAGGTTGAGACCATAAAGCGTTTTTCATTCCCGGATATTTATATATATAATGTGCTTTTGCACATTATTAAGATAACAGAAACACACCTGGACATTTTTTTCTCTTGACCAGCTTCTTTTTTTCCAGTCACTCCTACATTTTTATTTTGTATCCTTTCATATGAAAAATACACGGTTTTTGTCCGTTTTGCACATTTCTGAAAGAACAAATAACTCATAGGGATGTAAAATATTGGTTCTTTTTTCTGGGGTTTTATGCTCATATATATATATATATATATATATATATATATATATATATATATATATATA
>JBAMIG010000025.1:1172242-1192821 GCA_037177335.1 Kiunga ballochi
ACGGGAGCTCCAGCACCGACGCGCTCAGCGTAGTTACCTTTCCTCAGCAGCCTGTGAACACGACCGACTGGAAACTGCAGTCCAGCACGAGATGAACGTGTCTTAGCCTTTGCTCTGGCTTTGCCGCCGGTTTTTCCACGTCCTGACATGTTTTTGTAAAGGTTTGAGTGCAAACTAAAAAGTAAATGCTCGCCACATTCGTGTTCTCTCTTAAATAGAAAGTCCGGCCTCCAGGCTGTTCGTTCATTGGTCAAATTGAAAGCAAGAACAATCGTCCAATCAAATCGGGACTTTGATACCCTGCCACAAAAGACGTAATTTCCGCCTGAAAAAGTGCTTAGATGAATTGATGTTCATAAAGAATTCATTCAAAAAATATTTGTACTGATGTCATAGAATAAATGTGTACACAAACACGACAATAACAAGTAGATCCGGGAAAACAAACAAATATCAATTAAGAAATTGTTTCAATTTCAAAAGACATATTAGGCTGAAGACAAAAAAAGGTTCACCCTGAGTAGCCTAATTCTGTGAAAAAATGAACAAATACAATTTAAGGAATAACATGGGAACATGCTCATGAGTATAAGTCATTAGGAAAGCTCACATAAAACAGAAAGTTTAAAGCAATATTTTGGTTCTTAGGAAAGCAAAACATTTTAGACAATCGATATTTATATTTTCTGTCTTCATTATTTAGACAGGTGACCCAGTTGGTTAGCACAGTGACCCTTTCTCTGTGGAGTTTGCATGTTCTCCCCATGTTAGCGTGGGTTCTCTCCAGGTACTCCGGCTTCCTCCCACAGTCCAAAGACATGCACCTTGGGGATAGGCTGATTGGTGATTCAAAATTGCCCATAGGAGTGAGTGTGAGTGTGCATGGTTGTTCGTCTCTGTGTGTTAGCCCTGCCATGGACTGGCATCCCGTACAGGGTGTACCCCGCCTCTCGCCCGTTGGCTGCTGGGATAGGCTCCAGCTCCCCTGCGACCCCGTTAGGGACAAAGCAGTAGATAATGGATGGATGGATTATTTCTAACACGTTTCACATAAGAACAGCATAAAGTTCCTTACACATTAATAATGATTATACATATCAAGTATAGTATTAAACTTGTCTATTTATTAAAATGGATGCTTGTCACCTGGTATGGAATAAAAACAAAGATGTGGATTGTCTTTACTCCAATTTGTACATCCTACAGCACAGCAAGGTGGCTTTTTATGAATAAAAAACTTACTCAAAGGCGCAGTTTTTTGCGTTGATCCAGCTGTAAAACTGGATCAGTGTGTTTTTCCCCAATTAATGCACATCAGTAACATGAAAGGAATCTATTCTGCAGCCAGGAGTGAACTCATTACTTCAATCTGAGTCCATCTGTCTAAATAAAGCAAAAGGACAACAATCATGTCAAGATACTTACTGAAATTTAAGACTTTATTTCAAAGAAAGATTATAAAGTATGTGAATTATGTTGTCTCCCTTTTCATGAATAATTATAAGCTCCCTACTATGCTTATGACAGCAAGTTAAAAAGTTAAATTATGATAGCAATTACAGAAGAAATTAATATAATATGAGCAGCTGGATATAATATTTTTTGTGATAAACTCATGCTTTTTGGAGAAAATGTTCGAATTTGTGAGAGAATAGTTACTTTGTTACAAACCATGTAAATGCATCTTTTTCTCGTGAAGAATTACTGAAAGTATTTTCTTTATTCATTCATTCATTCATTCATTCATTCATTCATTCATTCATTCATTCATTCATTCAGAGACAGTGCTGTTTGGGGCTCTGGGGTCAGAGGTCATCGCTGCATCCCAGCATCCTCGCTGATTGGCAAAACAGATGTCGGCCATCTTGGATTGTAGCGGGGAAGACAGATTGATGCGGTGAGCTCTTTTTTTTTATTTAATTATATTTTCTCAGTTTATACAAAACATGCTTTTCATTTAAATAAACCATGTTTCTTGTGGCCGCTGCAACTAAACGGCGTTTTGAAGGCAAGGCTGTGAAAATATTTTCTGGGGGATGCAGTCTGTTCCGGTGCTTTTTGTTGTTGTTTTGGGGGAAATAAGCGACTGAGCTCAAACAGGCCCGAATCCGAACCCTAAAGGCACTTTCCCGCCGGTGTTCTTTGTCGGTCTGCTTGTCCACTGGACCGCATAGGAACCAACGTTATTTGCATTCAAATTAAAGTTTAAAATCTCATATTAGGAGGCGTTGCTAGTTCTACGCGGCTAATAGCTGTTAGCTTCCTTGGTACGAGCGTTAGCCTGGCACGCTAGCATTCGTATTCTATTGAGTTAGCTTTTGGCTGGGTTAGCTTCTAGCTATCAATGGTTGGTGATCATATTAGCAACAAAGCAAAGCCAATCAGAAGTTTTTTGTTACCCAAACGCAATGAACAGATAAGAAGCCAAATAAAATAATTTGATTAACTGGTAGCTTTGTATTACAGTGCTCTTCCAACTCCGCATTATCTACTAATGTGAGCTTGCAAAGCTACTATTAGCATTCTGCCACACTACTTTACCTGCAACACTGCTTTCAAACAAAACCAAACTTTTAAAATGTTCTACGTGTATGCAAAAGTTATAGTGAAGAGTTTTTCTTTTCCTAACCTTACACCCAGCAAAGACAACTACATTAAGACCCCGTGTAAGTGTTCGGAGAGTATTTGTTTTGTATTTATGTAGCCTTAAAGCAACACATGAATGTTGTTGCAGGAATCTTTTGGTTTCCTTCATGTTTCATCATTCTAGATCTCAGTGAGGAAGTTGTGAAATGGGGAATCATACTGTGTTTGTTTATTTTAGACACAAATAAATACATTCTGAGTCCATCATAAGTGGGAGATGTAGTCATTTTGTGTGATCTTGTGCTAATAATAAAAGATGGTTTGATCTTTAATACGAGTGATTTTACCGTGTTTATATTTAACCATTAGCTTAAACATTAATCCCATGTCAAATATATCGACTGGTTAGTATCCTTTATTTTAATATTTTTTTTAAAAGCAGCTGACTAGCATTTGAAATCCTCCCAGTTCATATTTATATTGTCTCTCTTTTATCTGCTGCTTTCTGCACAAACCAAATGTTTTCATCCTCAACTCTGAGCGTTCCCCCACTCCTTGTTTCTCCATCTACAACTTTCTTTCAGCAGGGTCTTGATCAGTTGTTTTCCAGTTATCTTTGAGGGTTTTTCTAATACATAGCAAAAACCGTTTCAGACTGGACATTCAGCCTCTGTGTTTGACACAGGGAGACTTTGGACAAGCAGCAAAGATCAGACAGAAAGGAGGATTTTAGTAGGAACAAAGCGATTCCTTGTTAGCTTAAAATTAATATCAAAGACTGAACAAGTGGAGGACAAAAGATTGAAATGACCTGAACCAGGACCACCATCTGGACAGGGAACAGATCAAAAGGCAAAAACAGGTTCTTCTGGAAAGTTCTTTGTAGAACCTGGAGAACAGATCTTAGAAACCACTGAGAGAAAGATGCTTAGACTGAGTAAAAATGATGGTGCTCACTTTAAATATTCACTTTAAACTACTGTGAATAAACATTTAATTTTCTTTATTGTTCATAGATTGTTAATGGTTTTGCAGCAGTTCACAGATGCAGGTTTTATCTTCACACACTGTGGGTGTTCTGCTGTTTCTGATTCTTACTCTGATGACTTCCCTTTTCCAGGTGACACACGGCATGTTTGGTGCTAACCGGAAGAAGTTTATGGAGGGAGGGATAGAGAGTGACTACGCAGATGACTCCAGCCTCTATTACAGCCAGCAGTCCATGTTCCCTCCTCACCGAGCTGACAAAGACGTGAGTTGAGTTAGCCTCCAGGAGTTTGCATTGTAAACTGAGGTCATAAAGTGCTGCAATTTTCTCTCATCTAGTCATGAATGCATCCTAAACTGTTAGAACAAAAAGCTGTTGTAAGTAATAACAATGGCAAAATGCTTGTTTCAGCGTTTTCTGTTTTGTGTCTGATTTTCCAGCCTGGTGGAAAAACAGATGATCCTGCAGACATAGTATTGCTCTCATTTTCCTTATAAATCCCATAAACGTTACTTTTCTGAAAAGCTTTGGGTTGTAAATCCATGTGACAGTCACTCATCCTTGCTGGCAAGTCCACAATTTCTTTTTCTGAGAACATTTATTAAAAGGTCTCATTTTGAAGAAAAGTAGACCAGACTTTTAAAATGATTGTTTTTCCTCACATCAGATGACTGTGTTTTTATCTCAACACTCCTGATGTACACATCAGTGTGTAAAGGAAGAATAGCATGACTACTAGTTTGCTTTTTTGTGCAGAAATCAGGGCTTGTCCTGCAGCGGCACAACAGCAGCACATGCAACTCCTTGCATTGTTAAAACCAGGAAATAAAGAAACCTCTCAGCTTCATTACTAACTTTTTTATGAACTAATGAACATTTTCTTGAGCGTCACGTTGTTTTTGAAAGGATTTCCAGCCAGCAGCTGATGCTTTGCAGCTGAATCGTGTCAGGTGGTGTGCTGTAGAAAAACACACTAAACTGATTTATCATTTGTTTCTTTTCTGTTTAGATGCTGGCGTCATCCTCTGCCTCCTCCACAGGTCAACTGTCACAGCTGGGAGCCAGTTTATACGGCCCACAGAGTAAGTCGCTGCAGCGTTTGACCTTTTTACCTTCTGTTCTCCATCCATCCTGTCATCAATCCATCCATGCATTCTTCCATCCGTCCATTCATCCTTCCTTCCTGTCCATCCTTTCATCCATCCTTCCATCCATCCATTCTTCTTTCCTCCCTCCCTCCCTTCTATCCTTCCCTCCTTCCTCCCTCCCTCCCTTCCTTTCTTCCTTAATGGATTTAATTTATTCTTAATCAGGTCACTAGTCCATCACGGAGCCCTGTTTAAACTAAACTAAAGGTTTCATGTTTTTATTGAATCCAACATGTCAACCTTGTTCTTATTTACTGATGCTTTGGAGAAAAATTTCTGCTAAATGACTGTAGAACAGAACAGAATAGAGCTGTTCCACAGTGCAGGTTGGAAAAAAGTGAATGATTCTAGTTGGAACTGGAAGCCCGTCAATCTGGGGTCCAATCAATGTGATTTGTTGATCAAAGCTGGCATGCTCAATGAAAAACACACCAGAGGCCTGGACTACGAAGGTGGATTTCCTCTTGCGGAGTAGCTTCTGGTTCACTTCTTATCAGGTTAAATCAATTTATAATTTCTGCTAAACAGCGAACCTGCTCCGCAGCAGGCTGTGTTCTCCTCCTGACCAATCAGCTCTTTTTGATAGCAGCGTTTATGTGCAGATCTTGAAAAGGGCTCTTAAGAAAGATCAAAGCATCCTTTGGGGTGAAGTCTTATCAATGAGCTTTGATGAGCTAAGATTTTGTTTGGTTCAATAAAAGTTGTATCTGAAAGCATAAGGTCCGTAGAAATGGTCTCGCGTGCAGAGCTGCTGAACCGTTATGAAACATAGAACAAACTGCTTGTAGCGTCCCGCTGGCATGTAGAGGAGTGGTACCAACCCAAACATCCAGAAGAAACCAAAAAAGTTCTGAGAAAAATCTTTGGGTTGTACATTATGATGTGCAAACCCTCCTTCCTGGCTGTTGCTATGACAACAATGTTGCCTTTGGCCTGATGATGCATTTAAATTCTTGGTATTTCTGAATGGCCACAAACTCCGCCCCTTTTATGTGGTCGCGCTCTGATGTTGGTGGGAAACTGGTTGAAATAATACATTGTTAAAAAGCTTTTTAGTATATTCAGATCCTGGATGTTCTGCGTGCATCTGTTCTGAGTTTGCTCCGCTGAACACAAAGCTTTCTCTGACACGGTGTCTGATGTAGATAGAAGTTTTATATCGGTGTTAAATGTCAGCAGAGCAAAGATTTTCATGATCTGCAGAACTGTTCCTGTTATTAACAAGCAAGTGTTTTGTGTCTGATGGCTGCAGATGTGTCTGATGGACGCGGCTGCAGATGTTTCTTTTCATGCATGTGTGTCACGTCTCCGCTTCCACTAAAGCAAACAGCCGAGCTGATGACGTGTTTTCTTACAGCAAATATCCTTCCTCTCCCTGTGCAGGTGCTTTGGGCTTTCCCATGCGTGGGATGAACAGCAGCACTGCATCTCCGCTGAGCCGAAGTGGGCTGAACCAGTCTGCCAGCCAGCTTTCCAGTCATGCCAGCACTCCCAACTCTGGAACAATGCACACACCGCCCTCTCCAAGCAGGTACACCACGTTTAGGACAGTTAGAGGGGACGTCAGGACGTTTAGATGAGACGTCAGGACGTTTAGATGAGACGTCAGGACGTTTAGATGGGACGTCGGGACGTTTAGATGAGACGTCAGGACGTTTAGATGGGACGTCAGGACGTTTAGATGAGACGTCAGGACGTTTAGATGGGACGTCGGGACGTTTAGATGGGACGTCGGGACGTTTAGATGAGACGTCGGGACGTTTAGATGGGACGTCGGGACGTTTAGATGGGACGTCGGGACGTTTAGATGGGACGTCAGGACGTTTAGATGAGACGTCAGGACGTTTAGATGAGACGTCGGGACACCACACTGGTCTCTACCTTTCTAGATGTAATTAAGCAGACCAACCACATTCCTTAACCAACATCCAGCCAATCACACAGTGTGACATCATCCACAGGTACAGGACCTGGTCCCCACCAAATCTGATCATGTGACTTTTTCATAATGCTCCAACCAATCAGGCGGCTTCACTGATTAAACCTGAAACCATGTTAGGAGAGTGATTCTCTCCGATAAACCAACATTATTCTCTTCCTGATCTTCAGGACCATCCTGCCCATGAGCAGCCGGAGCGTGCTGAACCACAACCAGCAGGTGGGCGGCCCGACGGGTCAGACGGGCGGCATCGGGGGAGACAGAGTAGGTGGTGGTGGAGGGGGGAGGAGCGGCAGCATGGGAAGTCCCAGCCGGTCGTCTCCCAGCATCATCGGCATGCCCAAACAGCAGCAGGCACGGCAGCCATTCACTATCAACAGGTAACACACACACACTATCCTTTCCAGTGGTTTTCTGTCTGTGTTTCACCTGATGGGGTTTTTAATCTAGTATAAAGCTGCTCAACGTGTGTGTGTGTCTCAGTATGTCAGGGTTCGGGGTGAACAGGAATCCAGGTTTCAACATGAACAACTCCTTATCCAACAACATCTTTAACGGCACAGGTAGGACAAAGCTGAACGATGTTTTCTCTCAGTATCTTTGCGCTCATAAAGACACAACAAGGTCAGACAGCTTAGATATCCACAGAGAGATGTCGTTAGCAGGTTCAGGACATGTTTTACTGATAATGGTCTCACTGGTGTTTCCTCACAGGAAACACCAGTGAGACCATTATCAGTCCCAGAAAGGAGCAGCAGGAACATGGCTGCTTCGCCACTTTGCCCAGTGTACTGGGTTTAATGGGACGTTTGCTTTCTGTGCAGAGGCAGATATTTAATGTGTTGATGTGAGAAAAGCTGCAGGTTACTGGAAGGAAGGTTTAGTGATTAAACATGTTTTATAGGATTCTTGGTAGTAAAATCCTGCTGCTGCATCAGATCTGCTTTATTTTAGATATTTCACTAAAATGAAAGAATAATCTGCTTTTAAAGAGCAAATGTTACACAGATGATCTGGAACATTTGGTAGCATCTCGCCTCATTCGCTTTGCTTCCAGACGGCAGTGAGAATGTGACGGGGTTGGACCTGTCGGACTTCCCAGCGCTGGCTGATCGGAGTCGAAGGGACGGCGGCTCGAATCCCACCCCACTGCTCAACCCGCTGGCCGGTCGGGCACCTTACGGTAGCGCTTACACACAACGTGCATTTAGAGCTTTACATCCACAAACACCTGGAAAGAAACGTTAGGACTCCTATAGGAAGCAGAAAAGAAGACACACACAGACACACACACACCCACCCATCTGAGCGTCAGGCTGGAGATGGAAACCCAGCAGCTGTAGGACTCATACTGGTGCCTGGCCAGTATGAGAAGGATCTAGCTGGGAATCTGCTGGTCAATGATGGTGTTCCAGTCAGAGTACTGGGCAACTGCACCAAACAGCTTTAACCTTTAACCTCTCTTTGACCTCTGATGCATATTCCAGCGGGAGTAGGCCTTCTGGAGTGTGTGCTGCTTTCACCATGACGTCACACTGTCCAACAGTTACAACATCATTAGTGTGTGTGTGGAGGACATGACAACAGAGAGGAAAACAAAAGAATTTTCCGCCTCCTGGAAGCTTCGTCCCACGGCTTCCTTCTGGGAAAGTTCACCAGTTTGTTCTGGTCCAGATTTATGACCCGTTTCTACTGTTGGTTTAATAAAACAACACTGGGGTCAAACGCTGGTTCACTTCTTATGGAAGAAATTGTCATGGTAACGTGCTGAGCTGCTGCTCTGGAGCAGTTATATTAGGGATGAGGTGATGAATATGGACAGGTGTTTACTTTTGATGAAGAAATAAAACGGTGGTTCTGATGAGGCTTGATGGGAAACGTTAACCAGCTGCGTGGTACCACGTCTGGGTGAGACATCCCAGCTATGTTTGTCTCACTTTGTAGGTCCGATCCCAGGTTTTACGTTTATCATGGCCGACTGGCTGCAGGTTTTTACTTGTTTCCCCTTAATACTGCTCTACAGCACAAACCTTTATTTCAGAGGGGTTTTTTTTTTTTGCTACTTTGACACAAAAACCACAAAAACATTTTTGTGTTTTAAAGCAGTTTTTCTTCCCAGCAACACAAACATAAAAGATCTGAAATATAAAAAAAATGTCCCCCTTTCTAGTTGGCATGGTAACCAAGCCGTCCAGTGAGCAGTCGCAGGACTTCTCCATCCACAATGAAGACTTCCCAGCGCTCCCCGGGCCAAACTACCAAACAAAAGACCCCACCAGCACCAATGAAGACAGCAAAACGGTGAGTTTTCTACCTCTTTACATATATTTCCTCATATTATTATTATTATTATAATAATTCAATTTTTAAAAAAGTTGTTTTTTTCTGTTTTCATCAAACCAGAATCTGAACTCATCAGGAAAGTCCACATCCAGCTCAGACGGTCCAAAGTTTCCTGGCGATAAAAGCTCCGCCCCTAGCAACAACAACCAGCAGAAAAAAGGGATCCAGGTGCTTCCTGACGGTGAGACGGAGAAGAAGATGATGATGATGAGGGAAGATTTCCGTGTCATACGTTCCCATGTATTTTGTGTGAACCTCAGGGCGTGTGACCAACATTCCCGTCGGCATGGTAACGGACCAGTTTGGAATGATTGGTTTGCTGACATTCATCCGGGCAGCAGAGACGGACCCCGGCATGGTCCATCTGGCGCTAGGTTCTGACCTCACCACGCTCGGCCTCAACCTCAACTCACCAGAGTATGATGACTTCACACACACACACACACATCCCTTTGATCTGTCCACAGTTTTTTATAATACTTAAATGACGGAAAAACAAAATAAAGCGTTTCAAGCTAAATGTCCACCTACAGTGTCCAGGTGGCAAACAAAGCCTTGTCCCAGCGTTTTGCACCAGCTGTAGACGGGACAGAGACACTAAAGCATAAAGCAGGACAGTATTTCCTGTTGTGTCGTTATAAAAGCATGGATTAAACATTGTGTTGTGAAGCTATCAGCTAGCTTTTTATCTCCGGTTAACAGCGTGAGCTGTATCAGGTCTGAAGGCAGCATTCGCAAACATTTTCTATGGACATGAGGACAGGCAAGTCTTAATGCATATAGAAGCTTTTTATTGCTGGAATAAGATATTTAAATATTGCAAAAGTGACAGCTGCTCTGTTTCAGCCCAGTTAGACTGATGGTTTGTGTCTCTGTGTTGCACTGATGTCCAGATGGGCCTGCCGCTCACAAATCATTGGGTCCATAAGGCTGCACTAGTTTTTTATCCATCAGGACGTTTTATTTGAGCTTAAATAAAAGAAAGAAAGAAATATATTTCCTGCATGATTCTTAACTTTATTTTTGGCTTCAAACATGAGAACATAGATTTTATTTAGCGATACTTTGTGTCTCTGTCAGGAATCTCTATCCTAAGTTTGCTTCTCCGTGGGCTTCGGCTCCGTGTCGGCCGCAAGACATCGGTGAGTTCCACACCACATGTGGGATTTTTGATCCCATCAGACCTGTTAGCACGGATTTTCAGTCCAGATTCCTGTTATTGTGCACACTTGAGAGAAAAATCCCAGCATGATGAGTACTGAGCAGATGTGAGCTCAGACATCCAGCTGTGGCTGCTTCAGCATGCTTCTGCCTCATCATCCTGTATTGTCTTTCTCCTCTTCAGACTTCCACGTCCCCTCAGAATATTTAACTAACATCCACATACGGGACAAGGTAAGATGCTGAAACACACACACACACACACACCCTTCGTTACAATCTGTGGGGATTGTAATGATTGAAACTGTTTGTCTGTGCAGTTAGCAGCTATCAAGTTGTCTCGGTATGGTGAAGATCTGCTGTTTTATCTTTACTACATGAACGGAGGAGACCTCCTACAGCTGCTGGCTGCAGTAGAACTGTGAGCAGAACACACTTCCTGTTACCCACCACTTTTCACATGTTTCAGAAACCCAGTAGCGGGATGTGTGTTTGCTTCTTTTTCACCTCCATCCAGTGTAAAGGCGTTTTGGACCTGACTGGTTTGCTGTTTCAGGTTTAACAGAGACTGGAGGTACCATAAAGAGGATCGGGTGTGGATCACTCGGGCTCCTGGAATGGAGCCCACGCTCAAGACCAACGCCTATGAAAGAGGGACCTACTACTTCTTTGATTGTCTCAACTGGAGGAAGGTGGCCAAGGTGAACACACACTTTAACACTTTGAGCTTTTATATCAGTAACATAAGACTCTTCCTTCTAATCTTTGCTTATGCGGAGTCGGGTCGCGGGGGCAGAACTTCCATCTTCCCAGTTACATTTCAGCTCATCAGGACATCCCGAGGCATTCTCAGAGTTATAATCCCTCCAGCGTGTCCTCCTACCGGTTCAGGAGGCATCCTAACCCGATACCCTGAGACTCCACATCTGGCTCCTCTCCATGTGGAGGAGCAGCGGCTCCTGAGCAAGACCCCGAGATGCCTGGACTCCTCCACGTGGTGGTGCAGGGTTTTATTCCCTCTCTGGATTGTGGTCTCAGATTGGGAGGTTCTAGTCCTCATCACAGCCGCTTCACACTCCCTCGAGTGAAAGCTGGAGATTAAAGCCAACAAAACCACATCAACCGCAAAGAGATCCAATCCACAGAGCGGATCACATCAACACCCCGCAGAAGGTCTCATTAGTTTCCAGTGAGAGTTGCTGCTATTCATCACCATTTCTGTTTAGACCAAGTTTCTCGGTGCAAACTGAATCAAACCGGACTTATCGGAGCGGGAAGAGGTGAATCTAATGCAGACGTGGAGTTTTCTGTTTCTGTTTCTGATGCTCCAGAGAAGTTCCTGTTCTGTGTTTTAGATTAAACAGTTTGTTTCTCATTTGGTAAAAAGAGAGAAAGAAACCGTAAACATTACTGATGGCGTTTTAGGTCTGAGATTTTCGGCTGTAAACCCGAATCTGCTTTGTTTGGATTCATAGGATAACATGTGATGTGAATTATTTTTCATTCTAGCCTCCTGCATCATCACACTGGAGCTAATTTCACACATCGAAATGCAGCTTCATGCATCTGTATGAAAAACAATCAGGTATCACTATAAGATGCGTCATAACCCTTTTCTACAGACCATTAACAAAGACCTGCTGGGTTTCATTGTGGAAGGCGTCGTGTTTTCCTTAAAACTGCTATCAGAATCTCTTTGTACGTTTGTTCTGGTGATAAATCAGCTTCAGAAGCACTTCGCCTCTTCCATCCGTATCTCTAGCACTGTGGCCTCACAGCCGGAAGGTTGCTGGTTCGAGCCTAGGCTGGGGAAGTTTGTCCAGTGGCCTTTCTGTGTGGAGTTTGCATGTTCTCCCTATGTATGATGGGTTCTCTCCTGGGACTCCGGCTTCCTCCCACCTACAAAACATGTTACAAACATAACTATGTTTAAAAAATTATGCTTTGGATAAAAGCGTCTGCTAAATGACTGCCTCGTATAGTATAGTATAGTATAGTAATCCCTCCCTGTTCTCACCTTTCAGCCTGAATCACACTGAGAAACATATTTAGCATAATATGGAAGTCAGAGGACATGTGGGCACAGCTTCCCAGCATGCTTTGCAGCTGTCTCGGTGTGAATAAGACGTGCGTGTCACAGCAGCATCATTGATGTGTGATGATGTTCACGTTCCAAACAGAAAACCCATCAGTTTCCATTAAATGTAGAGGTAAAAGAACTTTATATTTGGCTTATTAATCAGATGGAATTCAGCTCAGATGTTTTTTGAGACAGTTTACGGAAAAATATTTCACCTCATAAAGACATTACGGCACTTTGCAGCCTGTCATTTTCTGCTGATAAATAAAGTTTGTGAAGCTCGTACGCAGAGTACGGGTATTCTCACACAAACACATCCATATTTTTCTGTACATCATGACTTCTGTGTGCAACATGGCTGCATATTATTTACACGTATATAAACCTTTTAGAAGTGTTTCCCTGTCCAGATGTGATGTCATATCCTGGAAAAAGTTCTTCTGGTTTATCTGGTGGGAGTGAGCATCACTGGGTCTGTTTCCATGGCAACGCCGACTATGGGGCACTTCTGTTTAGGACGTGTGATGTTTCCCATTTATCAAACTAAGATCCTCTGCAGTTTGTGACTTTTATCAGTTTTCGTCACCAGGATGTGAAGTTGTGTTTCTGGAAGAGGAAACACATTAAGTGAAGTTGTTTCTGGAAGAGGAAACACATTAAGTGAAGTTGTTTCTGGAAGAGGAAGCACAGGAAGTGAAGTTGTGTTTCTGGAAGAGGAAGCACAGGAAGTGAATTTGTGTTTCGGGAAGAGGAAGCGCAGGAAGTGAATTTGTGTTTCTGGAAGAGGAAGCGCAGGAAGTGAAGTTGTGTTTCTGGAAGAGGAAGCGCAGGAAGTGAAGTGTTTCGGGAAGAGGAAGCACAGGAAGTGAAGTTGTGTTTCTGGAAGAGGAAGCGCAGGAAGTGAAGTTGTGTTTGGGGAAGAGGAAGCGCAGGAAGTGAGGAATAAAGCTTATCTCTTTTCCTTTCAGGAGTTTCATCTGGAGTACGACAAACTAGAAGAGCGACCTCATGTTCCTTCCACCTTTAACTACAATCCTGCCCAGCAGGCCTTCTGATTGGCTCCCCCTCCTGCTGCCTGCATACTATTGGCCCTCCTGGTTCATCATCTGTTAAGTTTCCCCACACACTCAAATAAATCTGGCCTGTAAGGACTCAGGACAGGAGAGGACATCCTCGCTTCTGTCCGTATTTCTGATAGACTTTATCTGATTTATGTTGGTTAATTACCTCATTTTCATTTTTTTTTATTTTATTCCCACAAGTTTTGTTCAGTGAAGTTTGAACAGCACACAGAGACACAAGCACTGCAAATAGCTCTCCATCTGATCCGGAGGTTCTGTTTTCTGCTCAGTCTTAAGAATTGAATATTTTTGTCTATAGAAGCTTTTAAAAAGAAGCAGATTTTAATGCAGAAGGCAGGATTGGGCCGGCGGTCGGGTCGGACAGGTATTTCTCTCTGTGCCGCAGCTGAAAATATTTATGGTTTTTACCAGATTTTTATTTTGGTTATAAACCAGAACACATCATCAGAAAGTCAGGAAGAAAATGCAATGTACATTGTAGCACTATTTCTTAATAAAAGAGGAAAAAATGTCTTTTTTCTTTTGTTTTGTTGTTATGCAACAAAACTTTAAGCTTCTCAGCAGCCAGAAAACCAAAACGGTGATTTTAGTGGGATGCGTTTGGCATTTGAAGCTCCTTTTTTTTCTTCTTGATGTGGTTAACGCATCTTGTTTACAAATCCAAACCAACATGTTTATTATTTAATGCTTTTGGGCTTCTTCATTCTGCGGCGCTTTCAGGATGAAACCTTTATTTTAATGTGAAAAATAGCTAAATGTATATTTATAAGTCAAGTTATCTAACCCTTTAAATTCTACTATAATTCTAAGTTTATTTTCCATGTTGGTTTTGATGGCTGAGAGTTTTAAGTAATACAAAAACATGGATTTAGATGCTTCGTCATTGATCTTCAGTTACAGATATATCATTTCATTCTGCTTCTACAAACTGTGATAAAACATTTCAGCTCAACATATTTCCCACATTTTCTGTTGGTCAAATATTTTATTTAAAATACTGAAATAATTAATCGGGTTTGTTTTTATTGAAGATTTTATCCCTCAAGAACCTGAATAGTAATAAATTCTTCCTATTTGGTCCCGATTGGATCACAATCGAAATGATAATAGTTCTGGAAAGCAGCTAATTCTCTTAGTGGCTGATCTTAAAAAATTTGGAGCATTTCTTTGGCCATTTTAAGTGAGCAGGTTACATAGTCTCACAGATTTCTCTGTATTAATGCGTTTTACGACCCTCTGAAATGACCCGCAGTTAGAGCGAAAACGTTTGGACCCACTGGGATGTTTCAACTCCCCGTTTGGTCCCAGACTTTGTTGGTTTGGATTTGTTGATGGTAAGAAATATAAAAGGTTTCTGAAACAACAGGAGCACTTTGTGGAAAAGGATTTCCAGCTTAAGACACAAAATGCCAACTCATCTTTGGCCCACTAACTTCTCTTTCAGCATTTCTCCTCTGCTTTTTACCTTTTTTATCCCACCTTCCTACTATTTTAAACCTCCTGTTTACTCTTCAGTTCTCATCTTCCTTTTGCTGTGTTTGTTTACAGGTCTAATAGACGTTAGGTCAGATGTGCCAGGAGCCTGTTAGCATAGCTTAGCATGAAAGAGGAAGAAACTGCAACCTGTTCCCGACATTTTTTTTAATGATCTATCTACATAAGCCATGAAGTATCAAAGGAGGATAATCACGTTTTCTGGCAGGTATTTTGTTCAGAGCTTTTTATTTTCACATTTTTACATTTTCTTACAGCTAATAGAGCCTGTATGTGTGTTGTATCTGGATGGATTGACTTCCTGCATAGCTGCTTAGCGCTCTTCCTGTTCCAATCATCATGCTAAGCTAAGCTAACTTACAACTGGCAGGAACAGAAACAACAAAAACAAATTGCATTTTCTAAAACCAACCTGCTTCATCATATAACTTTAAACCCTCCAGGAGGCACCAGTGTGCAGTTATGTGTATATATTCTGAATATATACACATACATGCAGGGCAGCATTTCAACAAAAAGTACTGAAAAATGAATGAGAATAAAATTAGACCCCAACGAGGAGACTCGGCCGCCTTCGCTAACCATATAAAAACTGCAATACTGTACTAGACTTCTTGTTACCACGGTAACCACAGACGGTTAGTAAAGGACCACGCCCAACAACCGCCCTCTTATTAAAAAGTCCAATCGCCGTGACAACAGGGCCCAGCTCAATCACACTGCAGCGACAAGCCAAGGACACGCCCACAGACCCATGTGACCCGTCTAAGAAGACTTGATTGAACGATGAGGACTGAGGCACTTGGCCGTTGGCTGTTTTGTTAAATATGGCAGCTAGTGTTTTAATAGGAAAAAAGAATAAAATAAATATTCTGGTAATGAAACTGAAGTTTGAGTCCTGAGTTTGTGCTTTGTTCTTCTCTTCATCAACGTTTTAGCAGATCTGGATAATGAATCAGAACATTATGAACATTTTAGCAGATCTGGATGATGAATCAGAACGTTATAAACGTTGGATCAGAACTAACCAGAACCATTCAGATATGGCCTCTGAGCTGCGTTTCAGTGTTTGTCCACAAGAGGGCTCCATGCTCCTACAGATACTCTGCAGACAGGAGGTAAGGTGTCCTGAAACTGCTTTTATGACTCATCTGACAAACTACACAAGTGTGGATCAGTTTTTATGATTCAACTTGAGCATAAAGATGTTACTGAACTGATTGTTGGATTTTTCTTTGTTGCAGCTGAATGAAATCATTAAGCTTATCAAAGATCTGCAGGAGCAGCTTTTCCTCCTGGAGGTAAAAAAACAGACACACCAAAGAAGGAAGAGCTGGAAGGTGTTTATTACAGGCTTAATGAATCTGCAGAGCCAAAGTGGAGATTAAAGTAACTGTGGTAAGTGGTAAGTGGTAACTTCAGGGAAATCTGGGATTTTACTCTGAAACCGACCAACCAGAGACAGCAAATTCAGCTAGATTTACCACGTTTTCTCCCTTTGTTTTGTCTCTTTCATCCAACAAGTGAAGCCATAGAAACATTTTCCAGCCCAGTATGAAAACATCTTCATATCTATTATAAGGTAAATGCTCCCTGCAGCAGTTATTTAAGGGTAAGTGGGCGAGATGTTAATGAGCTCATTTCTTTTTGTTTCTTTGTTAAATTAAAGCAGAAAGAAACTTTTTAATGTCACACAACATTAACTTGGGATGCTGTTGTGTTATCCACATGTTGTGTTAAATCCACATTTTTTCCTTTCTAACTGAGGAAGGTGTCTGGCTGAAAACATGCCTTTGTGTTCAGATTAAACATCTGTGTTTTTACCTTTAAGTGATGTTAGTGTAGGATTTAGCCTCTTAGCTTTGGATGGAAATGCTTTCTGTGCAGCAGAAGAAGCTTCGCCTCTGAGGATGAGCATGGTGATTAGACATGCCTGCAGGACTGTGAAATGAATAAGCCAGTTAGATTCCCACTAAAACCAGCTTGTGGTGGACGTTGATTATGTTTTGGTTGTGTTGGCTCCTGGTACCGGACCATCCAGAGAGCTATCCCACACTTTTAGTGTTTCCCTGCTCCAACACCTGGCTCCCGTTAAATCAATCCAAACAGCCTATGAAATAACCACTGATGCGTTGGAGCAGCAATACATGGAAAACCTACAGGATGTTGGTGCTCCAGAACCAGATCCGGACCCTCCTGATCATGACAGAAAGACAAATGTCCTTTATGTACCTGCAGACCCAATCACCGAAGACTCCTTGAACAACAGGTTTTCAGGCTGGGATGAAGAGCAACACTGCTCAGACCATTAGAACCATTGGAACCATTAAAATAATTAAAACCATTAGAATCATTGGAACCATTAAAATAATTAAAACCATTAGAACCATTTAAACCATTAAAACAATTAGAAACATTTAAACCATTAGAACCATTAAAACCATAAGAACTATTAAAACCATTTGAACCATTGGAAGTGGACACAGTGACACCTCTCACTGAGAAGAGCTGCAGCGGATCTGCTGGCATTGATAAACTGGAAAGGCTGAAAGTGATCAGTGTGAGCTTATGTGTCTCACTACAGACGATGTGGACCAGCTCTGTCTTTGTCTTTGCCGGCTGGACTTTTTCCAGCCTGTCGCTCAGTGTTGACGCTTCCTCTCCATCTGCTGGTTCAGAACAGCCGGAGTAAATATTTTGCAGGCTAATCCCATCATCAAGTCCATTTCAGCTCCACCAGGCATTTTGTTTGTCTCCTGAAACGTCCCAATATTGTCCACGGTAGACACCAGCTGTTCCGCCAGGTTGCCAAACCCGTATCCGTCCTTTCAGAATATAAATCTCAGATGTTCTGCTCCACACTGTTCTGCAGAGCCTGCTGGTGGTCTGCAATCTGTTGATCTGCAGATGATAATCCTGCCCCAGCGCCGCATAATACCGAGCTTTGGGTCAGCACACGCTGAGCTGGGAGAGACTAACCAATCAGATGCTAAGTTCAAGTCATGGAGAGGCCAATTCCTGCAGCTTTTACAAGTTTAACTGCTCCAACGCACCTGATCCAGTCATTTAAACAGCACTACTGTTGGGCTAAACTTGTTAGTGAACATGAGGAAGTGAGATACCTGCACAGTTTGTGTCACAGTTACTTGTTACAGGTGCTGCAACAACCTGTGTGTTTCTGCTCCCTCCTCAGATACGACTGATAGGGATACATATCAACAAGTTTTCAGTTCATTGATTGTGTGAAAGTAATGTGATCAAACGGTTCTGAAAGGAAACAGACTCCTTTTCTCTGCTGCATGCTTAGTTTTTTTCTGATTTCATGAACATTTCAGTTTATTTGATTTGTGATCAGGCAGCACAGTGGCCTCACAGCAAGAAGGTTGCCGGTTCGAGTCCTGGTGTGAGCGGGGCTCTAACCGGGAACCTTTCTGTGTGGAGTTTGCATGTTCTCCCCATGTTAGCGTGGATTCTTTCGGACCCAACCCGTAGCCTCATAGAACCAGGCTTTTGGACTTGCTCCTGCCAGCTCTACGTTCCTTCCTACAGAGATCAGAGATTCTGACTTTAATCCGGGTCCCTTATGTTTGATGATCCCAGATGCCTCCCAGTCCAGACGAATGGATACCAGTGCTGGAACAATGGACCAGGTTCACTGCAGCTCAGCTGATCTAACTTTGTGCTGTAGAGCTGATAACGGTTACCATGGTAACCTGTGGCAGATGTTCTCCTCCAGAGTGGTTATTATGTGATCAATGAACCTCACATGCGGGTCTGCTCACACCGAGACCCACCAGCACCACCACGCCTCCGTGCTGCCAGGGTTCTGATGACATCATCAGATGACATCATCAGACTCATGGAGAATGGTTGTAGATGCAAAACCACTCGGCCTGTCATCATGATTACACTCACCTGTCGATCCCACCTTTCTCACTCGCTTTTAGCAGAATCTTGTCCCGTCGGAACCGGGTTAGGTAAAGGTGGACCAGGTGTCCAGCAGAGTGAGCCAACTCTCCTCCACTAAGAGGCTTATCTCATGCAGCATGTAACTGAGCAACAACAAGCAGCCAGCGGCCACATAAGACCCAAATCATGATTGAATCATCAGGCCACCAGAGAGGCAGAGTGGCGTAACCATGGGGATGTGTCACGCTGCCACCAGCTGCATCATGTGACCTGATACATGTCAACACCTGGAACCTTCATCCAGCACCTTTATGTGCTGAGGCGTCCCCAGTGTTTGGGTCTGTGTACCAAACGGGGTGAATGATAAAGCATTGTGGTTGGACTTTCAGAACCAGAGCCTCCCCATGGACCTGCTGGAGACTGACTGGATCTGCAAGCAGGATTCACTGGAAGAAATGTGGAAACAGCAGTTTGGACTTAGCTCTTGTTAGCTTAGTTTAGCTACAGGCAGACTAGAGACCCCTCACAGCCTTCCTCTCAGCTCCTCTTTGCACATTTATGTATTTTCCTGCAGTACCAAACGCACCACGCTGCCAAGATGGCAGCTTAGGGACCCGCCCACAGAGCCTGCAGGTGGCATGACAGAGGCCCCGCCCACATATTTTATATTGGACTTTGGTGGCTTAACTAGCCACTCAGCCAGTGGAACCAGGTTTTTTCTGAGTGTTTTCATGTTTAAAGTCTTTTTCTTCGGAGGGTGATTGAGCCATTTGTACCAGTGGATACTGGGATATATCCCAGTAAAGTTTAATGGGAAAGGATCCCCAACCACACAAAGCTTAACCCCATGAACGTGGCTTCTTCTGCAGTGTTAGTGATGAGTTCACTCACTCAGGTGTGTCAGAAACAGGAAATCCAGGCAGATTTTCTGCAGTGAGCAGAACCTTTGTACTGGAAACAGATCCAGTGGATCCACATGCATCTTCTCAAAGCCTTTATTCCACTTTGGTTCTGTTGGGTCTTCAGAGATGGTTCAGATCCTGCAGCTCAATGAGCCTTTAACAATGCCAGGTGTGTTGCATCAGGTGTAAGACAGCGTCCTTCCAGGACCCATAAGATTTCAGATGAATTAAAGAAGTGAGTGTTTCATAAATGGGAACTGTGGGAAATCGGACCTTCTCCCACTGGAAACGTTTGTCCTCGCGACTCATCGTTTCTGAACCGAACTGAGCCTTTAAGTTCGGGCTGTTCAGGGAGCAGGATGAAAACAGCGGAGGTGAGGGGAGGTTTTATGGAGCGCGTGCTGGCAGAGACGGAGGATGAGGAGAGGGAGGAAGAGCCTGGGGGATTCAAACAGAAAGCAGTCTGTGATTAAACTCAGCAGCGAGTAGTGTCGCCTCCTCCATCCAACCCCCTCCTCCTCCATCCAACCGTGCCCACATCCTCCTCCGTTCAGCTCCTCCATGCCGCGGAGCTCACCTCGGGGCTACCATGGCGAAGATCCGGGTGTCGTATGAGTACTCCGAGGCCGAGGACAAGAGCATCCGGCTGGGCTTGTTCCTGATCGCCTGCGGGATCCTCAGCCTCTTCATCCTGGGTTTCTGCTGGCTCAGCCCGACGCTGCAGAGCCTCCAGAGCAAACCGGCCAACTGCACGGTAAGCGCGGCGCGAGCTCAGCTCGCGCACCACTTCTGTTGCTTTCAGTTCTACTTTCCAGCTGCTGGGACCAGTTTGCATCCCTATCAGTAGTTTATATATATATATATATATATATATATATATATATATATATGAGAGAGAGAGAGAGCTATAATTTCGGGCTATACTCGCGGTTGTTTGGGTTACAGAT
>JBAMIG010000025.1:1195728-1211672 GCA_037177335.1 Kiunga ballochi
CACATGCTGGGAGCCCAGAGCTCCCCAGGGCCCACAACATACCCCCGTCGGCGAGGCCAGCCCTGAACCCAGGTCCCTGGGACCAAGCAGCCCCCCGGCCCAGGACTCTTACCGGTCAGTGCCCAGGACACAGTGGCGTATATGACCCCAGCGTATATCTACGTACGTCCCGCCTGCAGCTTCTGGCTGATGAGTGTAAAAATCTTCCTCCAGGTTTTCCTGATAGCTCATCCCCACACCATCAGCACTCCACCTCTGTGTTCAACATCAGTGCAGACTCTTCGCTGACTCTTCGCTGACTCTATGCCGACTCTATGCCGACTCTATGCCGACTCTATGCCGACTCTATGCCGACTCTATGCCGACTCTATGCCGACTCCATGCCGACTCCTCGCCGACTCTTCGCAGACTCTTCGCAGACTCTATGCTGACTCATCGCCAACTCCTCGACGACTCCTCAACAACTCTTTGCCGACTCCTCGCTGAATCCTCACTCACTCTTTGCAGACTCCTTGCAGACTTTTTGCCGGCTCTTTGCCGACTCCTTGCGTGTCTCCGTCAGCCTATTGGAATGGGATTTTATAATGGGATTTGGGTAGTACTGGGGACATTTTTCAGCAGGCTCCTCCTTTTTGTGCTTTCTGAAACATCCACACCATGTGTTTAAGAATTTCCTGTATTTCAGATGAAAGGGTTTTCTTTGCGTCTCCAACTTGTTTTCTGGCTGCTGAATCTTTGTTGGTCGATCTGATGAATTTCTTTTTCCACGTCTTCTATTCCTATTTCCCTTTCCTGTTTTATACGATGCAGTGATCTTTTCCTGCAGATTTTTTGACAATTCTTCTGCTTTTCCCATGACTCAGAAAAATCCATGTGAGGTTCTATCCAGAAGCCTTTTTATGCAACAAGATTACTAGCAGGATGTTTACTATAAAAACTAGTTTGTGTCACTTTGTGTGCATGGTATCAGGATGTAGTTTCAAGCCTATGTTTGATCAGGGTTATCTGTACAGTTTCTGTTATTATGACCTTAAGTGTAAACACTGTTTTATAAATAGCTTCACACACACTGACCACGATGAAAGAAGTTTCTAGGTTATCATTCATCTTCTCTGGAAAATGTCCAAAATATTCTGCAGGAATATGTAAACATATGAGGACAACACTAAAGAAAACATCTGTGATGAAGGTTTGTGTCCCTATTGGCTGAAATGAGTCTTTTTCAATATTCAAAGCATGGTTAGTGGGTTAAATTACAGGAAGGACCGTCCTTTAAACACACACACACGTAATCCTTTCTGAATGGGGATTATTATAAGTATCAACGTGCTTACATCCACAGAGACAATGCTAACACGCTGGTGTCTGGTAGCTACATCAGGTTAACAGAGTTTTGGGTCTTTAGGTGCAACTAAAGCTGGACTGTCTGCGTATTTAGTTTAGGGATTAAAATGATCAATTTAATCACAGAAGAGCATGTTTTTCAGCTTTAGTCCCAAATCGCTGCTGCTTAAGCACATTAACTTGATTTTCTGTTGTTTCTCAGTCATCCTATTGTGGGGTTTGAAGAAAATATAAGCACATTATCACCACGTTAGCAGCATCGTTTCAGCAACTGCTGAGTATTTAGATGCAAGTGTATCACATGTGAGCAACATGAGTTGCACTAAAAGGGTTTTTGCAGGAGTGAAGTAGTTAAATATTGCAGCTGTTACTTTTCATACATGTTCATGTATTGGTCACATGCATGTGTGCACAGCTTCCTGGAGGGGTAGTTTTCTAGGGTAAATGTATCTCTGGACTTTAGGCAGGTCTCCCATCTCATCCAGGTACAATCATAGCTGGAAGTGGGCCAGTATAAGGCAGAGCCTGCCATTAGCATTAGCTTCATCGAGCTAACGAGTCGGTCAAAAGCTGACACCACAAGAATGTTTTTGTCATGCTATTTCCACTCAGATGTTGCCTTATTAACCTTGTCATGCTTACCAGGACATGACTACGATGGCCCTGAAGGGTCACAGCAACCCAAAAGTCACAACACTCCTGAAAAGCTGCAGCAGACGTTGGGCTGTTTGGACTTTAGAGCAGGAAACTTTGAATGTTGTGGCTAATCTGGTGGGTTTTGTCATATTGTTGTTTTGTGACACTTCAGGGCCACCGTACATGAACCATGGTGGATAGTTTCAACATTAACCTGAGATGCTGAGAATAAGTAACATTTTCTATCCATGCAGTGAGATAATTACGTTTAGGGAATAAAATAGTTATCACAAGATAAAGCTCATAAACATGATTAATGCTTCCACATATCCAAAACGAGACCATAAAGATGTTTAGGTAGGTATTAGTAAGAGCATTGGGTTTGTATAAAGTCGTTTTATCAGGGTCAGAATGGAGGCAATGCAGGATGAGATCATATTTCTGATATTAAGAGCATCCTAAATTTCTTTTAGCGCAGTGCAGGTGACACGAGGACCTGAGACAAATGTAGGTCTGCTGTAAATATGACGGAGGATGCTGTAGATCACAGTAGGTGAGCAGGAGATGCAGACCTTTACATTACACCCTGCAGGTGCAGCAGAGGTAGATAAATGTTTTTTGGCTCTGCTAAAGGTGTGTCTAGAACCAAACCTGATGAGACAAAGAAACAGAAGCTCTGCTGTAGTGTGTCAGCTTAAGCTTCTTCTTATTTACAGACAGTGCTGCTCACCTGCGACCTTGCCTGGACTTATTTTTATCTCTGCACCAGAGTGAGAAAATGCTTCATAAATGAGGCCCAGCGGGAGCTTGTCAACGAAACACTTCAGCTCTTAAGTCATTCAGAGGAAAACTGGAACACTTTGCAGAAAAACTCAGTCTGTCTATATGGCTAAATTTCCACCACCTTTCTAATAAGTCAGACCTAAATTTAAAGCATCTGAGGGTTAATAATTTTCTATTTAATACCAGATTCTGCCTTAGAGTAAATAAAAGTTTAGTTTTAGTTTTAGATTGTTACAGAATATTTTGACTCTTTACTTTGACACCATCTGGGACTACCAGCTTTTTCAGAAGAAGGTGAATTTTATTGATCCCTTTGGGATAACTCCCTCAGGGAGATCCAGTTTCCAGCAGCTTATACATAAAGGAAGAATCTTCAATACAACAGAATAAACAAATACATAAAAATACGTGTTGACTCTGCATCTTCTCATTTGCAGAGGCTGCGTCCGCTTTCAGAGAATGTAAACACAGATGGTGATCACATGACTGAACTCCCTCAGCAGATAGTGTGGCTGCATGCTAAAAGCTAGCAGACAGTACGGCTGCAGGCTAACGGCTAGCAAATAGTACGGCTGCAGGCTAACGGCTGGCAGTTAGAGAACACAGCCAACACAAGGCTGTCTTTATGGATTACACCAGCAGTTGTTTACATACATGATTGAGTCCCCAACTTTTAGTTATTCCACTCACTTTGGTGTCTCTGTCGGCTCTCATGGCAGTGAATCCCAGCAGGTCCACGTTAGCATCCAGTACAAGGTGTTTTAGCCATGACACTGTAAAGATGATCAAGCTGCTCGGTAGGTCCGCTGGTTGTACTGTGCGGATAGCTCGTCCATCTTGTTTAGCAGTGAGATTACATTCTCCACGGCCTTGCAACCCCTAAATTTTCTCTGTCGGGATGTCATGTTATATCTTGGGTTGGCTCTTTGTGCACAGTGCTAGCAGCTAGCTGAGCTAGCAAAGTAAATAATCAAAGGAACTGGCTTCCGTCTGCATCCCAAAGGCAAAAACACAAACTGTATGTACATGTATAAAACACAAATCCTCTCTTTGCAAGAAGTTTCTAAGGTAAAAAAAAAAAAGCTCTTAATAGCCAAAAAGAGTGGAGAGCTACTAGAGAGGTAGCAGCTACCCACAGCACTAACGGTAGAAAGAAGAATTCACTACAATAATTTTGACCTTTCACATAGTAATGAATAGTAAATATGGCAAAACATTAAACAGTTATTTTTATTTAGATTCTGCCAAAGGGTCACAAAGGCTGCAGATATTAAAAATATTGCAGCTTCCTTTCTTCAAGCCACTGAGAGGTGAGAGGTGTTGGGTTTGTAGGACTTGTGACACGCTTTGTCCTCTTGGCCAGGATGCATTTTTTAATTATGCATTTACACCAGTTATCATTTTGACATAACCTCTAGATATTGTGCATGTGGATGATAGACTCATATTAAACCAAGCTTGTTGAGAAAAAGTGGGAAAAAGAAACCAAAGCTAAAAAAAGCAAAAGCGATTAACAAAAGTCATGGTAACACAAACTGTCTCTATTTCCCAAGTGAATATGGATCTTTTAAAACTTTACGCCACACACACAAACACACACACCTAACAGTGCCCACACACACATGCAGTGCTCGCAGACTACAAGTCTTTAAACGGTTCATCTCTACATACTGGAGTACAAATACATAATAATAATAATTATGCTAAATAATATTTCTCACAACACTGAAATAATTTGTTGGCTAACATTGGATTATGCTAAGCTATGCTAATGTAGAATATACATATACAGAAACTGTGACCCTAAATCTCTTAAAGTTGAATAAACCAGTATTGTACTGGGTGCTACTGGGTAAGGGTCTACTGGGTCTTACTGACATTTAAATATAAAAACAAAGTACTGAATGGTACATTTCTATTTTACTGCCTACATCTCGCTCCTCCTTGTGATTTCAGGCCAGACGACGTGTTGTGGCGCCGTTCCCATGACGCCAGCGTCCTGTTGCACTGCGTCCTCTGGCCAATGGTGTCGCTCCTACTGGGCACGCTCATCGTGCTTCTGACGGTGTGTGCTCGCTCACTGGCTGTTCGAGCCGAAGCCCTTCAGAAGAGGAAATGCTCCTATGAGGTGTGCCAGGACCTCTCGGCCTCCCATCGCCTCAGCAACAAAGCCAGAGACCCCCTGACGACAAACTCTGACCCTGACCTGTCGTCTCCCACAAGGACCCTACCTCTGTTTGCGGTGCCGGTGCGACGGCGCGATCGGGAACACTAAAGGAAGCGGGAAATCTGTTAACACAACAGAGATTGACAGGTGGTGCCCCCAAAAAACCCACTGCGGGGGGGGGGGGGGAGGGGTTAGTATGGTCTTCATCAGAACTGAGATGAAGGTCAACATACTCTGTTTCTACAGATTCATCAGAAACCTCCTCATTCTGCTGCTGGATCCTGCTGAACCATGTGCTTTCTGTAGATCCTTCTAGAACTGCTTTCCAGTCTGAGCCGAGCTGGTTTCCAGTCTGGCTTCCAGTCTGAGACGAGCTGGTTTCCAGTCTGGTTTCCAGTCTGAACCGAGCCGGTTTCCAGTCTGGTTTCCAATCTGAGCAGAGCTGGTTTCCGAGCTGGTTTCCAGTCTGAGCCGAGCCGTTTCCAGTCTGGTTTCCAATCTGAGCAGAGCTGGTTTCCAGTCTGAGCCGAGCTGGTTTCCGAGCTGGTTTCCAGTCTGAGCCGAGCTGGTTTCCCGTCTGATTTCCAATCTGGACCGGGCTGGTTTCCAGTCTGGGCTGAGCTGGTTCCAGCATTGACAAATCTCTTCTAGAACAATCCATCATATTTATACATCTTAAATCAAAGTTAATGGGTGGAAGGTGTGTTTTACAGTCTGTCACCAGTACAGGCTACTCCCACACTTCCCACTGTATTCTGGTGTTTCCACTGGGAAGCGCGACATGGGGCGCTGACCTTACCTGACCTTTACCTACCTGTCAAGCAGGATGTCAGCTTCTTGTAAAGCCTGGTTGCACTGATGTTGAGTCTATTTAGTTTGGAAACTTTGGGAGGATGAAGCATGGGATACGAGCATGCTGACACCGTCGCTAGCAGACCTGCTCCACCTGCGCATTCTGATGATGTAACACAACATGGCGCTCATATGAATGCAACACTGTGCTCAGACTCGTTAATATTTCCTCCTATTTTACACTAAACTTATTTTCTCCATACCAGTTAAACCCTTTGAGTCTGAGGAGTCTCAGGATGTTTAGCAGTGATGTCGGTCTTTGGTCAGTCCTTTTCCAGACACAATGATTGAGTTTTTACTGGAAGTCGTCAGCAAACCAGAATCCCAGTTAGCTAACAAGCTACCAATCATTTGCATCTGGCTAATCATGTGCTGTGACATAATTTACCGGTGTGGGTCTGGTACCGATGCCGGACCAGCTGGTCAGCACGGAGCTGGTGCTGAAGCCTCGCCCACCTGGCCCAGTGGGCGGAGCTTAACACACTCCAAACTTTTTCTAAACACCTGCTATAAATGCAGGAACCGCTCCGTGTTCGGATCACCGGCATCTTTTGTTGATTAAATCTGAAACATGAGCAGGTTCCATTTTTACCTGAAGGAAGGTGTTGCTTTGCTGAAACTCCGCCCCCCAAGTAAAGTTGCAGGAGCTGTAAGAACTCTCTCCATGGGAACATCGGGAAGCTGGTTTGGGAAACTTCCTTGTGGCTTGTTGCCGATGAGGAGCTGCTCAGGATTGGAGATTCAATAAGAGATTGGACTCTGATGCAGTCGGGACTCCTGAACCGGATCAGCAGGAGTCTGGGTGTAGCTTCTGTTAATTGCAGCTGCTCTCTGAGCCCCAGTAGCCATAAATGTTCAAAATGGAGATCGAAAGATCCAACGTAGCTACAGGAGAGCCCGATGAAGAGAAATGGGTTCAATCTGACCCAGGAGGAGCATCGCTCTTTGCTATCTATAAGTATCTCTGTGTCTGTATTGGTTCTGTTTGTAAGTGCACAGGCTCGGATGTGTGAGGACGTCCCGGTCCTGAGCAAAGCAGCTCTTTGGTTCCCGCCTGCATATAAAAGCTCTTTGCTTCTCCTCAGATCTGCTCTGTGAGTTTTATCAGTACCGGACGCCTTTCAGCTGATTTCCGAGCCGTAAAGGAGCATTTAGCATGTTGTGCAGAGTTTAACAGTGAAGCGATGAGCTGTAGCAGCCTGCAGAGGCAAAATGTCTTCATTCATCAGACTAAATATGAAAAGAGGCAGATTAAACCCGCTGTGGCGGAGGCCCGTAACCATGACAACATGACTGGCTGGCGTTGCACTGTGATTGTGTTGGACCACAGCGTCCGGGCGCCATGCAGCTCGGTTCCTTCAAGTCTGAAGGAGAGAAACTCACCGGATCCCATCTTTAGTACCTGCTGCTACTATGAGACATCAAAACCCATCCTGTGCTGCTCGACTGGAAGCCGCCAGAGGAACCGAGCGTCCGTTAGCCTGAATGTGTAAAAGTAACACATGGCCATGCACTCGTTGCCTTCAGCAGAAACTAGGAGAAGGTCACGACCATGTGGGGGGAGATGGATATGACGGCTGGTGGAAGTCCACATGTGGCAGAACTGTTCCACCCCTGTGGAGCTCGGCCCGGGAGCCGCTGTTCTGGGAAGCCTTTGGAATTAATTGCTGAAAGAATGTGAGGCATTGAGGCAGCAGAAGGAAGTTTATTCATGTATTGTAAAAAAAACATAATGGTTAGGGGAGTGGTGAAGAATTCCATCATGATCTGCTCTTTTAACTTTCTTCTTGCAACCTTTGTTAGTATTCACATCATCCTCCATGAGCATCATCCCATCCAACATGTTTTCTTCCTTTTTTGCAGGCTGAGGCGATCCTTAGCATGCTACCAGTAGCAACATGCATCCATGCTGCGTCTCCTGAGTCAAGAGGCAGGGTTAGGGTTAAGCACCACCTTAACAGGCTGGAAGGGTTTGGCTGTGGAGCTGAAGGTGTTTCATTCGCTCCTGAGAGTCTCCATGACACAGGGACCTGAGATGTGTTCTGTTTGGACGGCCTTAGAGCAACCCAGAAGGTCACGGACAGATTGTATGTTTGGCTCATTCCCACAAAGTCTTCCAGTCTGGTGATTTCTCTCTCACTCTGCACCAGTCCTCATTAGTTCTGAGACGCTTTGCCATTAAATCCACCAGAAACACGATCACAGCGTGTTCCCCCATGAAAGGAGGCAGCAATCCCATGACTGCAGGTTTCCACTCAGCTGCAATGAGCCGACATCGATCCTCCTGGCTGTGTGTGTGTGTGTGTGTGAGAGAGTGTGAGAGAGAGATATTGCAGAAAGCATGCAGCATCATTGATCTGGTAGCAAAGTGTGCAGAGACTATGCAGAGATATGACAGGACTGAACATATTTCCATCCATCCATCATCTACCGGGGTCGCGGGGGTGGGGTGGGGGTGGGGGCAGCCAACGGGCGAGAGGCGGGGTACACCCTGGACGGGATGCCAGTCCATCGCAGGGCTAACACACAGAGACGAACAACCGTACACACTCACACTCACTCCTATGGGCAATTTAGAGTCATCAATCTACTGTGGGAGGAAGCCGGAGTACCTGGAGAGAACCCACGCTAACACGGGGAGAACATGCAAACTCCACACCGGGACTCGAACCGGAAACCGTCTTGCTGTGAGGCCATAGTGCTAACCACCTACGCCACCGTGCAGCCCTGAACATACTTCCTTCTCACACAAACTTTTCACACACCTCAAACCAGCAACTGACCATCATGCTACCCACAGGTACGTGCAGGCACATAAGTTGTATTCCTGGTAAATCTCTTCCTGTGGATGATCACTGAGGATGATGAAGCTACAAAACATGTTTTCTTTTGGAGCAGTGGTCTTCATCAGAGGATGAAGCAGGTGGAAACAGTTACATTTAGTTTTTTTAAGCAGCATTTATCAGTTTGGGGACGGTTACCAGATATGCTGCTCATCCAGGGTTGGCTTGTGGGGCAGCAGCACATTTTCCTGCTAACTTGTTTCCATTTAAGCTATTTTTAGTGTTTATTGAACACCTTTGTTTGCAGGTACTGACTTGTTTTTCGACTGTTGTTTCTTTTATATCTAGATGATAAAATCGATGCAAACTCATTGTTCATACTGCAGAACTTACCTTAATGTACAAGCTGTGTAGATATGTTTTCGCCTGATGCTAATTGCTACAATAATATTGCTGATATATTTGTTTAGCTTGATGCAGTACACAAATACCTTACTTGATGTTAAAGCACTATAAGCTTTCAGGTAATATGCTACTGGTGTTGCAGCTAACAGCTGTGTGCTAACTGGCGTTAGCATCTTGTGGAAAAGTTATTAGTTTGGTGGGTTCAGCAATCAGCCTTTCATACTGCTTCATCTGGGTTTGGCATCGGTCCAGTTGGGTTCTGGGGGGCAGGAAGAGAAAGCTTCTCTTGTGATGCCACGGCTAACATATGATTAGCAAGAGGCGCTGCTAGAGCAGGACTCAGCTAGATGAGTTAGCTTTATTTCTCTTTCGTTGCCTTTTTCCCAGCTTCATATCATCCCATCACTTCTTGCTATTTTTGCTCAGCACCATGTTCTCACCATCCTCTTCCTCATCCTATTTGACACGACATCCAGAAACTGCTGATTCGTTACGTTTTAACAGGAGGTTTGGTAACAGTTGGACGTAATGAGACGTATGCTATGTTATCCTGGTAAAAGATTGTCTTCTCCAGGCTTGAGCAACATTTACCAAACCCAGAAAGTCTTCATCACTCAGAAAACCCGTTTTTCCCTGCTTAATGTCACTAAGAACACAAAGCCATCATTTTCCCTCCGTCTTGGATGCCTCCAAAGAAACGTAGCTTTACTGTAGCAGCTTTGTGTGTTTTTATGAGACTTACTAAGCTTTTCTCATCTTTTTACCTTAAGCTTTTCTATCGGAAGCCATAAGCTGTGAACTGCAGTAGCTTCTTCACAGAAACTAGTTTTAATGTGGTTTTATTAATACTGGTGGACTGGTTTTGTATCTGCTGAGCAGCAGGACTTTACTGCTGATGGGAGGTGAAATGTACTCCTCTGTAATGACGAGCAGGTGCATTGTCTGTCTGGATCTTTGTGTTCTGCGCCGTGTTGTCTGCAGGTATTTTGTCGTCCCTCCGTCCTGACTGAACCTCAGCTGTTCTGTGTGACCCAGGTAGCCGCTTCGCTGTGTTTGATGATGATGATGATGATTATGATGATGATGCTAACTTTTGTGCCTGATAGAAATCTTTAAATAAAAACAAATTTGCTCCGAGTCTAAGTCCTGCAGCTGTTCTTCCTTCTAGATCAACCAGAGAATCTGCTTTAGGTGTGATTGGTTTTGTTTTCAAATGTGAAGATTTCTACGGAAGCCTCGAGCAGCCATGTTCAAATTGTATAAAATGTAAAGAAGGTTTTTCTCGTTATTTTGAGAAAAAAAAAATTGAAATTATTTCAAATTTTAAAAAACATATTTCCTTTAAAAAAAAGAAAAAAAAACAAAACATTTTTTACTCTCAAATATATATATTTTTTTGCTGTCAGGGTGAAAATTTTATTTTAAACATAATTTCTTTTCTCTTGAAACTTTTTTCTTCTCGCTCTCAAAACCTAAGTTTTTGATCTCGAAACATTTTTTTTTTTATCAAAGTGAAAACTTCAGCTGTCAGTCTGGCTGACGCTCACCAATAGCAGCATCAGCCCGCCTCCAGCACAGTTTTCACTTAAATAGCAAAAAAATATATATATTTGAGAGCAAAAACTTTGGTTTTGAGAGCGAGAAGAAAAAAGTTTCAAGAGAAAAGAAATTAAGAAATAAAATTTTCACCCTGACAGCAAAGAAAATATATATTTGGGAGTAAAAAATGTATTTTAAATGTTTTTAAAAAGAAATATATATGTTTTCAAATTGGAAATATTAATAATTAGGCTATCTCAACTTTTTTTTTTTGCTCTCAAATATTTTTGCAATCAATGTGAAAAAAAATTACACTCAAATATTTTTTTCCTTTCAAAACTTATTTTCCTTCTTGGATTGCATTTTTTCTTTCACTTAAATAGAAACACAAATATAGCTCGGACAGCTTCTGTCCGTCTTTGCTGGACAAACTGAGTTCAGAAATTTGGGGCTTTGTACAAAAAAATCAAAAAAATTCAGATTGTTATAAATAACAGAAACCAGTACAGCTTCCATTATAAACTACAAACACACTCTGAAACATCAAATACCATCAGTAGATGTCCACTGGAGATTTAGGAACACTTTCCTTTTGGGTTTAATGGGAACTGTACCAGAAACCATGATTGTACGCATTTTAACAGGAAAACATCAGGACCTCTGTCTGTTTCCATACATACACATTTATATGCTCATATTTACCATGTCTACATCACACAGCTTGATATAATTTAATTTTACTATATATTTTACATTTTTTATATTCATATTTTTATATTATAAATAAGGATAAAACAGTAATGCAATACTGTTTTTGGGCCAGATGGTGAATAATTCCTGTTTGCCTCAGAGGTCATGATGAACATAAATAAGTGTCTTCACATAATTTCTATAATATGATGTGAAAAAGCCTTTAAAATCTTTTCCTGTGTTGCAGGTTTCATGTCTGGCACTTTAAATAGAAGCTGCCATGCAAGTTTTTGTGACACTTTGTATGTTTATAGGAAAGGAAATGTGTCCTCAGACCTGTGATCAGGAGAGCATCGCTAAATAATACTGTTTTCATCCTGATGAGCTGCTTTTCTTCTCCAGCATGAAGTAAACAGAATGTGATCATTTCAGTGTTTGTGTATCTGAAACGGACCTGAGGAGACAAGGGGACTGAGAAAGGACAAAGGAGAGGATGGAGCATAGGGAAGGAAAGATGTGTGAGGAGGAGCTAATGAGGCGCTGTCAGAGGCTCATTTCCTCCTGGCTCCACTCCAACCAACCGAAGGTTTTACAGAGGAGGAAGCTGCTAAAAGTAACATATACATCTGGAAGTGACGCGTTAAAGGTAAAGGTGAGTAGTGTCTGTGGTGGTTTTATTAGAATAAAAACATCTAAATCCGCTTTCAGTGATAAAGCGAGTAAAGCTCACATCAGCTGTTTTTCTCCAGCCGCTCTGCCTTCACCCCTGCTCTTATTGGTGCTCATGTGATGCTCCAGATGTTTCCGCTGTTCCACTGAATCCCACCATCGTACCGCTGATACAACCGCAGAGCTCCCGGGAAATCACAGCGATGCTAAATATCTCGTAACATTTTAAAAAATGTTTGTTCCACATGAGGGACGTTTCCTGCTTCGTGTCTGAAGAGAAAGTATTTAACCACATTTTCAGTTGGAACCAAAACATGGCGACTAATTCATCTCAGTATCTGTGATGAGGAGCAGTTTCAGTGTTGGAGGTGTTACCACGTAAAACCTCAGGAACCATGATGATGATGTTGATGCACAACACTATCAAGGGTCAGACATGCTTTACTACAAACCTCCTTCAACGCCATGGAAACTGGCGGGACCTTCAGGATCCATTTCAAACAAATGTTGTTATGAGAAGTTAAGACCTCTCCACATCCAGATCTGTCTGATGAAGATGCCATCTGCATCATCTTCTCCACAGCGCTGAACCTCTTAATTGGAGAAAACGTTAATTGTTTTATTTGAAGACGTTCCCAGAACATGGTCGATGGGTCCTCCGATCACTCTGCCTCTGATGTGTGATCCAGTGTGACGGGAACCTTCATGGAGTCACCAGAAATGTGAAACGCAACACGCATGACCAGCCTGCACACGGATTGTCGTCCTTCCTTTGATCCGCTCGCCTCCATCTCTGTCCTTTCATTCACAAATCACACGAATGGAGATGAATGGCCCGCCATGAGACGAGGACACACAGACGCTCGCTCCACTCAATATTCCTGACCCTCCTTCACACCGAGCTGTGGTTTGAAACACTCACTGGAAACAATGCGGGGATGAGTAAAATACAGCTGCTTTATTAAAGGCCACAGCGATGCAGAGTGTTTAAGGAAGAACAGTCAGGTGTATTAATGCTTATCAAAGCTTTTTGGACTGTTTGTTTGGGCTTGTAGCAGCTCTGATCAGCATGTGGACCCGATCCCTGCATGTCACACGGAGCAGGAGCCTCCTCAGAAACTGGTAAATGCTACACCAGCAACTGGCTAATGGCGCCTTGTAACTGTTCCAACCAAGTGCTTGCAGGTGATGTCACATCACCATGGCAACCACCTAAAACAAATCATCCAAACCCCTTTGGGAGCTGAGTGTGACACGGTGGCTTCAAATGGATAGATCATCACTGAGCTTTGGTTTAATGAAGATGTAACATGTCTGAAGTGGAGCCTGGAAAAGGTCATTTTTACACTGACAGCTATATTCACACCTGGCACGTCTCTATGAAACTAGTCTGCCTCCAGGCTGGTCCAGCACCACCTTCCTTTCTACATAATCATGATAGAAATGTTGCATGTGTCACCTGTCCTTTACCTGAGCCTGCAGGTAAAAAAAGATAAAATATCTCCATCAAGCGTCCAGCTTTTTGTGTTGTTGCGTCTGTGACGGTGGCGTACTGGGTGGTTGTGCGTCTGTGACTGCGGTGTACTGGGCTGAAGTGGTCTGGTACAAAGCCACAGAAATGTGATGAGTCATGCTATGGGGCTGTGGTGTCCAAAGCATAACAAGGAGCCGGAGGTTGGATTCCCTCTGATGTCATCAAAGAAGAAGAGAGCTTGTGGTCAGCATGCGGGGTAAGAGGTGGGAATTGAACCCATAGTGTGGTGATCATAGGCCGGTTCTCCCTTAACCTGAGTCATTGTGTCGCGTGCCCTCAGTGTTTGCAGTGCTTCTACTGTTTCATTGATCCAAACATGAAAAGTTCTTGTACTGTAGTTCCTTTTCAGCTTCTTACTTATTTAATGAGTTCATCAAGTAATCCTAACATGAGTATATGGGGTTTCCATGACAATGATGGCTGTTCTCATGTTGCCACTGGGATGTTGTGACTGCTGACTGAAGAAAAGCCAAGCTTGGACCAGTCAGGCCTAGTTTGGGGTCTCTGACAGCTGCTGTAAGTGGGTCACCCAGTTCCGGTCTGGCCTCATGTGTCCCAGATCAATATAGAAATCAGGAATGGATCTTTTCTGTCTCCTGATGGTGGTCCAGGCTCAGATCGCAGGGAGGATCAGCGGGATGTGAGCGTTCCCAAGCTGCATCCAGTATGATGACAAATAAAATATAAGGAAATTACGACACAGAAACATGGAATAAATATAAAAACCTTCAGAAAACAGTTTCCATGTTTCGCACAGTACTTAAGTCACTGGTATGACGTCAGTGGTTACTTTCGATAAAGAAGCTGCTTCTATTATTTCTTTATTTTATTTTTTTAACATGTCTCTTCCAGCAGAGCAGCAGAATGATGGTCTGTGTGCTGGATTATTCTGAGCACATTTACTTTCCCAAGACGATCTTCATGCATATACAGATATCCGCTTGGTAATCAGAATTCTTTATTATTTATTTTAGATTTATTTATTTTATAAACAAGCTTCTGGATGATGTCCCGCTCTCATTTGCACCTGTCTTCATCTTGAGGCAGCTTATCCAGCTCTTCCTCATTCATGGTTTTATTTCTGTGATGTCATTTTGCATCAACTTCATATGTCTGAATATTTATTCACATAAAACAATTCAAACTAAAGACGGGGAAATAAAAACTTAAATGAACGAATGATCAAATGAAACAAATGAGATTATAAAATCAGTTGTAGCAACAACCAGAAACAGCGCGTTATGGTTCTACCGGACAGTTTATGATGAAACACACAAAATGGCGTGCCGGACCGTATCAACGGCAGAGCAACCCTATTGACCACCCCAACCATTTTACTCTTGTAATATTATTGGAATATATATTAATGTATAAAATTTCTAATATATAATTATAATTTCATCATGCGATATTACTATTATAATAATATAGAAGGCTCTGCCATCACCGTAGTCACATATGACCTGAGCGCCATTTGACAACAAACCCGGGGTTTTCCGAGTCTAGCATGTCACTTGGTTTGGAGTCAAGAATTACAACCAGGTAAGTTAAAATATTGTAGTTGGGGGTATTGTATTTATGTGCTTTTCAGATCACCTGACCTGCGTAAATATTCAGAGAGTCACGATTGTGTTCCTGTGTCTGTATTTAGCAGTTTACAAAACTTTAAGGAAAAATAGCGGTTAGCATTAGCTAACGTTAGCTAACTTTTAGCGTAAATGTTGTGTTATCTTTCACATGTCAACTGTTCAGCAGCAAGCTTGCACTTCATGTTGCTAGGGCTGTTCAAATGATGGTGGTATCGGTAATATGTTTTGGTATTTTGCATTGCTTTGTTATTTCAGAGCAGAAAGGCAGCAGTCATAGTGTCCTGCTTCAGACAGGGTGAGGAGAAAAGCTCAAGTTCAGAGAAGAGTCCTCTGCAGAGGGTTTTGCCAAGATGGCCGAGTGAGTGGAAGTGCTCTACGGGGCTCTGCACAAAAAGTTTTGGAACACGGTAAAAACTTGACTTTTTGTTTAAAGACTCTAACAGTGCTCTAGTGGAAAGCTAGCTATTTTTACAAGTGAAAAGAATTACAAAACCAAAAAATGCCAAACCTAAAAGGAGAAAAACGAGACTTGAAAAGCTCCAAAACTAAGCTAACACCAGAGAATGCTAACAAGGCTAATGCTACTCACGGCAACGTTCTAGTTGACAATTGTCATGATTATTCATCCTCTGCAGCTACAATGGTATTAGATGAAGAAGAAATGGGTGAATTTCCACCTCTTCCCGTTAGAAAATTATCTTTGCTCGCAACAATGCAGAACCCTTCCTTTTAATCGGTGGGGATTTTAATGTTGCTCTACATAATACACTTGATCGTTGGCCCTAAGGGCAACTATCATCCTCAAGAACAAAATTAAATAGCTTTATGAAGAAATTTGATGTTATTGATATTTGGAGAGAAAAATTGCCAGATGATAGTTTTCACTTGGAGCAATAAGACAGGATCTAGACAGTCTCGTATTGACTTCTGGCTGGTCTCTAATTGTGTTAACA
>JBAMIG010000025.1:1211772-1239016 GCA_037177335.1 Kiunga ballochi
CTCAGACAATCCCAAACAACTTTCAGATTTTTGCGCCACGTTTTACACTGAACTATACAGATCAAGATATGATGAGGAGGTGTCAGAGCGATTTCTTAGCACCATAAACAATCTTAAAACTATTAATCAAGAAGACAGAAGTTATTGTGATAGTCCTCTTACATTAGAGGAAGTCTCAAATGCAATTGCTTCACTTAAACTTAATAAATCTCCAGGTACAGATGGTCTAACTTCAGAACTTTATAAATCCTTTTCCAAGCATATAGCTCCATTTTTACGACAGGTTTTCATTGAAAGTATAAAGAATAACACTCCCTCCTACTCTTACCCAGGGTCTTATAACACTTATTCCTAAACCAAACAAAGATCCACTATTTCCTGATAATTGGAGGCCCATTTCCCTTCTAAATAATGATTATAAGATAATGGCAACAATATTTGCAAATAGAATTAAAGAGGTCCTGGACTTGATTATTGATGAGACACAGTCTGGTTTTCTAAGAGACAGACATATCTCTAATAATATTAGATTGGTTTTGGACTTACTGGATTATTCTGACTTGATCAATGATAAAGGCTTCATTCTCTTCCTGGATTTCTATAAGGCGTTTGACACAATCGAGCATGAATTTATTTTTAAATCATTACAAAAATTTGGCTTTGGAGAGTTTTTTTGTATGGCAATTAAAACATTATACATTAACAGTAACAGTTCTATTAAATTGAAACACGGCACTACTCCCAGATTTAACATAAAACGTGGTATCCGTCAGGGATGTCCTATTTCTCCATATTTATTCCTTTTTTGTCCACAAAGCACATGTAGACTGGTTGGGCAGACTCCCTCCAGGACCCTGAAGAGGGTTTAGAGCTGGTCCACTGTTCCACGACCAGGACGAAAACCACACTGCTCCTCCTCATTCTGAGGTTCGACTATTCGACGGACCCTCCTCTCCAGTACTGAATAGACTTACGGTTAAATTTGTAGGAAAAAAAAAGGGAATAAAACAGAAATTGTTGGGCAGCTTGGTTTAATGAACACTTTATACCGGAGGTTCCAGTGAAGCGACAGCAGAATAAAAATCGGTCCCTCCAGGACTTGGCGCTCAAATGTCCGCAAACTCAGCGCGTCTTTGCACTTTGTCTAAACTCTGCAACTTTTGGACTTCTTCCATTAATTTTCTGTGGAAAAAACTAAATATGTTGTTGCTTTTCATAAATTTTTAGGCCTTATGTTTTTACTGAAATGCTTTGTGCACAAAACCAGCGAAGAAGAAGGCCCATTTACATCCCATCAGGTTTACCGATGGGACTAGCGGAGCAAGTTTAGCAGTGCTGATGGGAAATTTAGAGAAGAGACTAAAACTTAGGACGTTTAGTGACAGTTTGAGTCATCCTGATTTAAATTTACATCCAAAAACATCCCTGTACTGTTTTTGGGAGAAGAAACATGTTGAAATTCAGTAACATACATGTAGAGGTGCCATTTTAAATTTACACTTATTTAATGTAAATTAATTTTATTCTTTGCTGATTCATCAAGATGTCTCAGGCCAAACATGAATACATTGTCCTGATAATTTCCTGTTCATCACTTTATTACTGGGAATGTGTATTTTAGGGCTTTTCCAAACATGGTTTGTGAAATCATCAGAAATTCCCAGTAAAATCCTGCAGGGACTGAAAACGACAGATTAGCCTTTAGTTTAAAAACACAAGCAGTGGAAATGTACAATCAGCCTATTCTCTCATAAATCATATTAAAAATCATACGTGAGCAGACATTCGTTCCAGCCTGACAGAAGGTTTAAACCCTTTTTACCAGGGTGGGAAATAAACTTCCTGTTTGCTGCTGCGACTTATTTTCACAGCGTTTTCAGATTTAAGCCAACAGAAAGTCTGAAGCTTGTAAAACTGACATAAATTCATTATACTGTAAAAAAGGAGTATTACACCAATATTTACATACAGCATTAAGTGTAATTCTTTAAATAAACAGCTTATATGTAGCAGAGTGAGAACATACAGTGTTCTAGAGGTTATAAAAATAGAGGCCTTTGCTTGGTGCACGGTCTGCTTTTACTGGCCTGATTGTTGGACATGATCTGTACGAGCGGCAGGAAACCTCTGATAAGACCAGGAGAGGACATTAAAGTCTCCGGTGTTTCTAGTTTGTAAACAAAACACTTTTAGGGGTTAAACTACATGTCTAATTTTCAGTTTTCCTAACTGGTAGAAAACAGCTGAGAAGTGCTTTAAGTACATGAGAAATTAGTGTAAATGAGATCCTGCTGGGCTGGTGTCACACGGCAGCTCCTGATTGGTTCACCATGATGGTTGGCTTAGCGTCCAGAGAAGATGAAATCTATGGAGACAGATTTGAACATTTCTGATCACACACAGATATCCAAACAGTATGTCCACGTCTGGAGGACCGAGTGAGACAGGAGACAGAGCGGGGAGATCATCTTTGTGTCCTCTCTTATAGTTAATATCAGCCACACAGACAGATGTTAGTGAAACAGATAAATGCAACATTCATTTCCACAAACAACTGGTTTCATAGAACCTGACGCTGCATAAACATCCAACATGGTGGTGCGGCGGTTCTCCTCACAGAACCATGGTCTCAGATTTAGAAGTGCTGATTTCCTGGCCGCTTCACACTCTACTGCAAATCGCTCGAGTGAGAGCTGGAGATCAGGACCAGATGGAGCCAACAGAACCACATAGTCTGCAAACAGTAGTGATCCGATTCTGAGGTCCCCAAACTGGATTCCCTCAACACCTCGGCTGCGCCTAGAAATTCTGTCCATAAAGGTTATGAACATAATCGGTGATAAAGGGCAGCCTTGGCGGACTCCAACCCTCACAGGAAACGAATCTGACTTATTGCCGGCAATGCGGACCAGGCTCTGACACCGGTCGTACAAGGACAGAATAGCTCGAACAAGGGGGTTCGGTACTCCATACTCCCGGAGAACCCCCCACAGGAGTCCCCGAGGGACACGGTTGAATGCCTTGTCCAAGTCCACAAAGCACATGTAGAGTGGTTGGGCAAACTCCCATGTTCCCTCCAGGACCCTGAAGAGGGTATAGAGCTGGTCCACTGTTCCACCACCAGGACCAAAACCACACTGCTCCTCCTCAATCTGAGGTTCGACTAGTCGACGGACCCTCCTCTCTAGAACCCATGAATAGACTTTCCCAGGGAGGCTGAGGAGTGTGCCCTTGTAGTTGGAACACACCCTCCGATCCCCCTTTTTGAAGAGGGGGACCACCACCCCAGTCTGCCAATCCACCTCTCTGTGACGGTTCCGGTTCAGGAACCTTCTTTACTTTTATCTTGTTTGGTTCTGCAGAGCAAACCCGGCTTAAACTTGGACCCTACTGGCCACCGTAATAATCACAGGTACGAGCTGCAACACGACATCAATGAGTAGAACGAAGTGGAAATGGACCAAAGTGTCAAGAGGAGGACATGAGAGGGACAGATGTAAACGGGACATGTGGACCCACCGTGGCAGTACTCTGGGTTAAAGTTCTCGTAGATGGGGTAGAGCGGATTTTCCTGCTCGCTGCGATGCTTCCTGGCTCTCAGGACGTCGCGCACACACTGATGCAAGAAGGCGTACTGACACTGCAACACAAAGATGCCGGTTAGACGTTCCCCCGGTACTGTGTCCTCTGGGGACGTGATGGGTCGGGTACCTCAGTCTGGACCATGTGCTGGCGGTGGAGCCGGAGGTCGAACACGCAGCCATACAGGTCAATGGTTCCTTTAGAGTCCAGCTGCTGCAGAACCCGATCCAGCGCCATAAAGGTTCCGGTGCGCCCGACTCCAGCACTGATACAAACACCACATCCGGGTTAGGACCAGGTCTGGGTGAACACGGACTCATGGCAAATCAAACAGCTGTGTGTCCCACCTGCAGTGCACAACGGTGGCTCCAGTACTCGGTGAGCGGTCAATGTAATCCCGAACCGTCCTGACAAACTGGATCAGGGACTGGGTGCTCTCGGGGACTCCGTGATCCGGCCACACGGTGTAGTGGAAGTGACGAAGAACCCGGGGGTAGCTGCGGCTGCTCTCCTGGAATCAACATGATTTTTTTATTTCATGCTTTGTGTCGGAAAGCGTCTGTTCTTACGGAGGAGAGCCACTACCGAAGTGATCTTGAACTCCCGGATGGTCCACTCAGGCAGGACGGACTCCGACAGCATCTGAACCACCAGGTCGCCGTAGTACAGCGGCTCTCTGTCTGCGGGCCAGTACTGATCACACTTCACCTGCAAACCGACAAAGACTTTAGAAAGGGCTAACATGCCCGAAGCTAAACGTAGCCACAGTTAGCCGTTAGCTTCAAACAGAAATGAGAAAATGTCACACTCAGCATCTCCCTACCTGACTGAGTCTGCTTACATATGTGTTATGAAATGATAGGCGGAGTTTGTGGACTAATCTCATAAACACTGACCCGGCCTTTCTCCGCACACTGCGTCACCATGACAATGTTGTAGACGCCATGTTCCCACACCATCCGCCAGAAATCATCCTTGGTTCCGGGCAGCGGTCCCTGAGTGGCAATGTACTCCCTGCGGTAGTTATTACCCTGTAAACACACGGGATGCGTCAGCGTGGCGACACGGAAGTGTGTGTGGCGTCCACCTGCATCAGTGTGTGTTCGTACTGGGATGTAGCTGGCGTTGATGTAGTCAGAGCAGGGGTCGTCCTCCAGGTACGACAGCTTCACTCTCGTGGAATCATCTGTAAAACACAAACATACAGGAAGTTGCATCATGTTCCAGGTGAGACATTGTTCCAGGTAAGCTCAGCAGCTCATATTCCCATAATGATCTGTAGAGACCAGACTCCTGCACACTCAGTTTATTTCAGATGAGGGGAAACTGCGGCTACTTTAAACAGATGGAGGAAAAAAGCGTGTTAAAGGGTTTGTTATGTAGTTATTTTGAAGTGGATGACAGATTAACCAAACAATGAACCTAAAGGCACCTTGTTGTTGCTATGGAAACGTGACATGCCGCGGTAGGTTTAAGTGATACTAACATGGCAGGATGTTGTTATAGCGGTTCTTTCCTCGGTTTTCTGGCAGTCTGGCGACGTCCATCGTCTGGTTTCGGCCCACATCCTTCAGATCCTGCATAAACACAGCGTCTGTTTTAATCACTGCCGCTACCCGATTACAGCTTTCAGACCAGTTTCATCTTTAAAGTATTTCTTTTCTAAAAACGACCCAAAGGGACCATAAAAATAAGCTTCACAGCCTACATTTGGACCCATAAGGATGTATAATTATTGATATTTACAGTTTAGGACATTTACCATCACTTTACGGTGAAATTTTTGCTTAAAACCTTGTTAAACACAGTTTCATACTTCACTTTTTTCTCCTACTGGACACTTTTTTTGGATGACTGTGTTGCTGTGTCCCTCAGGGGGGGCGGGTTGGGTGAGCCCGGGATCTGGGTTATGTAAGGTTTTCAAAGCGCTTTCTGCATGAGGACGTTTGTGTGAAACAAGCTAAGTGTAAGGAATTACCTCAAACTCCTCAGACAGCAGGTAGCTGGAGTCGGCCTGCAGTTTGGACAGGTGGGACTCGAAGTGACAGGCTTTGATGGGACTGACACAGAAAGGAGCACGCATTGTCAGTTGGATCCAATCAGCTGTTCAAAAACCATTTAAGAAGCAACACTCACCTGGTGACTCGACGATTGCTGCAGAGAAGGAAGAAGTAGTGTCAGTGGACAAATGAAAGGAAACATTTATCCCCAAAAAAATTATCTGTTTCGGCTTTTCTGATTGGCTAACTACAGGAAGTCCTGTCAGCGTATGAATTAAGTTTTATGTATATAAACTGGTCCCATATTGTGGGGATGTTATTGCACTTCAACTATGATTAAGCTAACAGGTCCTTTATGTGGCTCTCATAAATATTTTAATTGATAATGAAGCTGCTTCTGTTTTATATGATCGATCAGACGCTTCGTTTTACTGTCAGGCTGCTGCTTAATGAACCCACGTACATAAACACACTCAGTAATTAGCTGCTGCAATGGAGTGCTGGCTGAGTGATGAGGTGTCTGCTGGAGAAGCAGCACCTTATTGGAAAGTAATACTTCACTCACACACACACACACACTTACCTCCTGACACCCATATACATCCCAGAGGTTGGAACTTCCTTCCACATGCTCATCCTCACGACCGGGTTCTCCTGCACAGCCCTGCACACCCACCCACATACATGTTCGTTAGATCACATGAGCTAACAGAAGCTAATAGAAGCTAACGGCCAATTAATTTAATAAAACTTGATGTCTGCTAAAGATGAAGTTCTGCTTGGATCATAATGCATAACTAAACCTTCACCTGCTGGAAACTGATGATGTGAGGAAGAGACGTGTACTCACACTTTGCGCAGCCTCTGTCTGTAAACCAGCAGAGACACGACGGCTACCATCATCCCGATAAGGAACATGCCCGCGCTCAGACCCTCCACCACGCCACCTAGAGGCTCTGAGACAGAGCGCCGTGCATCAGTACAGAGTTTAACAGGACACAAACCAGTAGCTGTGATGGGAAATCTGTGGAAAAGTCCAGTTTGGTTCAGTTTTTTTCCAGTTACTCTTGTAGATTTGTGATCATGTACGGCATTATTTGGCTTATTGGAAGCATCAAAAAGAATTCATCCAGTGCTTTTTGTTCTGTAAATGGAGTTTAAACTGGGAGTGACTGGCAGGTCGTCTGCATACAGTTATGACTTTATGCCGAGGAAATTACTGGTCCTACATGCAGCACTTGTACTAAGACAAACAGGCTCCAGGATGGATCCCTGTGGTACACCACAGGTGTGGGACTGGGACCAGCGGTCCCAAGGCCTGCCTGAGGTCCAGTAAATACAAAGGCATTTTCAATTTTTGGCTGTTGGGTTTCTTACCTGCGTGAGTCCTGAGTGGTGCCGACAAGTAGGTGTCGCTGAAGAGCGGCTGCGTGAACTCTCTGTGGTTCTCATCAAACAGTTTGGTGAAGGCTCGTACACTCAGCCTGCACACACACACACACACACACACACTTGCTTACACGCCTGCTTACAAGCGTGTGCCGTAACACGTGTTTCATACCTGTAGTAGGTTTTAGCTTTCAACGGCCCGTCACAAAAGTCGCCGTAGCCGTCGTTCAGGTAGAGGTCATCGTCGTGGTAACGGTCACATGTCCCACCGAGTCGGTCACCTCCTACACCAAGATTCACCTCCACCACCTGGTCAGTTATTGATCAATGTAATAATCAGAGAGAGAGTTTTTGTTATGTTTTATGGAACGATGGAGCAGCTTGATGAAAACGACGTACTAAAACGTTTATCTGCCGAATAGCTAAAAACACAAGCAGCAGCTACTGGAGGTTAGCGTTATCAGAATGGGGAGGGTGAATCTCCTCCGTGCTACATGATGGAGTCAGGCTCAAAGCCAACCTCCTTTTAACAGATATAAAGCTACAGAACGCCGGTATAAGAATTAAACTAGTCCTGGGATTGTTTTTATTATTTATTTATTTTACTACAACACCAGTAGAAGGTTAAAAGCTCATATCAGTTCATTTAACATAATATATGCGGTTTAAAAGACCGACACCTCGTCCCTCAACATCAGCATCCAGACCGACACACAGTGAACAGAAACCTGGAATCAGGCTCCATGAAAGGAGTGAAACATCCTGCATACGGCCCTGCCCCTCTCCAAACCCACTATGTTACTTCCAGGTGTCCTCTTCATAACTGTGATTTGCAGGATGTAAAGGTGTAAAAGGTGTTTTGATTGTGGTGCTGCATTTCCCTAAAAATGTGCAAAAATTAAAGATAAAACAGACTGTTTTATCTTTAATTTTTACTAAACACATTTAGAAGAAAAAGGTTTACGCTCATAAAACTCATTAAAACACGAAGAGGGTCACATAACCACTTCCTCACAGGTATAGGCTATCCAATGGAAACACCTGAAATCAGGTTCAGGCAAAATGTCAAAATGTTGCTTTTATTTTGTAAAACCTGTAACAGGAAGTAACAGTAAAGATGTTTAGTTGTGAGTAAAGGTGATTTTTCTGAACACTCTGATGGATTCCTGTGCTTCCAGGCCACTGTAGTTTACACGTTACCTGACCAGCATCAGCATCCTGAGGACATCGGCTCGGGAAGTAGGAGGTCTGGTACGCCCGGACGGAGGAGTTGCTGATGTAGTCGCGGTAGGAAGGCAGAGGGTGGCGCTGCTCCAGCTGCAGAACCTCATTGGCTAAAAGATGAGAAAGTGTTTTTGTTGTTTTCTACTCATTAAAAAAAAAAAAAAAAAGTCATATCTTAACACAGACACTAGGTGTGTGTGTGTGTGTGTGTGTATGTATGTTGTACCGCTGGACTCGGCCACCACCACGGTGAAAAACCGGACAGCTCCGTTGGAGTCGCTGAACCAGGAGCAGTTGAAGCGGAACAAGATAGAGGACGATGTCACTTTGGACAACTTGTCGCTGACGCGCACGCTGGGAGGCGGGACTGGCGGACCTGGGAGGACATTGATTGGTTAAAGTTTGGACGGTTTGGGGAGATTTTTGCATGTAAACAGACCAGCAGAGCTCTGGTCTCCTGTGAGAATCCCAGCAGAAGCCGTGAATGAAGACCGGACCACACAGGGTTTCTGGACACATTATCACATTATCACCTCGTCCTCCTTAGGACGGACTGGGAATCTTCCAGTCATCTCCTTTTTTCATGACTCTTAGGTTCCCAGTCTGTCAGAATGATTTACGATGCGAAACAGGCAGAGGCTGGCTGCATGTGACGCATAGGAAGGGACCGAAGGAAGAAAGAGAGACGCTCTTTTTGGGTCACGGTAACTTTTTAAACAGGACAAAAAAAAAAGACGCATGAAGGAAGTGCTTCTGAGTGACCCAGTTTGAGGACATTTCCACAGATTATATCCTGGTTTATGAAGCAGGAAATAAAACTAATGCAGAATAAAGATGAGATTTATTCCACCTGGAACATCTGATCTAGTTACAACCAGCTGGAGAAGCAGCCCAGCTGAGGAGACTCCTGCAGCATCTCGGAGAGGTCTCACGTTTCCGTGGCGATTCTGAGAAACCAGAGGATGAACTGGTGCATCATGCTAGCTGACCAGTTTACATACAGGTTTTTACTGCATCACTAATGGAGAGTGTGTGTGAGGATTCAGGCCTTATGGAGGCTCACTGGTGTGTGTGTGTGTGTGAGAGAGAGAAAGAGAGAGAGAGTGTGATACAGTGAGTGAGTGAACACTCACGGTCGATCATGGTGATGGTGGTGTGTGTTGCCGGCGAACTGGCCTGTCCGGCTGACAACACACTCACCACCACGGAGTATTTCCTGAACGCGTCCAGGTGGTTGAGCGTTACCGTGGTGACGCCTCCCACCAGCCTCAGCACAGAAATCAGCTCCTCGTTGTCATGGCGATGACATTCAACCTTGTAGGAGTCAAAGTCGGCCAGCGGAGGTGACCAGGAGCAGGAGAGGGAGGAGGAGGAGAGGGGGAAGCAGTGGATGGACCTCACAGGAGATGGACCTGAAGGAGACGAGGAGACAAAGTTCATAGAAGCTCAAACAGCTGTTTGCATCGTCCTGATGAGACGATAAAATGGACAGAGACAGGCCTGTGGAGGACACGTCATAAAGTTCAGAGTTTCCTGTTACAGGATGCTCAGATGCAGAAACCAGGTCGTACACGTGGCCTCGATGCGTTTTATTCCTCTGATCAGTCCGAAGCAAACTCAAACAGCACTGAAACCTCTGCTGCCACCAAGAGGTGAAAACCAGTAACTAACTGGATTTATGATGAAATGCTTCCTGCTGTTTTCATTCATATTTTTATGCATTATTTTATCTGTTATTTACTTTTTACGATGACTCACCGTAACCTGAATAGAGATAGAATGCGCTCAGCTTTAACCCCTTAATGCCAAACTTTATTTACAACTATTTACCACATCATTTATCATCACTAACTATGAAGCAACAACAAACCTCCCACAGTGCTGCCAGGATCAGCTGGTTCTGATTCACATGCTAAATGGACCATGAATGATATAAATACGGAGATTTAACGGGTTTTATGGTTTTTGACTTTGTGAAAGAGAAAAGTCTGATATATGACAAGAAAAGAAAGAAAGGAAAATTTGATGATGGGAAATAACTCAAAGTGAGGCCTGAGACTTCCTCCTACTGGTGTCGGGTTTGGGCTGCAGCCGTATACCGGCAACAACACACCTGACCCAAACTGACCAGTGGGACAGAACCTTTTGGAACCATTGCATTTGGGTCAGATGTGTTGAAGCAGGGATTGGTTGATAAACTGCAGTTGTGCATGTTTTAGTGGCTTTTCTGCTCCAACACAACCCAATGAAATGAAGACCTAATGAATCAGATCTGTTGGAGCAGGAACACATCTCAGGACCAGGATCAGGAACTGCTGCTTTAGATGCTTGCTTTACACACACCCTACAGATTTGTTATGTATTCCTGCTTCAACACACCTGACTTTTTTGGGTGTGTTGGATTTAGAACAATATGTTTTGCTGAATATCCTGAGAAAATGTGATGGCCTCACGGTGACCCGTAGCATTACAGCGACGGTGACATAGTGGATTTCTAAAGTCTTGGTAAAAATGGATTCTTTTGCTTTAAAAACATCCAGTTTATAACCATTTTTTACACACTGCTACTCCCACCATGAAGGAGCATCCATACGCTCTACTGTGCGCCTGATTTACTCTCCCTGCCACTCGTAACGGCATCACAGAGACTTTTCCTACCATGCAACCAGAAACACACTGTGACAGACATTACTACTAGATCTCCATCTGAGTTGCACTTCTTTAAGCTCCACGTACTTATCCTGATGTTCTTCTGGATTGGCTGGCTGCTGACTGCGGGATCACCCTTGGCTCCGCCCCCACTGACGGTCTTCACAGTGAAGTTGTACTGTCGCCCTGGAAACATTCCAGAAATGACCCGGATGGTTCGGTGTGTGTGTGTGATGGTCAGGTGATCTGCAGGCGTCCACTGCAGGCTGAAGTCGTCATAGTCTCCAGAGGCAGGGCCAGACCAGGACAGCTCTATGGTGTCATTGGTCAGGCCGTGTTTGATGGACAGGTGTGTTGGTGGTTCTGGAGCTAAAATATAAAATGTAGTAAATAAAAATTTCTATTAAAGCTACAACTTTTAAAGTTTGTGTCATTTATAGGATTTCTAAAATGACTTACAGGTGCGTCCAAATCCTGTAATATTATTGGTCAGTTCTCCGCTGTGTGTGACGACCTCAGCACGATACAGTTTACCAGGTGTCAGACCGAGAAAGGTGTGGCTTCTGTGCTCTGTCCCCAACATCTGAGCTCGCACAGTGGCTCCAGAAGCGTCGTACAACACCACCTACAACCATCCAACTAAGTTCAACACCACCTCACCCCATCAATGTTTACCCCCACTCCAAAACCCCCCAACGTTTACCCACGCCCCAAAATCACCCAACGTTTATCCCCCTCCTAAACTGCCCGAGGTTTATCCCCGCCCCTAGACCCCTCTGCGTGTACCCTCGCCCCTAAACCTTTTGGCGTTTATCCCCACCCCTAAACCACCCGACATTTACCCCCACCCCTAAACCGCCCTACGTTTATCCCCGCCCCAAAAGCCACCCGACGTTTACCCCCGCCCCTAAACCGCCCTAGGTTTATTCCCGCCCCCAAAGCCACCCGACGTTTACCCCTCCCCCTAAACCACCCAATGTTTATCCCCACCCCTAAACCACCCAATGTTTATCCCCACCCCTAAACCACCCTTTGTTTATCCCCGTCACCAAAGCCACCCGACATTTACCACTCCCCCTAAACCACCATACGTTTATCACTGCCCCCAAAGCCACCCGACGTTTACCCCCGCCCTTAAACCACATAATGTTTACCGCCGCCCCAAAGCCTACTGATGTTATTTGCAACAACCTTTCACCAAGACTTACCTGATAGTTGCTCCAGCTTCCCTCCCCCTGCTCCCAGCTGGCAGTCAGTCTGTCTGTCCGTCCTGAACTCTGGACCTGAAGAGACGAGACTGGGGATGGGACTGCACATAACAATGCCCCGCATTTAGATGATAGTGGACGTTTATATGTTTAAAAAGAAATAATAGAGGAACAAGTGATCTGACCAGTTCTAGCGAGTACTGACGAGTCACTGCTCATGCTTCGGCTCCGGCTCACAACCTGCAGCCTGTACAGACGTCCTGCTTGCAGGTTAGAGAACACACAGCTGTCTGCAGCTGGACCGACTTTCTGCTGGTCCACCAGCTCACCTGCAGCCTGATGACAACAGTACACCCAGAACACCCAGTTCATTAAACCAGTATAACTGAAATAGCAGAAACATTTAAAACCGGGAGGAAAAGGGAAAAGTTGGAATTTTCTCCCACCTGATGTTGGTTCCTGCTCGCTGCTTGCCTGTGATTGGCTGTCACCTCGGGGGCGCTGTACAGAGACAGGTCATAGACATCGATCTGACCATCTGAGGGACGCCAGGAGAATCTGAGAGAGGATGTGTTGACCCATGTGACCGTCAGATTACTGACCGCAGCCGGACCTGAACAGGAGAATAACCATGTTTAAAGACACCAACCTTCTCCACCAGTCACCATCTTTCTGTAAAAAAACTCACGTGTTTGACCATCTGCAGTGGCGGCGTCCAGCGAAGTCACGCCTCCGCTCAGCGTCACCACCTTCACGCGGTACCACTTCCCGGAGGTCAGGCCCTCCAGCCGCTCATTTCGCCCTTCTGCTGCTACCAATCGATTGACCAGGGTGGCGCCGGCTTCATCCAGCAGCTGCAGCCTGTAGCCATCGTACGTGCCCACCGGCCGCTCCCAGCTGACGGTCAGGCTGTGGGTGGTGTGGTCGTTGTCGGCTTGTAAGGCGGTGACCCGGGCAGGAGCTGCAGGGATGTAAACAAACAAACACTGAGGAAATGTGCTAAATCTGGTTTGATTAATGAGTGAATGGATTCAATCTGACCTGTTCTGCCTGTGGCCGCATTGCTGTTGGTCAGAGTCCCGCTCACTGATTGGATGGTGAGAACATAGGCGTGGCCTGGGATCAGCTCCAAATAGTCCAGTGAAGTTACATGTTTGGGGACAAGGCGAGTATCTATGGCAACCCCGTCCTAAAGAGAGACATCCCAGCCTTTATCTTTAACTCCTTTAATCTAATAAAGTGGAAAGATGTTTTTATTTACAGTAATATTTAGCTCACCATGGTCGACATGGACACGATGTACATTTCCAAGTCTCCATTTTCAGGTGTCCAGGTGACTAACAGTCCACCTACAGCATCCGTCAGACCAGGTTGAGGAACAATACGCAGGTTCCTTACGGCACTGGGAACTGTGGAAGCAACAGATTTATCAAACCTGGAGCTTTTACCCTGTTTGTGACCTTCGCTGCTGCCTTACCTGTTCGTCCCTCCAGAATCTGGGCCTTCTGGTTCTGACCGCTGAATGTCGACACCAGGATTGTATAAAGCCGCCCGGGGGTCAGTGAGGTGAGCAGGTGGTGTCGGACCTCACTTCCCAACATCACGGGGGGAAAAACGCGCGTGTCATTGAAGAGTACTGTGACCTGGAGACACAACATCTGGATGCGTCAGCGTAACGTCGGCCATGAAGAACATTAGAAGGTTGTCTTGACACAGTTGTGAATGTATGGTGGCCTACATGGCCTAAAGTCCTCTGGACATGGTTTTCAGTTTGCTGACCTCATAGTGGTCCACGTCTCCTGGGGCGGGCCTCCAGGTGATGTTCAGATCAGTTGTACCTGCGTTACCCAGAGACAGATTGCTGACCGCTGCTGGAACTACAGGAAGTAAGCAATCAGTAAACAAATCTACACACACACACACACACACACACTTCGCTTAATGAAATGTATCTGGGATTTATGTGGGACTTACGGGTTTGGCCTTCAGTGGAGATGTTGCTGACATAGTCTCCGCTCCACGTTTCCACAGTGATGGTGTATAGCCTTCCTGGTGTCAGGGACAAGAAGACACACTCATTGTGTCCAGCAGGGATGCTTTTGTTCTGCAGGACGCTGTGGTTGTAGCTGATAAGAACCACGTAGCGATCTAGATCTCCAGGTGCGTGGCGCCAGTACACCTAAACACACAACACCGAAATTAATCCGTTTTAGATGTTTATTATCTAATATATTTATTCTAACAGGACTCTCTATATACAATCAATGGCATTCCTCAGGGTTTGTAATTCAGACCACTTTTCTTTCCAGTATACAGACTTTTGTTCATTTGAAGCCAGCTACTGTTAGTACTTTAGGTAGCTGGTGCCTCTTCAGTAGCTCTCCACTTTTCTTTTTTTTTTCTTTGTTATTTTGGACTTCTTTTCTTGCAAAGAGAGAGAGTTTGCGTTTTATACATGTTTATGCAATGAGTGTTTTTGCCTTTGGGATGCAGCAGAAAGGCACTTCCTCTGATTTTTTACTTGCAAGAGCAACCATTTGCTTTGCTAGCACAGCTCGCTGCTAGCTTGCAGCACATAACATGACACCCCAATGGAGCTGAGGAAGAGGTTTAGGTTCTGCAAGGCCGTGGAGAATGTGGACTCACTGCTGAACAAGATCCATGAGCTATCTGCACTGTACAGCCAGCTGACCTAAGAGCCGTACTATCTGCTAGCTGTTAGCCTGAAGCCACGCTATCCGCTAGCTGTTAGCCTGCAGCCACGCTATCTGCTAGCTGTTAGCAGACAGTATGGCTGCAGGCTAACAGCTAGCAGATAGTATGGCTGCAGGACAACAGATAGCAGACAGTATGGCTGCAGGCTATCTGTTGTCCTGCAGCCATACTATCTGCTATCTGTTATCCTGCAGCCATACTATCTGCTATCTGTTAGCCTGCAGCCACGCTATCTGCTAGCTGTTAGCCTGCAGCCATTCTATCTGCTGAGAAAGTTCAGTCATGTGATTACCATCTGTGTTTACATTCTCTGAAAGCAGACGTAGCCACTGCAAATGAGAAGATCCACTCTGTCACAGCAAGGCTGCAGAGTCAACACGTATTCCAGGGGTCACCAACTCCGGTCCTCGAGGGCTACCATCCAGAAGCTTTTAGTGTTTTCCTGGTACAAAACACCTGATTCAAATGCAGATCTTCTCCAAAAAAGTTGTTTTCATCTTCTGCACCTGCTTGTTAATGAGCCATTGATTTGAATCAGGTGTGTTGTACCAGGAAAAGCCTAAAAGCTTCCGTTCAACAAAGTATGTTATTTTAAAACTGGTGTATTTGGTGTGAACTTGGTTTGGTCATTACCAGTTACAGGGGTGCAGTGATCAGCTGGGTCAGTTTCAGGTGATGCTGTTGATGGAAAGCAACTTGATAGGACTCACTATGTTAATGTTGAAGCCTTTAACCTCTTCTTTAGATTTAATATGCAGGATCAGCACAGGGCCTTGCTGCTAAACTCTGATAAATTAAACTGAAAAACTGACTGGAGCATCATGTGTGACGGACCTTGAGGAAATCGTCTCTTCCAGAATGAACTGCTGTTGGATTTTGCACGGTCGCAGGTTCTGCAAGTTAAATTTAAAACATTTTTATTTAAAAATCTGCTCATATAAACGCTTTAAAAACAAATATGAAGACAGATGCAGGAGATTCTTACGTGTTCGTGCTTGAACCACGGTGGTATTCTCCAGATCGCTGCTCCTCGTTACTATAGCAACTGTGTACAGCCGACCGGCGACCAGCGAGCTAAAGGAGCACTCAGGCGGGGAGGACTTGGACACGGGCAGCGTGTGAATGATACGCTTCCCATCCTGAAGACGGACCAGGTAGCTGTCCACCACACCCACTGCAGGACGCCATGACACCTGCAGACTGTCCGACTTGCCGCTGTGAGCAACGGTCACCTCGGAGACGGATGCAGGAGCTGCGAGCAGTCAATGGTCATTGTTACAAAACATCTAAATCTGTTTGTCATTAGTTGTAATTATTAATAAAACATTTCCTTCAGAAAAGCCTAAATGTTTTCTGTTACTAGCTTAGCAAACAGGTCATCTGAGGACAGTTTGTTTTGTTGTTGGTTGGTAGACTGGCAGAAGAACAACACACTCGTAAACAAACAACTTGAAATAAGATGGGAGCACAATAAGGTGTCAGCAGGAAGTCTAAAAATGTCCTTATGAAGACACAAGCCAAGCAAGTATTGCTTGTGTGTGTGTGTGTGTGTGTGAGAGAGAGATGCAGGAAACCTTTGTGTTTGGAACATTCCAGACTTTCTTTTCTGCCATTGAGTCTTTGTTCTCTAAAGGCCTGATGTTATCACATCACACACTCGGCGTGTTCATGAGGACCTGAGCACCATCACTACAAACAAACATGATCTCTAAACACATAAACTACACCCTGAACTTTTAAAAGCGGTTCAGAACAAAGGCTTCACATCAGTTCTAAAAGCAGCATCTACTTTAAAAACATGCAGAAGATGCTTCACTAGTTAATGTGGTCTTTCTGTATTTTACAGCAGTAACTATTTGAATGAAACAGATGAAGCATGATGGGATGCATTGCCGCTTCGCTGCGTTTCCTGTTACAGAAGCTGATTGTGTTGGACGGGAAAGTGCTGCATGGGAATATTCGACGGACACAATAAGATCCCAACTGACCGGCAATCAAACCACGTTATATAAATTTGTCTGTCCGGGTTTGTTTGTCACAACGTCTTGTGATTTTTTTTTCAGCTGCCTGAACAATGAGATGGAAAAGCGCCTCTGTGTTTATTAAAAACCCAGAAAACGCTGCGAGTGGCTTCAGGTTGGATCGCCTCACCTGTACGAGCTTCCATACTGATGGGTTTGGATGTTTGATCCCCGCTGACAGTGACGGCCTGCAGCTTGTAGAGCTCTCCAGGTGTCAAACCGACCAGATGCAGAGAAGAGGAGGAGGCTGGAACGCTGTGGTTCTGAACTGCAGTGCTGAGGAGGAAAACAACGGAATTTAAATCAGACTAAACAACGGGTCATGTGCCGACATCACGGTCATCGTTTGACGCTGTAAGATGACCCACCCGTCCCTCAGCAGAGTCACGCTGTACAAGTCCACGTCTCCCGGCGGCTTTTCCCACGCCGCCTGCAGGCTGTCCACTCCTGAGCTGCTCATTCTGATGACTCGCAGCTTCTCTGGAACTGAAATAACAGGAAAATGAGGAAGATCTGCTCCAATTTCCCTGTAAGGCACTTCGACTGATCGGATCACCTGTCCTCCCCTCCACAGACACCGTAGCGTTCAGTGTCCCGCTCCTGGTCGTCACGGTGATGCTGTACAGTCTCCCAGGATCGAGCACGTTGAACGTGCACTCCCTCATGCCAGGCTCCACCTCCCTGGTATCCTTGGTGATGTTTCCTATAAGACAGTGAGAAAAACTGATTCTTTTTCTGAATTCAACTTGTTGCAATGTAAAGCAGAGGTGTGTGTTACCATGGCGAAGGGTGAGGAAGTAGCCGTCACATGAGCCGACGGGGCTCCACATGGCGCTAAGCGAGGACTCGTCTGCATGGCGGATGTGGAGGTCGGAGACAGGAGCAGGAGCTGCGGAAAGCGAAGACTTTTAATCCAGCAGATGTTTTCTTTTCATAACTTTGTGTTTAATTTTTAGCAGGCGTGTCATGAGGGAAACGGAGCTTGGAAAAGCGTCTGCTCATCCTAAAACCCAGACCCGAACAGGAGGAGACTCAGAACTGCATGTTCTGGGAGACTGTAAAACCACTGCTTTCTTTTATCCTCTTAAACAGACCCAAGCTGTTTTCTGAACTCAGCTCTGGGCAGCCACGCCTGGTGGTTTCTGATCTCACCTGTTGATCCGCTGCAGCTGCTCTCGGCTGTCAGACCGCCGCTCTCCGCTCTCAGCACCGCTCTGTACAGTCGTCCAGGTGTCAGCCGCTTCTCAAGAAAGCTGAAGTTCACGGCCTCCCGGGCCACAGCCGTACAGACCAGCTGCTGGGAACCGTCAAACAGGAACAGGCTGTAGTTCTCCCAGTGACCAGCGGGGGGCGACCAGGTCAGGACGAGGCCCCCAGAGGATGACGGAGACAAGGACAGTAGAGACGGCGGCGTGGGGACTGGAGACAGAGAAGATGTGATGAGCAGAATGTAAAAGACAACCGAAAGGAAACTCGTCTCCTCATCTTACCTGTCCTAATGGTGAGTTCTGATTGGTTAGTCAGGTGGCCACTCCATGACGTCAGTGCGACCTGATAGGCCGAGCCGGGAGTCAGCTGGTGGACAGAGATGTCTGTGATGTTCGGAAGCAGAGTCTTTTCCCAGATCTTTGACCCACTGAAGGAGCACGCTAAGTGAAGCGAGTCCACGTAACCTTCAGGGCGTTGCCACAACAACCACAGGCTTGTACTGTTGGCATCAGCGGTGATGTTGGAAACAGAAGAGGGCGCTAGAGAGACAACAGGCTTTTAACCCTTTAACCCTTAACACTTTTAGCCTTCTTCCAGGATCAGAAACGTTATTAATCCCAGAGAAACTCTACCTGTCCGAGCCTCCATCGTCCTGCTGTTCTGTAGCCCGCCAGCCTCCGTCACCATGGTAACGTTGTACAGCCGGCCTGGCGTCAGGCCAGTGAGAGAGTGCCGCGTTGTTGTGCTTCCTAATGTCTTGTTTTTCAGCAGACCTGCAGACCCAGAACAGGAAAAAAAAAATCTGTAGATGTCTGCTTTAAGGGTTCTGATATTTAATGTTTCGGGCAGATGACGTACCGGACCAGTCCCACAGCTGCAGCCTGAAGCGTTGGGTCCTACCGGATCCGGCCTGCCAGGACAGGCTGAGGCTGCTGCAGGTCCTGGAGGTCACGGCCAGGCTGACCACCGCTGAAGGCACTGATAAAACACCAAATTTGTCAAAAACTACCTTATGACCCTCAAAACATTCAGACCCATTAGGTCCAGGGTAGCCTCAGCGGTCAGACTGCCGAGATCAGAGCAGCATAAAGACCAACCAGAGGAAGACTACTGCCAATCAGCACTCATGATCAGTTTCAGCTCTCTGATTGGTGGAAGCCTTGACAGGAAGTGGCTTCATCCAAGTCTCCTAGCAACAAAGTCCAACAGGGTCAGATATCCATCCCAGTTACACACCATCGTCACGGTGGGGCTGGGCGGGATACGGTGGCATTTGTCCCGACACAAACACACCTGTCAGCCCACAGAGGGAGGTACACTGGGAACACGCCTCCCACTGCGCTCACACAGAGGTGATGGATCCTTTTCCTGCTCACATCTTCCTGAACTAAAGGAACATCCTACTGGTTTTACTTCCAGCTTCCAGTTACAAACCAGCAGGATAGAGACTGAGCCTGAGAACGACCTAACAACCGGTTCTACATCCAACATCAAGCAAGCGGTCTGAACACAGAAAAAACCATTTGGATCTGTCTGCAGCTCGATGTGATGGTCCAGAAGTCACAGCAGAATCCAAACAGTCACCACAGTACTGGCCGTGCTGCAGGACCATGCAACACACAGATGGTGTGTCCTTGCCTCCATAGATACAGTCCAAACCTCTGTGGGCTCGGTAAATTCGGTCCAAAACCTCTGCAGGTTTGACTTGTTGTGCATCATGGAAAATGTAGTCCTTTGGCTTGGGGAGGATGACAGAAACCTAAACTTTGGTTGCAACAGATTTTCTTTCTAAAAACCTAAAAGTATTTATTCATCCTTTTCTACCGCTTTGTCCCTAACGGGGTCGTGGGAAAAGTATTTATTGATGAACTTAAATATATTAAATAATAATAATACATTATTAAATATGCAGAGTTTAGACCATTAACAGCAACATGTCCACTTCCTGTCCTCAGTCGTGATGTTGGGAAATGTTTCCTGTTGTGTGGAGACAAGAGGTGTGTTGGACAAACATCTAGAACCTGCAGCTCCAGAAGACCAGAGCTGGACACCACAGCCATCAGGTAAAAGTCAGTGGATGGAGTCTCCAGCAATAAGAAACCAGCTTCACTGCAAGTGTTTTGAGCAGCTCAGAAGGTTACCGACAGGACTGGAAGGGCGCAGCAACACCCCATTTCCTCCCAACGCCACACACACACACACACACGCCCTTTCCCATAGAACAAAGAAACAATGGAGGCAGGAAATGGCTGAACCCTGAGCTCTGCCCACCATGGAAATACACTGTGATGGTCCAACTTCTGTTCTGGAGGTCCGCCAGCATGGACACACACACACACACACACCGTGTGCTCTATCGCGCTCCCTCAGCAGAGCAGTGGTTCCTGTAGCTAATCACAGAGTTGCAGAGGGGAAGCTGCAGAACATTAACTCCCAGACACACAAACACCATGGAGGCGGCGTCGTGTTCGCTCACTTCAAACGACGAGACAAAGGACTGAGTTCAGTGTTTGGACAAACTTAACCTTTTACATTTGATTTCTAGCATTATTATTTTTCTCATCGCTTTAAATAGAAACGGAGGCTGAAACTTTAAACTGTGTGACCAAAGTCCCATGAGCCAACACGTGCACAAAATCCTCATCACACACATCACTCACATTGTGTTGCTAAGACACCTCCATTTTCCACCAATCAGAGAGCAGAAAGAAGGAGTGGATGAAGCTGGCTTTGTAAGGTTATCAGGTAGAAGATCTGCAGATGAGTTTCCTGTCTGAGGACTTACCGGTGTGCACGTTGACGTCTGCTGATTCCTCGTCTCTCTGCGAGCGAACCTGCAGCTGGTAGGCGGTGCCTGGCTCCAGGTGATTTACCGCACAGGTAAAAACTTCTCTGGTGCTCTCGTTTCCTCGGTCATGCAGCTGGTTGCTCTCCAGGTACTTTGCTCTTCTCCCCTCCTCATCCTCAGCTTGTTTTATGGTCTCAGGCAGTTCCTCCTCCCTGCTTCTTCTGCATTCAGTAGTGTCTCCGTCAGCAGACGTCACAGAGAAGAGACAGTCGTGTCCAGCTGTGCTTACAGTCAGCAATATGGAGTCCAGACTGGATTCTGGTTCAGATACAGAGATGCTGCAGGGGACGGTGCGGTCCGGAGAATGAAAGGTGTGGTCCAAAACGGGGACTGTGTGGACAGGAACGGGGACAGTGTGGACAGAAACAGGGACGGTGTGGTCCAGAGCAGGAACGGTGTGGTCCAGAACCAGAGCAGCAGCAATCACATTCTGACAGAATATGAACAGAAACATGAGGAACGTGAAGCAGCACATGGTTTCTGCAGAGACTATAAAGAATCTCTAAAACTAAACACAAAAAAAGCTTTCAGGATTTATAAAAAATGTATTTTAATACAAATATTTTTTACATCAGAGTTTATTAAATATAAACCTGAAAAACAGATTCAACATTTTATCTGGAAAGTTAGAGGTGAGACTCCTGCATTTCAATAAATAAAAAAACGGATAAATTAGCCCCCACGCTCCACATATAGCCCCGACGCTCAACATATAGCCCCGCCGTTTAAAAGTTAGCCCTGACGCTTCGACGTGCATCTGGTGCACTGGGTGCGTGCTGGCCCGCTGGGGGGTGGTGGTCTGGGCAGTCTGGCCTCTTGCGGGCGCTGGTTGGCTTCTCTGCCTGCTGGGTAGGGGGGGGGTCTCCTTTGGGCGCTTGGGGCCCTGGGCTGGCGCTCTGCCTGCCATGGGCGGTCGGTGCTCGGAGGGGTCGGCGATTCCCGGCCAGAACCTGCTGGGGCCCGTTCCCCCTGACTGTGGGCGGCTCTGGCTGACGCCTCCCTCTGCCGCCTCCTGGCCAGATGCTGGGTTCGCCGCCGGGGTGAAGTGGCTGGGGTCCTTGTTCAGGGTTGACGGCCGCTTGCCCTGGTCTCGGGGGTCCTGACCTGCCTCTGACCTTTTGGTAGTGGGGGTCATCTTAGCATGATGACCTTTCTGTGAGCACCTTTCACCCCGTATGTTCTGCATGACGACAGTCACTGAGTTATGGTACTATCTGAATACTCTGAGTTAGTTTATTTTCATGCGTTTTTGCTTTTTGTATTCTTGTTTACTCAGATATGATGCTTGTTTTCTTCTGGCGCTCTTGGCAGTTTGATCTCTGACTCTGCAGGATCCCAGGAAATATCTTTTGTTTTACATGCAGGTGTAGCAGATGGAATGGTATCTGGATGGATTATGGTTTTTCCCTTTTTGTGGTGTCTTTCTTTCTTCTAGTGTTTGCTTTCTCTTTTGTCTGTCTCTCTTTCTCTTTCTATTTCTCTGTTTTTTTTTCCGGTCGTTCCAGCAAAACTATTCACTTAAAATGAAAATAAATAAATAAAGATTTCTGATTATCAAGAGGATCTCTGTATATACATATATACATGAAGATCTTCTTGACAGAACAAATTTCCTCAGCACAGTATAGCAGCCAGACCACCATTCTGGCTGCTTAGATGCTGGACGACACACGTAAAAAAAAAAAAAAAAAAATATTAAAGTTAAAAGTACGCTCCACAGATAGTATTCGACCGGGTCCCTCGGGGACTCCTGTGAGGGGTGCTCCGGGAGTATGGGGTACCGGACCCCCTTGTTTAAGCTGTTCAGTCCTTGTAAGACCGGTGTCAGAGCCTGGTATGCATTGCCGGCAGTACGTCGGATTTGTTTCCTGTGAGGGTTGGAGTCCGCTAAGGCTGCCTTTTATTACCGATTCTGTTCATAACCTTTATGGACAGAATTTCTAGGCGCAGCCGAGGTGATCAACAAGGGGATTGGTGTGCTGCGTCTGCAGTGATGGATGGATGGATTTGATGGATTGATAAACCACAACACTTTACAATATTAGCCACACTTTTTTAATAGACGTTATGCTATCTGAAGTAAGTGGATGAATAGCAGGAGATAATTGCAATTGATGCTAATATGAACAGATTGCTTACTGGTAAAAAGGGATTTAACACTGCTGCAAAGGTGTAAAACAAAGCTACTTGCAGTCTCTGAGCTCCTGATTAATGAGTAAATAATGTTAGCCTGACCAATTTGTTATGTAAATGTAATTTTGTTGCAGTTTATGTAAGTAGGATGGTATCGCTTGGTTTAGTGGGTTTTACAGGGTACTTTGATATTATTTGACAATGATTAAACTATTTAATAAAAATACACGGTAATGGCCTTAAAAACATGGAATTTAAAAAGACAATTTAGGCAAATGTAACTTGCAAGATTGTTTATTATAAAGGTAAACTGTATTAGCTTGTATATTCACACACACAGCTGTTGTCAGTCGGGACGCTTCATTTGGAATAGTACAAGATTAGCTGAATAGTCTACAACAAATTGAACCATATTTGTTCATTTGTATCAGTTTTGGTTAATTAGGTTTGTAATTAACAAGCTAGTGGTAATTTACATGGTGGTTTTGTAACAGGAGCCAAACTTTAGCCTGGAGAACCATGGTCCTCAAGGTTTCCCATGCCTACCTGGTCCAGCCAGCACACCTGTCTCACATCATGTGCTTCAGTAATTAATTGATTAGAATCAGTTGTGCTGGAACAGAGACATGGGGAAATGCCAGGACATCCGGACTACTCCTCAGTAAGCCTGTATTTACAACTCAGCAGTTTTTGTATATATATTATTAATAACTACATATTTAGTGATTCTGTGGGGCTGATGAGGTTCATATAGGTGAAGTTGTAAATGCATGAAGAACCTCAGCAGCAGCAGACGTCCTGGTCGGCCGGCTAAAACCCATTCCTCTGCCTGATGCAGTTTCCCACACACTCTGTTGCATCTTGTAGTTTCTTCCATAAAAACATGAATGTGTTGCTGCTTCAGTGTGTCCAGGTAATGTCACATCCTCAGAAGGACGTCTCACTGCCAATTTATTGATGAAATAATTCATTTTTATACATTTTACAAGTTTTATGGCTAAAAGAGTTAGAGTTGCAGATGCATTTATTCAGTTCAGATTAAAGTTTATAAATTATTATTAGTGATTAAATAATCACAGCATCTAGTTAGGGTGACACCATCAGGGAGAGAAGATAATAAGGCGAAGTATTGTTATGCTTTCAGAAATAAACTGCTTTAACATGGTAGCTTTATGTGTGTGTTTGTGCCAAAGACACTGACATTAAGTAAAATATATTTATATATATATGTGTAAATGTGTAAGTTGTATGATTTTTAATTTTAAAAAAAAACCTGCCGCTTTAAATAAATAAGCCTGACTGTACATTAGGCCTAATCAATACACCATAATCGGCAATATTGAGGTAAAATTGATGTGTTGTGCTGGAGGCCTCCATGTCGGCTTCTAATAATCTAGATGTTGGGAGCAGATTCAGTTTGATGTGGACCGAGGTGGGACGGGCAGATTTGGGTCTTCTCCCGGTCCAGATCCACCAGAAACTGCTGAAGTTATCCCTAAACGCTGAAACTAAAAGGCCTCAGAAAGGTCGTGCGTCATGACCTTTGACCGCTTACTGGCTTGATTGTCCCGTCTGCTGGAACCAGTCAGGTTAACATGTAAATAATCCATTTCACTAAAACTGGAAAAAAGCAACGATTCATGAAATCCTGGAAAGTGACGCTGAGCAGAATCGGACCGGTTCAGAGCAGCGGTACACCAGAGGGGAGACGTATCCATCAGCGCGCGGGACAAACTGATGGGACGTCTGAGCATCACCAGAGGAGTTTCTGCTGCTTCCTGCTTCTCATTCTGACTATTTTCTAAGTTAAAGGGAAGTAAAGGACATTCACATGCCTGGTACTGGTTCTACTGGTTTTCAGGAACCAAAACAGTTGGATCCAAGTGAAAAACCTGATAAAGCTCCCGCTTATTTCCATGGAGATGAAGGGTCTACCTCGGCACTGAGCCCATCATCCCGTGTGGATCCGGCTCAGTGGAACCGTTTCGCCTTTGCAGGTGAGTTCCCGCTGTGTGACACCTGTGTCCAGGTTCAAACAGGAGGAAGATAGAAGCCGAGAAGAGGCTGCGGCGTCATGTGATGCTCAGTGACACACATCATCCTGATGCTCTTCATCATGAACCCTGCTGTGAATGAAAGCAGCTACCTGTGTGAGCATGCAGGAGGACGGCACTGACCTGCAGCAGCAGCAGAGCGCTGAAGCTCCAGCGGCTGGACAAAGTTTCACTTCTCAGCATGTTAAGCCTCGGACCGGCTCCACCATAATCCTGCAGCACAGGAGGAACGGATGTTTCGCTCTTTACGGGCTGATAAAATATATCCCCTTGTTTCTCCTCTTCCAGAAACGAGGAAGCGAGGAAAAAACTGAGACTGGTAATAAAATCCTTAATGTCCAGCAGGACTCACCCTGTCCGTCTCATGTCCATCCTCAGACTGAGTCTTTCTGTGTTTTCTGTGAGCCTGTCTCACCAGCGGCGTGTCGCTCTTCCTGCCCGTCTGTCTGCTGCTCGCTATTGGACTTCCTGCATCGCCGCAGCAGTTCTGAGTCACTGGTAACCAGTCTGGATGGGCTATAAATAGGCCAGAGGCGTAAAACCGTCCTGCTGGATAAAAAGTTTGGCAAACGGATCCTTCCCGTACAAGAACAAGTGGATTTAAGCGGAGTGACATGCAGAGCCATTACTAATCGTTATAATGACATTTATTCCTAAATTACATCCATCAATATCAGCTTTTATCATTTAAATGGGATTAATAGATGAAGAAAGTGGTTTTATGGCTTATCAGCTAAATGTTTGAATTTTTTAACTTAGTTTTTTTTTCCTCCTGAAATTAAGGTTAAAAATAAAAAACTAAAAATATTTTATTTTTATATATACAAGTTATTTTTCTGTTTTTTCTTTGTCCTCATGATTGCTGGGATGTAATGGAGGTAGGAACGGCTCCTGAGGACATTTGGTGATGCTGTCCTGGCACAGTGCACCAGCGGCACAGGTGTATCCTGGTTATTTGGTCACACGTTATTCTTAAAGCAGAAACATGATGCATATAGATGCTTTTAACATGTAAATGATGAATTTATTGTGAATATAAAGTAGAAGCACAATGCTTTGGTCTGAATTCCTTGTTCTCGCTCCAGACACACCTTACACCTACACACCTGTTCTGACGTGCGTCTTCAGAGCGACTCGTTTTGCTGCCGTCTCTTTAAATGTGAATGAGACATGTTAAGCCCCGCCCCCTCTAGGTCACAGGAAGTTTTGCCTTGTTTGTAGCTTGATAGCAGTGATACGCTAATCTCCCGGCAGAGAAACATTTTTTGGTAAGTTTACTTTAAATGTCAACGTATCAGATTCACCACATTGATTACCTGGATGTTCACGACCTTATTTGGCAGTAAATACTGTGATGTCATAGATAAAAAATGTAATACAGAAAATTACACAGACTGAAAAATTGACCACCAAGAATATAAAGATAAACCCTTAGAAGCACAAACACATTGATTTAACGGATAAAAACGGGGATTTTGCATGATTTGTTGCCTTTTCAACCATGTCCTCATAATAATGTACACTGGGATAAGCAGCTATTTTATTTTTTTTTTTAGGCATCTGGCCCCAGGTTTGAGAACCACGAGTAGCCGTGTGCTGCGCTGCATTAACCATATAGGACCAGTCTTCATCACCGTCATCAGTTGGGTAACGTATGACACATACATGTATGTATGGAGCTGTGTGTATGTGTGTTGGATCAGTGGTTCTCAGACAAAAAGTTATTTTAAAAAAACTAATTTGTGTCTTAGTGGGAGATGTGTGGTCTGTAGAGAAAGAGCGAACACTGGATCAACATCATGTTGTCCACTAACAAAAATAAATAAAACTTTAGATGACTGAGAGGATTAACTCCACTAAATGAAAAGCAACAAAAATTCAGGTGAGTTTAATGTGAGACACTTTAAAGCCCTCATGACTAAGCTCAGCTAATATTAACAGAGATTTCTCAGATTGTAGAGATGAAGCTCGAGCCAGAAGTGGCCAAACTCCTTTTCTTTCAGCTGGTTTGTCATCCACACCTTTCCTTCCTTCCTGTTCCCCTCGCTCCCTCCTTTAGTACGTTTCTAGGAACACTTTCAGTCAACTTCAAAATAATATAACCAGCTAAAACAGATTTCCAGCCCTGAGGGCGTTGTCAAGACAACACAAGCCCATAATTTTCATGTCCAGTTTATTTATTGCACAGAATACAGGTAACTAATTATATTAT
>JBAMIG010000025.1:1239116-1250499 GCA_037177335.1 Kiunga ballochi
ATCTTAACACGGTTACAGTACAGTACTACTCAGTGGTTAATGTTCTGGACCATAACAACATTCAAGTTGGTTAGTAGTACAATAAAAAGCCATGTATCAAACATTACTTGGACCATACGTACACTATCAGCATCAAGTGTACTTTAACCTGAAACGCCCAAACAGTACAACTTTAAAGGGACCCTAATGAGATTTATTAATTACAAAACACTCACATTGTACCGTAAATGTACCACCTGTAAAGTTTAATAAAAGATATTCTAATCAACCCTCACTGCTAGCATGTATGCTTGGTATTAGTATATCATTATATTTAAAACTGTTAAAAATGTATTGTTAAATAAAAAGTATCAATTCATGGTCCCAATTCATGGTTCAAGATACATATATTAGCAAAAATATGTATCTTTCCATGTTAGCAACCAAAATTAATGAGCTTATTGCAAGCAACAGGAGATGGTAAAGAAAGTCCTATTTTAGCAAGAAATTCAAGCTAATACTGCTCAAGAAAGTTAGTGTTTGAAGAAGCCGAAATGAGGAGGAAAATTATTTTAGCCTTAGAAAGACCGCGTGTTTTATCTACAGCAACTTTTATCGGTGAGTACATTTTAAATCACAGGAGAATAAAAACATTTTCCTTCATGATGCCAGAAACTGTTTAGGGTCCCGTTAAAGTTAACAATGAAAAACGAGAAGAGGACATGTAGCTACGCCAGAGGCAGTGTGTTGTTCAAGCTGATGCAGAGGAAGAGGGGCTCGGACGACATATCCAACACACCAGTACAGAGTGCATCACCACTGGAACTATGCTGGTTCTGAAGTGGGAAACGGGTTATGATTGTCCCAGGAGGCTTGTTGGACATGCAGACCGACATTAAGGTCCCTCCACAGTAAAAAGCAGTAAATAAAAATAAATCTGTACATGTAAAAACATCCAACAATGTTTTTTCTCCTTAATCTGTCTGAGTTTAGCAGCAGGATATCTGACATGCATGAGGTTAGATACACATGTTCTGAATGTACCGTAAATCCCAGACTCCTACACCATAACGGACCGAAACATCTACCTGTCACAACCCCCCTTTGTGGGCGAGACCCCGCGATACTTTAAGTCCTCCGTAGCAGTAAAGTTTTTAGATGTTAGTATTGTTTCACTACTAAACCCCAAACATCATAAATATGAAGCATTTCAGAATTAACACGCACGTTTTGTCATGTTTCATAAAAAGATTACTACATTAGAAATAGTTACTATTTTATTTCAAAATAAAAGCCCTGACATCTTTTCACTTCCGAGCACTTTAAAGTGTCTCAGGTTGTTCCCATGAAACCACGAATCCAAAGGACTCACTGTGATGGAAAATGCTTTTTATTTACTTTTTTATCAGTGTTTGGACACCGCGGCTTATAAATCGTGTTAATTCGCGTGATCTGCTCTGAGATTACGGTAATGATTCATATCAGATGTGAAGTTTATGTTTCATTTGTGGCGGTACGTCTGAACAAAACACCTCTCTCTGTGTGTGTGTGTGTGTGTGTGTGTGTGTGTGTGTGTGTGTGTAAATTAAGCTAATTCATAAATCAAATCATGGAAGCACATTTCCACCAACGTAAGCGGGGCCAAAAACTCGTAAAATCATGATTCAATGTTTCATTCAAAACAAAACTGAATTTGGGAAAAGTCGATAAGTTTGTCTATTTATTTAGAACGAGTCGTTTTCTTTCAGAAACATGATTTTATGATAAACTTTCGGAAGTAAATTAAGCTAAATGTTTACCGGGCTTATTTTCTCCTCATGTTGGCAGAAAGAGGCTTCCATACAGAGACATAAACCAGTGGTCTGCTGGTTCTCTGTGATGTTACTGGTATTCAGCTCTCATTTGGCCTGCAGGCCAAACTGCAACCTTTCTACTAAAAACTTTAAAACATGTAAAAACAGTATAAAAATAAGTCATTATTACTTCAATGTCACTAGATAACAGAAAACAACATCGTGAGATGAGTGCACCATTCAGACAGATTATTTCACATTTTTGGTTTAAATTCGTCACAGACTGATGGAAATGGGAACGTTAGCTAGTGTATACTGGATCAGGAATGAACCGGTTTGTGAACAGACCTACGCTTTCATTTCAGGCTGGAGTTTTACTGACTGGTCTTTGTCTAAAAGCTTTAAAGAGACCACATGATGCTCCACTTCCATCCCTTCATCAAGGCAGAAAGAAGGTTAAACATGCAGACGTTTTACATGGATAAGAAACTAAATGTCGTGCCGTAGTGGAGGGAAAACATAATATGGCCTCTTTAACATGATTGTTGCGCCCGTCGGTCATCTTTATTTACCAAAATAAACACTAAACAGTACTTTATTTGTCCTTTTTATACAGGCTGCACTTATCTAATGGTAGACAGTAAAATATTTTACAAGCTTAGCAGCAGATTACAAGTGTTTAGGTTTAAATATTGCATTAGCATAGCGTGCTAATTATGGCAAGTAATTATTACCAATAAAGCATACAGTTCAACACCTACCTACTAAAGCTTAAACAGCTCTGATTGCTTTTCTGTACAACAACAGCAACTTACTGGTTTGTTTGCACGTTCTGGGACTGGGAGCTGAAACTAAGAGAGTCTGGCAAAATATGGAATCACAATGCTGTCAGAAAAAAAAGCCAAGTTGCAATTTTTCAAGATCAAGAAAAAGAAAAAACGATGGGCGTTATCTTCAGTTTGCATGTTTGAATACCTGCAAATGAGTCTGCAGGTAAGAAGCTCGGTTTAGAAAGCTTCGACACGGTGATCCTGCTCAGAGACAAAGCCCCAGCTATTCCCAGCTGATCCTAGTTTATTCCAGCTGATCCTAGTTTATTTCAGCTGATCCTAGTTTATTCCAACTGTTCCCAGTTTATCCTAGTTTATTCCAACTGTTCCCAGTTTATCCTAGTTTATTCCAACTGTTCCCAGTTTATCCTAGTTTATTCCAGCTGTTCCCCAGCTGATCCTAGTCAGAAACATTTAAAGTCCGAGAGAGAAGCCAGCCCAACATGCACGTCTTCAGGCCGTGGGAGGAAAGAACCCACACATGTTGCAAAACAATTCCTCCAGGTTCCCAGGTCTGTACTGGGAGCTGGGCATATTTCCAGTCCAACTCATTCAGGAATTACAAACCAGCATCTCATTTATGGATGCAACAGTCTGTCTCTGCAGGGCTTCAACTGGAGACTCCTAGTATAGAGCTGCTCTGTACTGGGAGGCTTCCGTCAAACCAGTCACTTATCAGTCACAGATCAATACAGCTGATTGCTTCTAGAAAGCCTGATGAAGTTTCACAGACTGCTCATAGAATCACTGTCATGGGGTCGAACAGCGCAAATGACCTTGTGTCCAGATAATGAGATAAAAGCTTGTTAGGAAGCCATCATAAAGAAAAACAGAAGTCGATCATGAGCAAACTGATCAATCGTTGATGATCAGAGGCTGGTATCGGCCAATGGACTAGAGGTCATGGAGGTCACTGACGCTCCAGGACATGTCCAGGTTAAAGATGATGAAGATGTGGATTTTTCCTTCAGGACTGCATTTCTGTCCACCTCGGGACAGAAACTGTGAGCCTGGAAAAACCAATCAGAGTCCAGGACACCTGAGCAGGTGTGATCTGAGACCTGCTGAATGAGGAAATGAAGCCTGACGGGTAAAAAATTTCCATCTTTTTTCCATCAACTTGATCTGGAAAAAACGTCTTTAAAGATGGGATGTTTATTTTGAGCTTTATTAAATCGATTCATCCCATCTGGTGCAATTTCAGATGTTTTGCAGGACTGGAAATATTACAAATGGAAACCAGTGAAACTGGTGCTTCTCTGTTTGGTAACCCAACCATAAACCTGTCCCTGACGTTATATTTGTAGCACATGTGAGGAATTAGGATTTATGGGAAGCTTCTGTATATAAAACCTGCTGTTGCTGCAACATTTCCCTGACTTTAGTGAGGATGGGGGGGTAACGTAGATATGACTGGTTGGTTAAACAGCTTGACGAACCAGCTAACAGTCGTTTTCCAACACAAACGTCACATTATGCAATTATTTAAGACACAAACAGCGATTCCAGTCTACTGACAGAATAAAGTCCAGTGAGTTCAAAACCGGATCCGACAGGAAACAGAAGCGGTCTATCCAGTTCCACCAAAGAAGAAGAAGAAGTAGGGATACTTTCCATTTCCAGAAATGTACCTTTCCTCCTTCCGTCAGCTGACTCTGCCCACAACAATCCAAAAATGGTTGTCCATCAAAACTCAAAGACCTCGTCCAGGAAGTCCAGAAAGCTGAGACCATACCTGCTGAGGACTTGATGTCTGCACGTTTCCAGGTTAATGCTGAAGCCTCCGGGCGGGCGGTGGATGCTCATTGGCCCGTCTCTGTTAAGAGGCGGGCCTCGTACAAGCTCAGGGCGTGGTGGACAAACTCGTACTGCTCACCTGTTTGGATCATTCCACCTCTGACAGAAGAGACAAAACATCTTTAAAGCCATCCAACTTTAAATGATCCACCTTCATTAAAAATTGTATTGTTGCTTTTATTAATTTAATCTTTTATCTGAAAATGAATGAAACAAAAGTCAACAGAATGAAAGATAAAAGCAACGGATCAGAAAACTGAAGATGTCAGTCCTGTAGAGTTTATAAGCCACTTAATGAGCCCCTGATTAAAATCTGCTGCAGCAGAGAAACATCTAAAACCTGCAAGACTCTGAGCTCAGAGACTAGAGGTCCTGCAAACGATGCTAAGCTACTGAAAAATGACCAAATGGGCTTTAGGAGAGAAAAGCGGCCCAAAAATAAAACAATTAAGAAAAACATGAAAAACATTTAATGCTGACAGAAAATGAATCCTAGTTTGTAAGTCGCTGACGTGTCATTCATCTCAGAAAAACATATGTTAAAAACTAACAAAACACAAAATCCATAAAACTTAGATAAACCAAAGTTCAGAGAGCAGAACCAGCTGCTGCTGGATTTGACCTTTAGTGTCTGACAGTGTTCGAGCAGAAATCCCCGAGAAAGACCTGACCCTGATCACATGACCACGATCACATGACATCAGACACGTTGACCTGGATCACATGACCACAGGTTCCCATCTCAAGTTTTAACCCTTTAACTTGTATTCATCTTACATTCCTGCTCCATGTCTCGCAGGTCTTACCTGTCCGCTCGCAACTTGCAGGTGATGCTCAGGACATCTACCACACCCTCCATCTGCAGCTGTCGGCAGCCTATCGTCGTAGCAATGTAACATCCCGTCCGGCCAATCCCAGCACTGCAAACAAACGTGTGTGTAATGATGTGATTTCAGACGTGCTGACGCTGCAGAGCAAGTCTGTCCAGCAGTACCTGCAGTGGACTATCACTGGTCCAGCACCAGCAGCACGTCTGTCCGTCTCGACGTCAGTCATCAGCTGCAGCAGCGGCAGCGCAGAGTCTGGGGTTTTGTGGTCGGGCCACGATGTGTACCAGTAATGATGCAGTGCGTGGGTTTGATTCCCACACTGCATACACAGAAGGAAACATGAGGTCTCATATGATTCACCTCAGACAGGAAGCAGAAAGTAGTTTGTACCTTGAGTGTGACGCTGCGGGCCGTGTAGTGTTCACATTCTCTGACGCTGTTCACCAGCACCTCCACCTTCCCATAGATGCCTCTTTTCTCCGGCCAGTACAGGACACACTTCTGATGGACAGAGGACAAGGCCCTTTCAGAGACTTCCTTTTCAAGCCGGATCAGTGCAGATGCTGTGGAAACTACGCTAAGCAAATACTGAATTATAAAAAATTATCCTGTTTTCCTGGATCGTAACCATGACTCAGCTAAATTCTACCAGCATGGCTGAGGAAAAGGAGAGTAAAGGAGAGTATTGGTTCTGGACTAACCCAAATCCAACACTAGCTCTGAAGGCGAGCTTTAAGGGAACTTTACGTGCCTTCTAACATGATTTAAAAGACATTTTTAGATTCTTTCACAGGTTTTTATCTCTTGAATTGAAACTTTTACAGTCTTTCAGTTTGTATTTCTACCTTTCTTTAGATGTATTTATTCATAATTCAGCTGCTGTTTTTTTAATTGGTGCTTTAATGCTCTGTCGCTGTATTAATCATCTCCTGCATCACGTCTTCCTGCTTTGGGAAACCAGTACCTCATTCTTCTCCTTCAGTTTGGTGATCATGACGATGACGGGCGCCTCCTCCTGCCAGGCCATCTGCCAGAAGTCATTCACGGTGTTCACCATGGGCCCCTGTGTGGCGATGAAGGCCTTGCCGTCTCCTAGGTAACCCTGACAGACAAGCCACCTCCATATTAACACCTTTTAATATTTCTAAATAGAACAGAAGAACATTGATCCATTTAGTTTTTCATGCAGAAATGTATTTTCTCTGAACGGTTGGGACAGAAAGTCAGTTTAGACAGTTTCAACGCAGCTTCCTGGCAGGAAGACGGTCTATTGTGCGAGTCTGAGAGCGACACTGCAGACCTCTGCAGGAGTATACTTTCACTGCCAGTCCATGAGGAAACCAGCAGGACAAAGAAAAGGCTGCAGACATTCCAGACCAGTGATAATGACAACGTGCTGAATATTTGTTATTCTTCCAAGTTTAGAGAACATTTAGCAAAACAAATGTCAAGAAAACTGGACTAAAGGTCAGCGTGGGAAGCATAAAGGCCAAACATCTACAGGCTCAAACAAAGGCGCACTGACAACCACTTCTAGTTACACAACAATTCAAATACAACAAAAACATGAAAGTATCACAAAGAGGCAGAAGTTGAGGCGACCAAAGCTCCACCGTACAACCAGCACACCATCAGCTCGCCTCCAGACCATCCTAGAGTGTGTTAAAGGCTTTTGTCCAACAGCTCCACTATTAACAGATGGACGAGCCAGAACCAGTCCCAACAACCAAATACACACATTTCCCTTTAAACACTTGAGTCCTACAATGATGCGTATCAGCACATCGATGGAACCAGCAACATCTTTAAGTTCCCAGATGAAGACAGTGGCGAGGTGCAGAATCCTCTGCTTCACAAGACCCGTCTTTCTGTCTGAATAAAGTTTGTCTTTACAACTGAGACAGAATACTTACTAATACTTACTTAGTTACTTACTAATAATTACTGTTTCACCTGGAAAAATGTAAAAATGCTTATGTTGCTTCCTGCTAAAAGAAAACACAATCATGTACATTAAGTGATCATCTAGAACTGAGTAGGCAATCATTGGAGCAAGCAAAGTAATCATAGGAGAGAGCAAAGATATAGTAGGAGTTATTAAAGCAATCCTAGGAGTGAGTACAGTTATCCTAGGAGCTATTCAAGTAATCATAGGGTCGAGTAAAGTAACACTAGGAGCCAGCACAGTTATCATAGGGGCGAGTAAAGTAATCCTAGGAGTGAGCAAGTAATCCTAGAAGCGAGCAAAGGTATACTAGGAGTGATTAAAGTAATCATATGAACAAGAAATTTTTCAGCATTTTTATTTGGTTGTATTTTGTAAATATAATATTAATGTAATGTATTTATGCAAAATGAGCACAATCTTAGCCAGCCAACGCTAGCTATAGTGTTCACTCGGCTATGAAGGCTAAATAAGACTATGAATGAGATATTTCATAACTCAGACTTAACGTTAGATTTAAAACTTTCTTGATCCAAGAATACTGCTGTAGAAATAAAACAATTATCACTGCTATAAGACATCTCGTGTCAAAACCACTGCAGAATGTCTGACTGGAGAATAGTTTGCAAACAAGTTGACACAATTTCAGCAGCTTTGATTCATTATCAACAAGGTTTTATTATTTATATATAGTAATTATTATGACCCGCAGAAAGGGAGAATAAAGCTCTGCAGAGCAGTCCTCCTTCAGGGTTTTTAGCTCTTTTAAAGTTATTTTTACACAGTAATATGATACCTACCGCCTAATATCAGAATATTCTAGTACTGCTAAGCCAAATACGAATAATAGTTAACTAAACATTGTGTCCCGTTTCATAGCTACATGTATGATGTTTTTAACAAAAAACGTAAAAATCTATTTATTATTTAGCAAATTATGACTGAATAAATGCACTGACAGTTCATCGCGCCAGCTAAACCCATTATACTGAGTGGAGCGGCGACCGGTCCAAGATGGCGGCCCCACGTCTCGTCAGCACCGATAGGGAGCAGCGGTCCATGCGGCGTCTATTCTTTATTATGTCTATGGTCCCAACATTTGTGTCTTCTTCAGATGTTTTTATCTGGTGGTTTCTCGTCTCTTCTTCTCTGATTTGATCTTGTCACTGCTATCATATTTTCTGCTTCACATGATGGATAGCAGGACATTGAAGGAACCATCTTGTCATGGACTTACTTTTAACCCTGCTTGCACATGTTCAACATCCTGCTACATGCATGCTGTATTTGTGGCTAATGCAAGACAGCAGCTGTTTCCATTACCGCTAGAATCACGCTAACCCTTCACATCACAGTAAACATGATGTGTAAGCATCTTCTGTGTTTACACGTTACCGGATGTGATGTAAGGGGGGTCATGTGACCAGTTCGTTATAGGTAAAGATGCTTATAGAAGACGTTTACGTCTTCCGATGAGGAAAGCTGCAACAGCAGTGCAACACCTGATACATCCGTTCAGAACACAAAATGTTTGGCTTCTCCATCTTCCAGAAGTGGAATTACAGCTTTTGAGCTAAACGCCATCAGAGGTGATTAAAGGTTTCTTGGTTTTTACCGGGGTTAGGTTGCTTCCCAGAACCAACCACCATGTAGTTCAGCTTATGGTTCTGCTTCTTGCTCCATGAGGAATTTCCCACAGTAGCATGGACTGTGAAAGCAACACTCAGCAGCCTTAGCATGATCCAAAAATGTCTTTCAACCCTGCACTCACCCGGATGTAGTTAGCATTGATGTAGGAGCTCAGCAGGTCGTTGCAGCTCTTCATCTTGAGGATGACTCTGGAATGAGGGTCTAAGACACACAGGGGGAACAGGAGAACAAGAGGTCACCTTACTGGAGATTAGAACTACCACATGGGTTTAAAGACATCAGCACAACACATTTAGATCCAGATGTTTTTTTTATTTACTCTTATTTGTGTGTTAAAAAGCAGCTAAATGTCAGAGCCAGCAGGTACCATATGTCCGACCCATTAGCAGGAGCTGTGGCAATTTAGTTTTCTCTTTGATATTATTTCATATTTTTATATTAATTTATTTTTACTTTTTAGTTTTTACATTTTAGATTTTTATTTGATCTTATATAATTTTTTTAATGTCATTTAATATTACCATATTATTATTTTGGATTAATTTTATATAACTTTCTTATAGATTTAGAGTATTTATATTTAAATATTTTTGTCTTATAAATTTATTTTATTTCAGATTATTTTAATTTTATATTGGATTTTTTTATATTTTCATTATATTTAAGATCACTTAAATATTTTACTAATAACTGATATTAACAAACCAACTACTATTGTAGTGCTTTCCACGTGTACGCTGGCTGCTCTGAAGGCTCCTGCAGTACCAGCCAAACCTCCAGTGTGATGCAGACATCAGTCTGTATTTACAGTATGATGTAAACAAACCACATCAGATGTGTGAGGTAGGTGTTGTTCAAGACTGAGTTTGGAGCTCGTTTTAAACCAGTTGACTCTAATCTGTTCCTAGAGATCTACTTTCCTGCAGGTTGTACTGTTTCCATGCTGTAACACACCTGACTAAACAGGTGCAGAAGGTTTTCATTGGAATCAGAAACACACATGCCTACAGCATGACCTGAGGATTAGTGTTTCTGTGGTCACTTTGTCTGTCATACCTCGACTCAGACTCTCAGACTAATCACGCAGCAGCACAGAAACTTGAACACAGGAAGAAGTTTGATTGACAGCAGGTCTAGATGAGCATTCCTTTCTCCTGATTGGCAGGAAGGAAGGAACAGTGCTGTATTGATAACCCCGCCCCCCTCCAAAACAGCACACAATCCAAAAATCATTGTGTGTGTGTGTGCGCGTGTGTGTGTTACATAATGTGTTAATGAGGCCATGCTGGCTGTGAGAACACACTGTGCTCTGAGGACAAACACAATGTCTGAATGTGTTCGTGGGGAAGAGGCAGGCGGATTATTCACTGTCCTTGAGGTTGTTGGCCTTTGACATGCCGTCCTACCGACATAATAAAACAACTTCCTGGTTCAACAGGAAGTGGAGGCTGTTTTGAAGTGTTGCTTATTCCTAGCAACACAAGTACTCACTGGGCAGGATGGTCTTGTATCGGTTCTTGGGGCCGTGGTTTGGAACATCCAGCTCCTTGGGATCAATAAAATTCATCGGTATTTCCTGAAATGGGAGGAAACGCAGGTTTTAGCTCCCAGGTGAAAACATGAGGCGGGTAACGTGGGCTGGAAGTGTTTGCGGCAATAAATAGATTATATGTTCATATTTTCTGAGCCTGAAATGGATGAACTGGGTGTGGAAAGCAGCATGTCAGGTGTAGATGTCAGGGTTCTTCCTCCTCATCTTCATCACAACTGTTAGAACAAGGACTTACAGCAAACTCTGTGTGCAACTTGTGCGTGTTGTTGATGATGTCACGAAGCTGCTGACGTGTCATTGGTCGCCCGGCACACAAAAGGTACTCCCTGGCCGCCGCCTCTCTTGGGGTTACTACGGCAACATTAAGGGGCTCCACCGAGCCAAGTGCAGACATGTCCAGCACCAAGGACACGTTGGAGCCTCGTCTGCAGAGGAAAGATTGGAGAGAGGAAGGAAGGATGCTGTTAGAGGTGGACAGTTCCTTTACCTTCCTGGATTTTATCACAGTTTTATTGACACTCAGAGATTTGTGGCCCTGATACAGTTCAGGGAAACATCACTGGAGGTCTGCGAGGTTGAAAAACAGCAGATTTAACCAGAAAAAAACGTGATGACAAAATGTCGAAGTCTACAACACTTATGGATCCTGTGAATTAAAGATGCAAACCATCACCAAAAGATTCTCCAACCTGCAGATTAGCTGAAGAGGATGTAATGATTAGGTATAAAAGCAGCACCCACCAAAAGTATGAAAAAGGATGTATGATGGTCCCAAGATGGGTCAATGTCTGAAAAAGGATGAGTCATGGTCCCACGATGGGTCAAAGCCTAAAGAAAGATGAGTCATGGTCCCACACTGGGTCAAAGTCTGAAAAAGGATGAGTCATGGTCCCACGCTGGGTCAAAGTTTGAAAAAATGATGAATCATGGTCCCACACTGGGTCACAGACTGAAAAAGGATGAGTCATGATCCCACACTGGGTCACAGACTGAAAAAGGATGAGTCA
>JBAMIG010000025.1:1253002-1271861 GCA_037177335.1 Kiunga ballochi
CTCTCCATGGCTCTGCATGGCTCTGCAATGCTCTGCATGGCTCTGCAAGGCTCTGCAAGACTCTGCATGGCTCTGCATGGCTCTGCAAGGCTCTGCATGGCTCTGCAATGCTCTGCATGGCTCTGCAAGGCTCTGCAAGACTCTGCATGGCTCTGCATGGCTCTCCATGGCTCTGCATGGCTCTGCAATGCTCTGCATGGCTCTGCAAGGCTCTGCATGGCTCTCCATGGCTCTGCATGGCTCTGCAATGCTCTGCAAGGCTCTGCAAGACTCTGCATGGCTCTGCATGGCTCTCCATGGCTCTCTATGGCTCTGCATTAGGCTGCAGCAGGAAAAAAAATGAAAGACTGAAAAGGATTTGGCGTATCTCCAACGCAGCCATTTTTCTAAACCCAGGAGACCTGGTTTCGTCCGTCGGACGAGATGAGGAAACATTCCTGTATGGACATTAAAATAACTTCTGGACATACTGGATTTGTTGACCAAAATCAATTTTTATCAAACTATAAAGGAACCATTTTCTTCCCAACAAAGCTCACATCACGTTTCTTTATGTGAGGACTAGCTCAGAGGAAGGGGGATGAAGAGCCGGATCCTTTCTCGATCCTGATAGGATCAGTTTTCTGTCAGTTACGAGTTCACCAGAGCTAAAGGTCTCACCTTTCCTGCAGTCCTGCAGCCGGTTTCATCCTGAAGGGGGAGGGGCAGGGCTTTAGCTCGTTACTGCCAGTCACCGGGGCGACGCTGGTAAGGGGGGCGTGGGGGCTGCTGCTGATGGGAAATGGGGCAGGGCTACAAGGTAAAGATGGAAATGAACGGATGAGAAAACGTGAAGAATGGCGAAGCAGAAGAACATATGACAGTTTAATATCTGATCATTTTGGAAACAGCTGGAAACCTTTGCTCATGGCTCGGCAGGAATAGCTGCCTCAAAGCATTATGGGATGCAGACGTTTTGTGCTAACCCACCTGGGCAAAGGTACAACTGGAGGTGCAAGGCGGCGGCAGGCTATGATTGGCTGCTGCTGGAAAGTGGGCGTAGCTACAGCTGGAGGGAGTTCAGCCTGGACCATGCTTCCTGACACAATCTGGAGCAACACAAAGGTCGGCTCTTACACTCAAACATGTGGATTCTGACATGCTCGACACGTTTTATACTGGATGTCACTGCAGACCTTTGTGCCCTTTGACCTCTGGGCGGAGTCTGCTGGGACAGCTGGGCTCAGGTGCAGGTCACGTGGCGGAGCTTTTACCTGCCTCTCAGAAACCTGAACCTTCTCCTTAATTCGATACAAAACCTGGAGGAAGGAGGAAAATTATTTTATTGATGTTTTATCACTTTTTTATAATTTTGATAACAAAAAGTGGATAAAGTGGAATAAAACAGAAAAACACACAAACTTTGGAACATGGGTAAAAATTGCTGTTTTCTATAATAATATTGTTGTCATGCTAGTCATGGTGATAAAGTTGTTTCAGAGCCTGATTCATGTGTGCATTCAGTGCAGGAGCTCCCCCTTGTGGACAAAGTGTTGCACTGCAAACTGAGGATAGGTAAATGTGTGTGTGTGTGTGCGTGTGCCTGTGTGTGTGTGTTTGTGTGTGTGTCTGTGTGTGTATGTATTGGTTTAAAAAAGGTAAGAAACATAAATGCAGAGTAAAGATGAAAGATTTCAGAATCTGGATTAACTGACCCGATGCATCAGTACATGAGCTTACCTGAACTTTTCACCTGAAGGATTAAACAGTGTGAAGCCAAAAGATTTATTCTCAAACTGGAGTTTTACAGGTAAAAAACTGAATACTTTTCAGAATAAAAGCTGCTTTAGAAAAGCGTTCATCCACCTGGCCTTCTGTGTCTCAGGTAGGAGGACATGTGAAGAGACGAGGAGACACTAATTAGACAAATGAGATGAGCCCTTTTTGTCTGAGTATGCCTGTGACTTCTGATCTCTGACCTAGCCTACGAATAACCTCGGTTAGAGCTTGGAAGTGGATGATCTGATGAGCTTAACGTTAAATATTATCTAACTGTTTCCTGGCGTTATTGTTTGTAATAATTACATACTTTACTCCTTTTTATGTCTAGAATGATGGATTTAACCTCTAAATACTTTGATTTTTTTATCAGATGAACTCATTCAGCGTGATGCGATACAGTTTCTGATCACTCCCTGCTAACAACTTTATTTGTACTTTTTAATTAAATATTTATTTATAATTAATTATATTCTATTTATATGTTTTCTTAATTTATTTATTATATTAAATATATTTTTAAATATTTAAATACTATTTACGTAAAATATGAATAATTTTATTTAATTTTTTTGTTGTAAAAATATTTTTAATAATATATTTTTAAATGAGCCGGTTTAATATTTATGAGGAAATCAGACATGCTTGCACAAACTGATGTACATCCAGACTGTTTTCTGAACGCTTTGAGACATTTTAACAAGCTTTTTACACAACGTGTAAAGCTGCTGGGACTCACCATCAAGCAGGTGATGATAATGATGAAGATGGTGAAGAAGAAGAGGACAGCATAAAAACCATCTCTGTTCCACATGTGATCCCTCTGCTCACCCTGCAGGACGTTTTTCTACACACCCAGAAAAAGACCAGTTCAAACATGCTTCCTGGTTTTAGTGTGAAGTTCGGCTGGAAGAAGCACTGAAGAAATCAGATGTTAGACGTGAGGTGCCCCAGGGCTCCATGTTGGGCCCACACAGGTTTGTTTTAAAGTAAGGGGATAAATAAAGAGCTAAAAAATATAAATCTAGTTGTTTTGAACACAGACAAAGTTTAAATCATCATAAATATGCAGGAAAACAGCCACGTTCCGCTGCTGCTAAGCTTAACAGGAGTACCCTGTTAAACTTAGCAACAGCGCTCTGTGCTCTAATAACCCCAAAAAATCTGCTATGTTGCCATGGAAACCAATACAACTGCCAAACAAGTTGCCATGGCCACGAGGGCCAATTTCCACGGAGACGCACCTCAGTAGAGACCTCGGTAATACCGAAGAGGCCCAGGTGGCGATGAAGCACCCGCACATTCAGTGACTGGATGACCTCCTCAGCTGGGCGGGGCTCAGAGATCCCCAGCCTATCAGAGGACACGAAGAGCTCGATGCCATTTTTCTCCTCCTGTCAGAGGAGTCATCGTCAGCAGACGCCATGAAGCAAAGAGGTAATCATGACCGCGACTTACGTTTAGCTGGTTGATGTGAACGTGTCGCACTGGAACGCCAAGCGCCGCCGCTACACCTTTCCGAAACCAGCGAAGACGACTCACGTTCAGCCTCCTCACATCTACAGCCAGGTACTGAGAGAGAGAGAGAGAGTGGGGGGGAGAGAGAGTTAAAGAGAGAGATGGGAGAAAGAGAGACAGAGAGAGAGAGAGAGATGGGAGAAAGAGAGAGAGACAGAGATAGAAAGGGAGAGAGATAGAAAGAGATGGGAGAATGAGAGAGAGAGACAGCGAGAGAGAGTTAGAGAGAGAGAGATGGGAGAAAGAGAAAGACAGAGAAAGTTAGAGAGAGGGAGAGACAGAGGGAGAGAGATGGAGAGAGAGACAGACAGAAAGAGAGAGAGAGAGAGAGCACCAGAACCAGAATCTCTACATCCCTAAAGGATCCTGGGAAACGTGAAAACGACTGAACATAAAGTGAAATCTTTTATGAAAAATCAGACATTTGTGTGTTTTTGTGAAAGAAAAACACACAAATCCAACAATAATCAGACAGCTTTGTTCCTAAGGCCTCCATTGTTTGTAGTAAGCTGAACTAAACACAGATGTGGAACACATAGATCCGCTCACACTGAATAAACACACATAAAATATCAGATTGTTCCTTTAAATCAGGTTAAAAAACAGTGTGTGACCTCCATCAGCATCAAACCCACTGCTACCAGTGTGTGAATGTGTGTGTGTGCGCGTGTGTTCGTGTGTGTGTGTGAGTGTGTGTGGGCGGGCAACTGTCTGCTAATGGCTAAAACAACAACATGTTCTGCTGCCACTTAATTCAATATGAGGAAGAAGAACCGGGCGGCAGGCGGGCTCTGCCGCAGCGCTGATGTTATTATCTGTCTGCATCTGCTTCCAGTTTGTTCTATTAAACTCAGTCTGGAATAAAAACACCAACGTAAAAAAACCACAAATGTATTGAAGAATTAATCATTATTAACAACCTCAGCTGATTGTTTTTTATCTAAAACAAAAAGACAACCTGATATAAAAGTAAAAATGCAAAAAAAATACACATTTTTATATTTGAAACAACACATCATTTACAAATTTGCCGAAAATCAATTATAATAATCAATAACTGAAGTTTTATTAAATAAGCTTCAGCTCCAATCTGCAGTAATCCAGCGTTTAAGCAGATAACCGGTCAACAGAAGCACCTGGAAACATCTAAAACGGATTAAAAGCCTCAAATAAAAGAAAGAAAGATGTAAATAAGCAGTAAACAATCCTACCAGGTAAACCTGTAAACATTGTAGGTCCTCCGTGCCGACCACCGGAAGCTTTTCACTGAATGAGCAGAGAGAAGGAGACGAGCTGCCTGTCAGTCACAGCTCAGGGACTTTGCGCTCCATTTCCTGATCCAGTCATTCTGTGATCTCTGATTGGCTTAGAGCCTCACAGAGATCAGCCTGCCACCTGATTGGCTGCCGTACAAGTAATGCCATTATCCTGCTGCGCTTCCTGTCAAGATCAGGTGCTATTTTTGTCGTATGTATGCCTGCACACACACACACACACACACACACACACAGTTACATACACTAATTAGTCCATTGCTGTTTGGGTCAGTGGGGGGGTCATTAGACAGAGAGATGGGGGGGGTGGTGGTGGTTCTGAATGAACTGGAGAGAAGGAAGCAGCTTCAGAGCAGTAATTAGCAATCAATACACTGATCGATTGACCAGCCAATCAATTGGAGCTGCTTTGGGTCGTTTGCATCTCGTCTGCAGTAAAACCATCAGGAAGACGTTTCTCATGAGGAGGTTTAAGTTTAACAGAATCAACTTTTCACCATTTAGGACCCATTTCTGCTCCCACCGCCCTCTTGTTGCCATGGTTACTCAGTCTGTTCATCCCCTGAAGAGTTCACGTCCATGGTTTGACACGGTAGCAAAAAGGTGCTGCTTTAAAGGTGTTTACAACCGTGTGAAAAACGCCAGAAGAAGAAAACCACAACGTTTACTGGTTTTGCTGGTGAGCTCTAAGATATTCATTTTAAAACTGGAAATATTAACTCAAATGCTATTTTCTAGGTTTTAATGTAAAACTCTGGACTGATTTTCTTGTCGGCTGTGAAATGAAGGGTCTGGAGTTACTGGGAGTGCTGGTAAACTGGATCTGCTCAAATCGTCACATGACTCAAACCAGAAGCTGTGATTGGCTTTCCTTCCACCAGCAGCATCATGTGACTCTGAATGAGTTAGGGGAGGTATGCTGCATACTGCTGCTTTTCAATGGAAACGTAAACTGTGACACACACAAACACACACACACAGATGAATGAACTGCTGGATGTAAAGCCGGATTATTCACGCATGTTGCTTCCTGTCATGCAGACCTTGTAGTGAATTTATTCATGTTAGCATCACTTTTTTTACGGTATGTTTCTTCCTCTAATCTCTGCAGATTGTAGATGTTTCCCTGCTCCAACACACCGGAATCAGGTGAAATGTTTCAGCAGGAACACACGGTGGGAAAATTAGTGCTTTCTGCAGCTTTATGGCAGCGTGGGTGAACCAGGAGGGCCGGCCGGTCACCTGAAGCTCTTCTGATTCTGTCATATTTTTCCCCTGCTTCCCACATGCTTTAGTGAGCGTTATAATGTGGCAGGGTTTATTTATGTTTCACACTAGTAACACACACACACACACCCACACAATGAATAATGCATTATTATTGTGTGTAGGCAGATATTTGCTTTAGTTTGTTGCATATTTAATGATGTTTTATTACATTTCAACTCTAAACTGTTGCTCAAAAAGCCATTTTATTTTTTTATTCTTGTATTTATGGTCCAAAACCTTTACTTTGTGTGACTACAGAGGGAAGTTAGCAGCTTGCTAATTCTAGTTTACCTAAAGCAGAAACATGATGTTTTTAAATCTATTTAACGTGTAAATGATGAATTTATTGTGTGTACAAAGTAGAAACACAATGCTTTGGTCTGAATTCCTACTTATTCTCGCTCCACACACACCTTATAACCCTGTTCTGAGGTTCGTCTTCAGAGCGACCCGTTTTGGTGCCGTCTCTTTAAATGTGAATTAGGCATGTTAAGCCCCGCCCCTCTCTAGGTCACAGGAAGTTCCACCATGTTTGTAGCTTGATAGCAGCGATACGCTAATCTCCCGGCAGAGAAACATTTTATTGCTAAGTTTACTATAAATGTCAACGTATCAGATTCACCACATTGATTACCTGGAAGTCCACGACCTTATTTGGAAGCAAATACTGTGATGTCATAGATAAAAAACACAATAGAGAAAATTACACAGACTGAAAAATGTGAGCACAAAGAATTTAAAGATATATGTGCAGCATCATATTTTGCATTTAAACACTTCGAAACACAAACACATGGATTAGGGATAAAAAGGGAGATTTCCCCTTTAAAGCATCATAATAGCATCGTTGTTATGAATTTGCTCCGTTTCTAAAGAGCTCCGATTTTCATCACTTGATTCAGAAACAGAAAAAAACACGCAGAAGTAGCGAGAACAGCAAACAATGTAGAAGATGTCATGGGACAACGCCCGCATGACACCAACATGAAACGTGTTTTAAGACAGGGATTTGTGAAACAGGTGGACTGGGTGCATGAAAATAAACTCACTGAGCTGCAGGTACTGAGGTATACATGAGAGCACATCCGGCAGAAGCTCAGTGCATGTGGTTTGTCTCTACCAGTTTCTTCCAGGAGGCTTCTTACCAGCAGGAACACAACTGCAGACTCACAGGGTGTCCATGGCAACTGCAAAGTTCACGCGTGACAACCAGCACACGCATGCTGTGAGCAGCTGACAGGAGAGTAAAGGTCAGCGACAGGAAGTTACATCCCGTTGCATCACATCATCACCTCTACAGTCACATTTCAGCTATTTAAGCTCAGCTGGACTGCAAAATGCAGCTGTAGTTGCTATGGTAACAGATCCACCACAATGCATTTGACCCATTTAATCACGTGAAATGAGCGTATTGATAAGCAGAAGGAAATAAACTCTGATATTATACATCATCCTGTAACATATTTAATTTATTATTTACCGACGCGCTCAGCTGCAGGTCATGTGACCAAACAGGAAGTCATGTGACAGGCGTGTTAATCCGAGCAGGAAGAGAACTTCCTCTTGTTGTTCTGATCACATTGCAACACGTTTAACCTCCTGGACACAGCGAGTGTCTCTGTCTGTCTTTTACGTCCAGATCATCTGCTCCCACAATGCATCTCTGCTGCCGATGCCTCCCACTGTTTAGCACATAATGGTGGGAGGGAAGAAATCTGTAAAGATTCAGTAAAAACTCAACTTTTTCCTGTTATAAAAATAAAACCAGACACATTTCAGGAAACCAGTAACCCACAGCAAAGTCGTTCCAGTTATCCTAACTGGAAGCAGCTTTTCCAGTAGCTCAAACTGGGCAGCTTAGAAACAGACCAGCAGTTCTTACACACTGAAAACAAGTCAAGCTACCAGCTAATCGCCATGGCAACACCACATCTCTCTTAACGGTATGCTGCACATTGTGGAAGCCGCAGAACTGGACCTGAACTTTTCAACCTACGAGACTGGAAACCACTGGACCTGAATCTGCTTCCATAACCGGGACAAAAGCAGATCATGTGTCCCAGTGCGTCTCCGTCCCGTCTGTCTCCCTGTCCCTCTGAAGGTCACAGCTGTTTATCTAACAGTTTAGCTCACACTGGTTACCATAGCAACAGATACTGCAGCATCCTTCCACACTGCTAAAGACATGCTATGACCTCTGACCTCTGGGTCAGCACTCCCGTTCATCTGACCGACACATAAATGAGATGGACTTTGCGTCCAATCAGAAACCAGAAGTCCAGATACTCGTTTTAACATGTATGAGCACACTGAGCCAGAGGAAGGGTTCGAGGACAACCATAAGAGATGCCCAATGCTGGATTCCAGTTCTCCTAGTACAAACTGGTTAAACTGAAATCTATTCTACTATTCTATTCTTTCTACTGAAGACTTCTTCTTAACTAAACTGTGTAAAAACATACACAGTGAGACGATGCGAAGCAGGGAAACACATGATGGGTCTATCCAGCTGTTACTGGGTGAGAGGCAGGTAAACGTGTCACCAGAGGTCAGTGCTCAGAGAACAGAGCGGTACCAGAGAATGACCAGTAGGGGGCGGTGTTGGTGCTAAAGCTTACACACTAAAGGAACAAACCAGAGAAGAAGAAGGACACAGACAACACAGAAAGCAGAAGAAGCTGAGAACAGCTAACAGCTAGCTGGGTGGGCTGATGCTTTCTGGTTAAACTGTCCAACCCTGAGAGCCTATTTGCTTGTAAACAGAGAGAAGCGCTGTGTGTTTCCCTGCTAGCTAAGGAGCAGATACACATCAACAAGCCAAAACGAGACCCACTTCCCCAGAGAACCAGGTGCTTGTGTACCGCGGTGAGAAATCTGGAATGATAACAAACCTGCACAGAAACGCTCATCACCTTTTCCACTGTGTCTGGTTTCCTGTCTGCTTCATGTGCTCGCCAGGCTAAAGGTTGCTAGCGCCTTAGCGTGGTGAATAATCCCCTTTAGGTCAGACCGAAAAGCCATTAAATCCTGAAACTAAACTATTTCCTGTCCGGTCCGTGCAAACTGTGGAATGTGTGTATCCCGTCACACTGCGAGTACGAGTCCCCGTTACTTTCATGTGTTTGTGCAAACCTGATGGAACGACACAAAGCTGCAGAGCAACCTCACGCTGCCCCCACCTCTACAAAACTCACCATGGTGACCAGATGGCGTGCCGACACGGCGGCGTGCTCCGGCTGCACGTCGAGATGTGCTTGTGTCAGATGGCCGGGGCGGTCCGGAAGAAACCCAGACTCTGGCAGAGCGTCTGATTGGTCTTCAGCCGGTCGTACTGGATGTATACGGTGATGATGGCGATGATGAAGACGGGACTGTGGAAGATCATCTGGGTGGTGCTGAGGATGAAGAGATGGAGAGAAGCGACTGGGCCAGAGAGTTGGGATGGAACCACCAGCAGAATATTCTGAGGAGACAGTTAGAGCGAAGGATGTCAGAAACGGGACGGTTCCAACTCGTCACTGCCTCACAGCATCTTTTACCATAAGGTAAAGAGCCACTAGCGTGCAGTCGTGCTACTGAGCCAAACCGTGTGCCAGATGTTCCTAACCGGACCCGACAAACCGCCTGATTGCCAACTTTTATTCACATTCCAGTGCAGCCAGTCCCAGATAGACCACGCAGCGTGGGAAGGAGCCAGACATGGAGAAATGAGCCCAGTACCGGCTCCATGTGGCTGTGGGAGGACGATCCTGTGTAACCTAACCTAACCAAACACACAGAAGCCACACAACGCGTAAATCCTGACATCGCACAGCATCCTGCAGCTTTACTGAGTGGAACTAACGGAGCTAATGCTTCTTCTTTCTGCTGGAAAGCTAGCTTAGCTTATGCTAACGCTGGGCGCTATCTGCTTCACATTAAACACTCCGTAATATAAAACGGGATTTCTCCACTGGTGCTTGTGAAGACTAGAAGATGAAGAGTGATTCTCCTCTTGTTTTACAGACACATATGAGACAGCAGCAGGCCAGCAGGAGAGCCGTGATCATGATTCAGAATCATGATACGCCATTTATCTCCTCCTGCAGGATGAGAAAGCATCTTCTGAGGGTTTACTGGAGCACCAGCTGACCCTCTGACAGGCCCGCGGTGCTGATGCAGCTTCTCCCCACTTTGTATATCCCTTGTGACAGCGTCCTGGTTGCCACGACAGCATCCCAGTTGCCACGACAGTGTCCCGGTTGCCAAGCGTGATGCAGAGCTCAGCTACGCTCTGATTGGATGGGAGCTATTAGGAAATCACAGGTGAGAATATAGAGTAAAGTGCTAATGTGTAAGGTGTGTGTGTGTGTATGTACAGAGGGCTTAGATATGAATATACTTGACAGCATGTGCAGCTACATAACCTGTATTAGCATGTATTAGCTCATCGTTGTGCAGCAGCATCGCTCGGCCTGCACGCTGAACGGCATATTGACACGTCGTGCACCTCAGCTCTCCTGCCGCTGTTCCCCAGATGCTGACGGCGTGAGCTCACATTGGGTTCAGAAAGACACCTGAGAAACACCTGAAAATGCAAAAACAGGGCACGTATACGGGACCACCCCCAGTGTTACCCACATAGTGCCGATGGAGACAGAAACTGGACTCAAGGAGCCCTACAAGACGGCAAAGACCTAAACCAGGACCTGAGAGATTCCTCTGGATTATTGGTCTCCATGGAAACGTGTCAGAATATTTTGAGTTACAAACTGGATCAAACTCGTCCTTATCTGAGGAAATTTGGCTTAAAACTACGGAGATGAAGCAACGTGCCGAGACTGAAAACACCATTTCTGCAGGTTGGTTCCAGCTGCAGCTGCAGCTGCAGCCAATCAAAGTGATTACCTGAGCTGAAGCTGTCATGGCTGCATCACGTCCATCCTGTCTCCGCATCAGGCTGAAAAGATGTTTCGTACCTACAGTTTACCCCGACACACTAACGCTTTACTCTGACCTACATTCAGCTTTAAACACACATCAACAGACAGTCTCTGTCTGCTGGCATCTCCTTTTCCTCACACATAGATGGAAATATCCCCTGTTATCTAAGGCTGACTTAAACTGGCAGGATTGCTGGTAAATTTGGCTTTTAGAAAAAATTTCTGCAGGATTTTAGTTTATTATTTAACCTTTTAACGTGCAGCAATAAGACATAATAAATAAAACATTACGGCTAATTCTAAGTTATATCTGTTATTACATATTATATAGGCTGATATTCTGGGATGCATTCTGGAGCAAATGCTTGTGAGGATGCTAGGAAGGCCAATTAAAACGTCCTCCTGTTGTGTGGGCAGATGAAGGTTTACCTGGAATCAGCAGCTGCATCCATATTACACACAGAAACACGGTGAGAAACGCTCCTCTTCCTCCTCTGCGGCTCATGCTTCCTCTCTGCATGTCACATTGAAATAAATCAGCTCTCCGGCGCTGCAATGGTGCCTCAACGAAGCAGGCTGGAGACTCTGTTAGCAGTCTGCTCCGGTCCTCCACCACCGGGGCAGCTCAGGCTCCTTCCCGGCCCTGCAGCGTCCAATAACCGGCTGAGTAGAGAAGGAACAGCCGCTCTGTGGCGGCGGCAGCTCCGAGATGCTGGGCTTTTTTCCCCATCTGAGATTCAGAGATGTCAGGTGGAGGCTGGTGAAGATGAGGAGGGAGAAGAAGGGGAGGAGGAAGGGCGTGGTGAGGAAAAGAGGAAATGTGCTATGAATCACCAAGAGAAAATAAAGCTAACCTCCATTAAATGTAAACAAAATAATATACCGTTTAATGATCTAACCCCGGCTTAAAAACGAAACTAATCCTCAAAAATGAAAATATTAAACGTTTTAATTCGATAAATTATAGAAGTATGGGCACCTAGCTTAACTGTAAATAGCGTTATTTAGCATGTTCCAAATATCTCTAATCATCAGAATGAATAAATAAAATGATACAACGTAAATAAATCTGAATAATTTGAATATTTAATTTAAACAATTAATAACTTGATTATAATTATCTATTTAGACAATATATATTTTTTATAATTTCAATGTTCAGACTTACTACCAGAATGCTAACCGTAGCCATGCTAACTCCATCCTAATGCTGTCATTTTGCACCCTACGCAGCATAACTTTGTTATACTGTATGATATAAAAATGGTGGACAAATGATAAAGTGTAAAAACATCTATTGTGGTGACCTGTCCAGGGTTTTCCCACCTCCAGCCACTGATTGCTGCAAGCAGAAGTTAGCTTCCGATTCACAGAAATCTGTAAAGGGGAATACTCAATTTTATAAATAAAAGGTCATTTATAATTAGGTCTTGTTACAAAACTACAGTACATAGACTCTTTAAACCTGGACTGAAATACTCCACACACTGTGTAGATTAAATTAAACACAGTTTCTGATTTGTGAAACCTTTAATCTATTTTGTGAAAATAAAAATAAGACATAATTTAATAAGTTTTGACATCTAGACTACATTGGACCTGGCCCTTAACTAAATAAAACCGACGTAAATGGTTCCAATATAACAAAGACTCAGAAGGCCACCCCTGGCAGAATAAAAAATAAAAATTAAAAAGCAGTAGAGTCCTGAGGTAGAGGTAAAGATGCCAATTCCTCGCTCCACAACAGCGTGCGTAGCGTGAACTATATTAAAGTGGTAAATGGTCATTTCTAAACGGTAATTAGTAAATGTTAAATGGTAAGTGTTAAATGGTAAGTGGTGCCCCTATTTTCGCTCTTGGTGTTGGGAAATAGCGTGATGAGTCAGGGCCTCATGGCCTCATTTCCCTGCACGTTATGTCAGTAAAATTACAGATGACTTTTAAAAAACTCCTACAATGTTTCTTTACATGTCAGCCATTACTGGAATGCCTTTCTGTTTGTTTCAGCCAAATTCGTTCTTACCGGGTTATGGTTCTGACGGGTTGGTGAATCTAACACTGGACCCAGTTTAGTAGCCTACATTGATGTAACACTACTCTCTGTAATCAAAATCTGGTATTTAGTTACTCATCATCATGGGTCAGAAAATCTTCCTCAAACACGTTCCATCCTAACTAGCAGTCCTAATGGGACATATGTGTCCATCCTTCTAGTGCTTATACCGTAGACTGTATAGAAAAGAGGCTTATAGTAATGAAAGGTTGCTACCCTTCACAGATCCAGAGTCAGCGCCAACACAGAGACAAACAACCAGAAACACCTTATGCATATGTGTCCCTAAAATATTTACTACTTTTTCAGTAATAATACTCTCAAAATTAATGTACATTAAGTACCATTTTATTTAGTGGGATTTACTGGGATGTTTAAATATATGTAATAAATAACTTGGAGCATGTCTGTAATATTCCAGGGCTCCATGTTTTTAATTACAAGGATAGGTTATAACACAGCATGGCTTCAATTCATCATCTCATCATGTCAGTTTTTCTCTCTACAAAATATTACTATGCATCGGTTCCCCTTTATTCCGTTTAATATTGTTTTCTAAATACCAAACCTTGCGCAACTTTCAGGCCACGTTTTGAACGTAAGCAGCTTTATTAAGGAAGCCCCTGATCCGGTAAGATACCAGCAGCTCTTCCAGAGATCTTTAGGTAAGTATGAGCCCACTGCTGTTTTATTCAACACATATTCCCGATTTTGAAGTGTGTTATTAGTTGATCGTAGGCTAGCCTACTTTAAATGGGTGCTTAGAGGCTTTTTTTTTTTAAGTCTAATGAGTGTTAATTCATTTAAAAAATGCTAATTTTATCAATATAGTGTCTATGATGGAACCTTGTCTTATTTTTATTATTTCTATTAGGCCATCATTTCAGGTAAAGAGACACTTCATTTTACTTTTTAAGAAAAGTGTGTAGCCGTATTATCTGATGATGATGATGATCTGCTGCTGAAGATCATAACATAACAAAAACCCACATGCTGAAGTCAGCAGCATGATGCCAGAGACAGGATAAAGTATATCCTTACTGCTATCAGAGGTAGGTGATCAGATAAACTGTGAACCACATATTGATCCAAATGGTGACAAAACTTGATACAAATCAAATAAAGACATTAATTTTAACATCAAGAGCATTTTATAGATAATTAATTAAGGCACCTAGAAACAAACTGGTCAAACAGGATCATTTGATTGTCTACATGGCAACAACAGATCATTTATTTCAGAAGAACTTAAAGGGCTACAACTTAATATATGGCATTTAATTTATGGGTGCACATGTTTACAGAATAAACTATCTTTGAACTGAGGTGAAGATGGGCGTGAGCTCAGATAGGAAGTCCTACGCAGGAGGGGAAGAGCAGGATCTGAAATGATGGCACATGAAACTGACAAACTGACAGGAATAAACTTTTAAATATACTAATGAGAAATACTTACTGACATAATTATGAAAATACTGTAGAATTAGGAATCTGGACTGAAAAGTGTGTCTAATACAGGCAACAATGGAAGCACATGATACAATCTGAGGCTGTGGCAGAGGTTAACCATGGGCAGATGGAAGAAAGATGAGAAAGAAATACTAATTCTGGAAAGAATCGTATAAAAACAAAATGAAACATTAATGGAGTGATACAGCTTTGATCAAATGATTTTTTTCCAGCAAGAGGTAGCAGCTTGCTATGCAAATAAAGCTGTTGATGGAGAAACGAGGCCTTTTATAAACAAAAAAGATGAGAAAAAGTAAGTTTAAATATGAACCCCTTGCAATGTTTACAAGCACTGGGAAAGTCGGCGATATGCGCGCGCATCCACGGTACAGAAATACTTCTTACACCCTTGTTAACACAAAGTCCAACTTAAAACCAACCAAAAAGTGTTTCACCTGCCAATCAGGCCTTTTATTTAAAGAAGCCAGCACTTAATACAGGTACGCACCTACCTGACCCGTATTTATTACACTATTATCTTAGGGACATGTAAACTTGGCCTAGTTTGCAGTGAGGTGTACATGTACAGAGGGCTACTGGAAGCCTTAATGTTGTGCTTTGTGTCTAAGAAGTGCTTTACTAACATATGTATTGTCATGTTTGTGAAGCAGCTACAGTTGTGTCCTGTTCATATCCATTTATTACCACAAAACATTATAGTCATAGATCTACCTAAATATAGTTATATCTACCTGAAATAAGATGCACACTGCATAGTCTTGCATTTGTATTTTATTTTTTATTTTTTGCATAACAAAAGTGCACGCATCACTGTTTTTCTTTTTTCTTTCTTTTATATGGGTATTGTGATTCAGAAACAACCTGGAAGTACAGTAACATTCTGTAGTTTATTCTTAAGTTTTAATGTCATTTTTCAAGATCAACAAGAAAAGAGTACAAAGTACAAAGTTTGGATACATACAAATTTGTGTATTTTCAGAAACAGAATTAAGGTTTCACAAATCAGAAACCGTGGTTAATGGATTTCAGTCCAGGTTTGAAGAGTATAGGTACTGTAGTTTTGTAACGAGACTTGATTTAAAAATGACCTTTATCTATAAAATTTAGTGGAATCCCCCTTTACAGATAACCTGAATGGGAAGCCAACTTCAGTGTCGTCTGATTGCTGGGCTGCAGCTCCCTGCATGAAGATGTTCAGATGATGGAAATAGTGGTCTGGCTGTAGTGATAGTTTCTGCCACTAGAGGGCGACATAATCAGCGGAATAAAGGCGCTCTTGAGAAACCAATTATATATATAGAAAAAACGTTTTATTTATTTACATTATAGATGGAAGAACAAGAAAACAGAGAAATAACAAATCTGTATTACTTTTTTCCCAGAAAAGTCCTTATGATCATCTAATTGGTTTACATGATGTCTGGCGAGAAAACACTTGACGGGCTCTAAAAGTTACGAGCACGTGTGAAACAAAGCCCTAGACACACATTGCTTGTAGGTTAAGTAAATAAAATAAATATATTTACTTTTGCCAATAAATCGCATGTAAACAACGTAAATCAAGATTTTTGTTGCAAAATATAATTTTCCTTTTTTTTCACATATAATAATGTGAAGTTTTCCTTGTTTATAAGTTATGTTGTTTAATTGGTTTGACCCACTGGGAACCAGCTGGCTGAGTGTAAACCAGTAAAGAATCAAAAGGAAACTCCAGATCCAACCCAACTTACCATTGATAAAATCTGTCTCAATAAAGTCTTAAATTCCTAAATTAAATCACTGTTTCAGGCTGACCTGGTCTATATTTGTCCAGCAACCTTCTACTGGAATAAGTTTATTCCCAACATAGACTTGGAAAAAGTCTGGTCTTTGCCCCAGAAATTTCTTTTAGCTAATAAAGTCAAACTGGTTTCATTTAAGTGACTCCACAGGTTCTACCCCACAAATGCACGTATGAATAAAGTGTGAATAAAGAATGACATTGATGTAAAATGCTTTTTCTGCAGTCTACACCCTGAAATTATTCCACATTTGTTTTGGTCCTGTGAGGTCACCTGGAAGGACATTCATTCATTCGTTATTTATAATATCTCTTCCAATATCTCCCTATACTACAAAGATGTTATTCTTGGATATTTTAGTGACTATGGGAAAACTCATTCTTTCTGATTAATCTTTTATTACTCTTTGCCAAGTTTCACATACATAGGTGCCGATTTACAAATATTAAACCACTTTTGTTAAAAACTGAAATGAAACAATATATCTCAACTCTACTTCAAATGCAAAAAAAGAAAGCTGTTAAAACTGTTGATATTTGTAATACATTTAAGGTATTTATTTGAAATACTGTTTAATTTTCTTTACTTTCTTTACTTTCTCTTTACTTGTATATTCCCTTTTCTTTATTTATTTATTTTATTGATTTATTTTTATGTTGTTCCTTTATTTGTATGTCAACAGACTGTGTTTTTTTATATGTATTCAACCTCACAATAATAAAAATAAATAAATAAATAAAAAGATGTGTTGGCATGAACAGGTTCTCATGGCGCATGCGTTGAGGCCTCGCGCCAGCATGGATCTCAGAGGGATGTTCTCAGACAGTTCTGGGATTAAAGTGGAGGCTTTTCTTCTGGAATGCCTCCACTTTCTCACCACCGGAAGTCCTTTCTAGGACATTGTCCCTACTTGACTTCCACTCTTGCAACACCGGGAATTTTCCACTCATCTTCCCGCAATGAGGCGCCAGTCTACGCAAAGGACCGGTTTCCAGGAAGCTCCGCCCGCCTGTCCTTCCGCCGTTTAAAGCCCGCTCCCCTCGCCACTCTCCCTGAATCTCCGCTTCGGGTTGTCGGTCTTTGTAACGACTGAAACTTGCATTCCGCTGTTTTGTCACAGTTCCTCCTTCAAACCCAACATGGCTCGCATCAACGGCCTTCTCAAATGCCTCTTCATCAGCTTCAACGTCTTCTTTGCGGTAAGTTGTCGCTGTTAAAATCGTTAAAAAATGGCGGCTTTGGTACCGGATTCTTCCTGGAATAGAAAGTGCGCAGTTCAGGTTGAAGGCGGTCACACCTGTTCAGCTCAGAGTGCGCTGAAAACATTTTTTAACGCAGGTGAACATCTACTGTAAAGAAACTGATTCTGTCCACAAGAAGAAAAAAAAACTCAAATTTATTTGCTGCTTTTACATGATTATTGATGTGTAATAGTTAATAGTTAACTATCAGCATTTTTTTTAGGTTTTACATGGTGGTAATATTCATTTAATTTGTTATAGTTTGGTAAATTAAAATGTATTTTTGCTTGTTTTACTATAGAAAAGTGTTTTATGTGCTGTCATGTGGAAACTGGATGTATGTGCTTGTAGTAATACTACAGTAAACTCAGGACACAGACTGGTTTCCTGTGTGTTCTTGGTATCAGATTGCATACTTTTAAAATGTCTTTGTGGAAAAACCCATCTACTGAAAAAACCATTTCACTTCTGATGGCAAAACAAAAGAGAAACCTTGTGCATATCTGTGTCAGGCGATGATGACACTGTTTTTATGTTTCACTGGTTTTAATCTAAATGTAATATTTAGAGGTTTTCACCACTGATTTATTTTATTAGTAAAGTTGACTTATAGTTTTATATTTCGTATCATAATTGTAATAAAGATATGAAAATAACTTTATTCACCAAGTTGGTACCAACAAACAAGGAATTTAGCTAAGTAGCAAGTTGTAAGTAATAAACAAATAAGCAACGACTCATTGTTTACATATTATTTACATGATATCTATTGGACAGATATTAATGCACTTCGTGTGTGGATTGTGGTTTTCCTTTAAGAAGAAAGCAGCATAGTTTTATATCAACGTGTGAAGTACTGTTGGGAAAATGAGAAATTAGCTTCTGCAGTTTGTGGTTGCTGATTAAACCAGTTATGAATGTGTGTAATGAAGCGTGCAGAGTCATGGGCAGCTGCCATTGCTTGCAAGGTGTGACCAAACAAGCTTTTACTGGTTTTTATCTCCAGTAGAAAATGTGAAATGTTATGGAATCAGATTTATTTCAAAAGCTCCAAGTAAAACCTTTTAAGACTCAAGCAAAAAAAACTAGATTAAAACCAAAACTTTCTAAAATTCAAGCAAAATAAATAAATAAGCAATTTTTTACCACATCAAAAAGGGGAATTTTAACTCCTTCAAAGAAAATTAAGGTAAGCATTTGTCACTGTGTGTTGTTTAAAGGAGTACAGTAGTTATAGTAAACTAAAGAGAAGTGACATTAACTTTGTTCTGTCCTAACAAACTGAGAAGCTGGCTAGATGCTTTTCTTCCGGGTTACAGCTGTCACTCAAAAACTCACCAGTCAATCAGAATGCGCCCCTGAAACAGCCCGCCCCTGAGAGGTTTGTGTCAGAAATTAAACCAAAAACTGTGAAGTGCAACCAAAAGAGAGAAGAGAGAAAGAGAACAAGGAAACTGCAAACAAAATAACCGAATTTAACCCCTTATGGCCGGATTTCGCATATTTGATACATACTGTTTCTGAGACATGTTGCATCACTTTATGGCAGAAACTTCACTCATAATGTTGTTGT
>JBAMIG010000025.1:1275020-1294176 GCA_037177335.1 Kiunga ballochi
TTGGCGCGCCAGTATGACGTATGCGGTCTGCAAATCCACACTTCGAAGTGTGCAGTCTCTGAATTGAGAAAGGGCCAGTGTTCAGACATCTTCAGGTGTTGGCCCAGAAAGTGAAAATGAATTAAATGGCTGCAGCACGCAGCCTGTTGAAGCAAAACGACGTGCAGCTGCTCCTCTCGCCATAAACCCACGTGACACGCTAATGCACGTGACATTGTTTCTATTTGCTTTAAATGATCTGTTTTATGCGTGTTTAGAAAGTTCAGTTCACGCGCTTTATGTTCATTTATCACAAATCATTACTAATGATGTTCCAGAGTTTATGTTTAAATGAGTTTATGTTCATTATTTCTTGTGAAAAATGTCAAATTTCCAATAAAAAACTAATTTTTGTTTAAGTATCAAACAGATTTCTGTTGAAGCAGCAGGCTACCAAGAACCTAATGGTGGTTAAGGAAGATCCGGAGATGGTTATGGGTTCACATCTTTCACTGTCTCAAACCCAGAAGCTGGAGGTCCGTTGTGGTTATGGGACTGGATCAGAACCTCTGACATATGAAGCTTTTCCTGCAGCTTCACTTTACAGGTGAATCTTGTAGCTAAAAGCCAAAAACACCCAGGCAAGGACGACTTTTTACAACATGAGACAGAAGTGGACAGAAGGTTCTAGATCAGGACTCTTTTACAGGACTTAAACCCGCTTCCTGTTTAGTCCTGATCCGTTTGATTTCTTACTGGACTTAAATCCGATTCAGTCATAAAGTTTGCAGGAGACCTTTGATTAGGAACAAAACCTGTCGAATCTCTAAAACCACAGTAAAGTCAGTTTCTGCTTGTAAAACATCCTGATTACGGTGTTTAAACGTTGTGTCACGAGACCTTCTCTAAAACCAGAAAACTGTTACCCAGTTCCAGACTGGACTGGTTGCCCTGGTAACTCATACTGGTCTATGAGATTAAAAAACACAGTAATATAAAAGTTTAGCGTTTCTTTCATAAACTGATCAAGTATTTTCATCAATTCCTGATCAGGATGTATCACCATAGCAACTGTTGCCTCTTGATTCCAGCTTTTCACACAGACTCGCTTTCCTTCATTGATCTGATGGTGTTCTGATGCCATTGCTGCCTGGATCTGGTCTCATCGGGTCTGAAGGGATGTGAATCATTCCCCAAAGTTCTATTCTGGGTTGGACTGGGTCTTCCGTTCAACCTTAAAGAAAGCGGTTAATGAAAATAAGACAAACCCAGCTGGAGTCGGAACATGTCTCTTTAATGTGAACACAGTCAGTCAGATTAGGGAACACCACAGGATGCAGCTGGCTAGAACAGGGTCACATAACCCAGCCAAACCATGACCTGGTTACTATTGGTCAGGTGTGTCCACAGAGCAGCGTGACTGACCTGGTCTGGGTGTGACGTGGGCAGAGCTGCACACAGAGTCTGAAATGTGGTTCGACTCTGAAAAGGATTGCTCACGACAGAACTGATAACCGAACCAAAGCTCAGAACCAGGACCAGAGCACATGGAGCAGGTAAAGCTACAGACCCAGTCCCAATTAAGTCCACTTTTTTCAGGTTGGATTTTAGGCGTGTCAGCAACATTGAGGAGCAAAGTCTCTCAAATGGAAAGTTTGTAGAGGAATCTCTGTATGTTGGGGACAAAGCTAGATGCTGGTTTTCAGCATTAAAAGAGGACATGAATCTACACTTAATCACTGCAGTGACTCAGGGAGATTCTATAAATCACCATCTGTTTCCAGAAATTCAGGTTAAAGTTACATCATTCAAAGAAGAAACCATGTGTGAACAGGATCCAGAAGCGCTGTCGTCTTCTCTAAACCGAAACTCTTAAAACAATCTGATGCTAATTTAAAACATCTGACAAATGGCTCTTTTAAAGCAAAAACCTGATCCCATTTAAATGATGTGTCTTTCAAGTGAGACCTTGCAGATTTCAGCAAGACAAATATTAAACCATATCCTGCATCAGACCAGAATGAGACACAATTTAGCTTGTGGTCCAACTGGTCTCCTTATATTAACAGACAGTTGTTAAAAGAAGGGGGATGCTAATGGACTTGCTTTGTTCACATGCTAACAGCTGCTAATAATGCTAAGCATTTTCTTGGAACAACTTTTTTAGATGTGCTAATCCTGATAATACATTTTACACACGCCAACAATTTTAAACGGTGCTAAACACCATCCTGAAAATATTTTTTTACACACGCTAACAACTGCAAACAATACTAAACACCATCCAGTAAATAGTTTTTATACATACTAACGGCTACTAAACATGACCCTGAACTACTTTTTACACGCGTCCAAACAGCTGCTAAGATTGCTAAACATCTCCCTGGAAAACATTTTTAATCACGCTAACAACTGCAAATAGTGCTAAACATCATCCTGGAAATAATTGTATACATGGTAAGAGCTGCTAACAGTATTAAACATAACCCTGAACTACTTTTTATACATGCTTACAGCTGCTAACATTGCAAAACATTACCATGTAACCAGATCTTACAGAATTCAGCCTTGTCCACCGTATACAGAGATTCCTTCTGGTTCTTTACATTTTAGGCCTTTGTTGCTCTTGTTCAAATGTTTTGCATATGTCAGCTCAACAGCTGTACAATCAGCTCATATTTTACACCAACTAATTACATTTTCTGACTTTTTTGACTTGTAGGTGTTAGAACTCCACCACCTGTTTGTTTTAAAAAGTTCTCTTATTTTGTTTAACAGAATCATTATTAACTTTTATTGTGGAAAAAATAAGAGGCGGGGCTTGTGTTGGTGGGTCGGAGGGAGGCTAGAAAAACCTCCCCTGGGATCTGGCAATGTCACCATAGTGGTAACGTCTCTGGTTGGTTCTGGTTCTGGCAGCGTTCGTTATTGTATCATGTGTGGTGGTCGTCATGGCAACAGTAGGTCTAGAAAACACAGAAAGTCTAGAAAAGGTTGAAGGAAACATTCAGGAGAAGTTTGAGGAGCCTGCAGAGCAGCTGCAGATGGACATGAGGAGACTCGCGTCCCCGTCCAACCACAGCATCTGCACAACATCTTGAAGTAGCACCATGTGATCATGTGGACGAGGCCAAGTCCTTCAGCTGACTGATAGGTGCTAGGTCCAATCAGAGAGTGTAGGTCTGTTAAGAGTTCTGTGGTTGGTTTCTGGTCCATGAAGAGAGTGTCGGCACCAACTGGTGATCAGAACCATCACAGCTTGATAATTTCATATTAAACACCATCATTTTGTCACATTCACAGGATTAGAACCAGAATAAGAACCATAATGAGCAGAACCATCAGGATCCGAACCATGACCAGAACCATCATGATAAGAACCACCATGAGCCAAACCTTCAAGATCCGAACCATCATGAGCAGAACAATCAGGATCAGAACCATCAGGATAATATCTACCATGATCAGTACCACCTGATCAGAATCAACAGGATCAGATCCATCAGGATCAAAGCCATCAGGAGCAGATCCACTGGGACCAGAACCACTGTAATCAGAACCAGGAAGGATGAAGATGGGATTGATGGGTGGTTCATGGATCGTGGTTTGCTCTTCGCTTCGGAACGACTCTTCACGCTGCAAAGTTTCATCTTGAAGACATTGAACGTCTCGGACGTCTTTGACGTCATGCGGAACATTAACGCGACATCGAGAATGACTGAAGGCTCAAACTCCGTCCAACATGCTGTAGAAGAGCAGAGACAAAACAGACGCGACCTCATCGGAGCGCCACAGAGCGGCAAACCAAAGGATCTGCAGCCTGGGTACGGCTCGTCCAACTGGTGTCCAAATTTTAGGGACAGGTTTGGGACAAGTTCAGGTGCTGGGAACACTGAACTCGTCCACTGAGACATACTTTCTGGTGCTGGACAAATACGTCCCAATGGAGACGATTCAGAAACCACCCTAATCTGGTTTTACTGAGGACACTGTATGTGTGGGATGAGCAACATTTGGACCAGGTCTCCTCCGTCAAACAGCTGATTCCGTCCAGCTGAAGTGTACAATCACACAAACTGCTATAAAATTATCATACATATAAATAATCAGTGTTGTGCTGCAAACCTCCAGCAGGTAAATGGCTGGTTGGCCCCTGCTGGTCCAAAAGACCTGCTGTCAAACTTCCTGCTTCTGTAAGGAAATAGTTATTTTTCAGCTTTTCATTGGGAGTAAAAATGACTTTTTCCCAGGTTTTTGGCCACAAAGTTAAAATTATTTTGTGTCTGATACAACATAAAATATATAACGGTGGCTAATCTAGGACATTAGCTGCTGTTATTTATTTATTAATTCAGTTTGTCAGCGTATTAACTGGCTTCTAAAGGGTTAAAAAAATGTTTCGTTTTTTGTCTTTTTGTCCAGGACGGAAGTTGTTTCAGACATGTATGAAAAACTTCACAGTCAGTGATGATTTTAGTTTGTGAAACAACACTTCAGGCGGTGTGGGAAAGCAGAGCGTTGTAAATCCCTTCAGACAAAAAGACAGAAAACAAAACTGGATCTTGAAATTTTACTAACTTTTCTGTTAAAATCACCAACATGCGTTGTTTCTTTAGACGCCAAACCACACCAGAACCAGCTGCTTGAACCGGTACGATCCAATCCGCTTTGCTCATCATCCCATAGCTGAGAAGAAACCGGTTCTGACCGGTTTAGCTGCAGCAGAGAGACGATGCCGGCCCCAGTTACCCTGACCTGCAGCGCTCCGACCTTTGGAAGCAACCAATCAGCGACGAGATGCATCAGCTGTTTTTTTTTCTTTGCCACCGACACATGAACGTGAGCGAGCAGCTACACAAAGCGACAAACGCGCAACATCTACAGCGAACTCAACACAAGAGTTTCACAAGCACAGAACAGCAGTTTGGTCTTTTCTGGACAAATCAAAGCTTAAAGTTAATAAAAATAACATCTCCGTACTCCCGTAGATACTCTCACGTTAATATTGTGCTCATTTCATCTCTTTACATATATTTTATTCTTTCATACCATATTTATATATATCTATATATTACTTTTCCTGTTTTTCATCTCCGTGACGTTGGACCTCCAGCTGTCCACAGTCCGAAGACCTCATCAGATTGATTATGGACCTGTGGCGGATGGGGGGGATGAAAGGCAGTAACTGGTCAATGAGGAGACGTTATGAGGCTGACGGTTAGCACCACAGAGGGTCCTGAAAGACCACCTTCTTCAGAACTTCAGCAGGACCATTAGCTTCTGGGTCCCATGAGGATCTATGATCTGCCTAAAGGCCAGGAGGGATGATGAGCTCCTGAAGTTCAGAAGAGACGGTCAAATCCAGAATTTTAAAAAAGTCCGTTCAGTCCAGAACTCAGTGACGGATGATCCACGATGAACTCCAGGAGCGATGATCTGTTTAACCAAGCCGGATGACTGTAGAAGATCAGGACAGTCCATCAGCATATCCCGATCTGGATTCTCAGAACCGCTCCAGAAGTTCCTCGGTCTGGAAGTTTAGGAAGGATGATCATGGAACGATCCACTCCAGGAAGCACTTCAGTGGAAACGGTCGAGTTGGACTCGTGTGCAATGAAACACGGAGGCGTGATGGAAAACTAAAAAAGGACGGGACCCTGTAAAGTACCGGAGGTCTTCAGAAGACGGTGTCCTTGTAGTTCTTTTGGGTTCAGCATCACAGACACAGATTAGCTCCAGAGAGTTTTTTTGTGTTTGAACCCGAACCCGGTCCAGATGAGTCTACGGGTAGCTGGTTACTGCAGCCTGCTTCTGGGCCAGGCGCTGCAGCTCCTCCCTGATGGCCTTTATCAGAGAGGCGGAGGTGTGGGCGGAGGGGGAGGCATCATCGGGCGGATACTCAGGGGTGGGCGAGGTCAGGAGGACGGGGGGAGCCGAGGGGTCGCGTAACGAGGAGCTGGGCATCTGGAAAACAGAGGAGGAGGAGAACTCAGGAAACGACAGCACCTGTGGGGAGAAGAGAAGGATGAAGAGGACAATGTCCAGCTCCGGACCTCAGGACCTACCGTCCTAATTTTATTTACTTAAAATCAGCTCAGTTTTAGAAATGACGTTTCTGTCAGGTACTCACGCTCTCTCTGCTGGCTCCTGGTCTGAACAGATCCTGATCTGACTGCTGGTGCTGCCAACTGGAACCAGTGGGCCCTGACATGCTGCGACCTACTCCGGGATATGCTCCAATCTGACTGGACAGACCCACCTGTGTCAGGTGGTGAAGCTGGGCACCTGGATCCATAAATTCAGAGAAAAATTCATTTAGGTTGCTTTGGTAGATAGAAATAGAAATGGTCAGAGCAACGCTAACTGCACCTGTGCTGCCCCCAACAGGTCGTGGCCTGGAGGAGGATGGGGGCTCCTCGTACTGTCCCCTGTTGGAGTAAACGGGCTCCTGCAGCTGGTCCCCAGTAGGAATATACCCTCCTGAGCCTAAACCCTGCCTGTTCAACACAAACAAAGGATCAGTACAGTCTCAGAGTCTTGTTTTCACCTCTAGAAAGAACCCCGATATGACCCTTCAGCTGGGATTCAAATTTGACCTATTTAACCCTCGAGGGTGGAGCTTGACACGTTGCATTGCTCTAATTGGTGGAAAGCCTCATGACTTCCTGTGCAACTCGGTAATAAGAATAAAATGGGAACATCTCAGTGTTTAAACATATGGTGGGTTTGTTTAAAACCACAGAAGAGAGAACTCAATTCTAAATGTGGAGCATGAGGTGTGCTTATACTGACCTCTGGAGCATACCGTGGATGGACGTGGGGGACATTCCCAGCTCTGCATATCTCTGCAGGAAAATAACAGAAGATCAAAGTTTAGCATGGATTCATAATAACAGCATTTGGCCTCTGCTGCAGGTCAACACACTCACTGCAGAAAAGGGGCTGTGGGAGGGGGCTGCTGGATAAGACCCCCACTGCCGGCCCAGAGGCCGGCTCTGAGGGGAGGGGCTGGGCAGGGCAGGGCTTACCCCGCTCAACCCGGCGCTGCCCTGTGAGGACGGCGACACCAGGGCAAAGGCGTCATCCAGGAGAGAGTGCATCTGTTGCCGGGCCTCCTCGATGGAGGGCTGTGGGGGCATGTAGGGGGGCGGGGGAGGGGCGGGGTCAAAGACCTCGTCAGTAGGGGAGGGACTTCCATGGTCTGGGGGCAGATCAGGGTCCGACTGTGAGAGATAACACAGAATGTAAAAGACATTATTAGAAAGGTCCAGTTGCATCGTTTAAAACCAGGGTCCAGCTCAGGACATATTAGTCCTCAGAGGTCTCAGATGTCTCTGTGCTACCATGTAGGCCACGTTGTTGAGTCCTGGGTACTTCCTGTAGGTGGCACTCTGATCAGTGAGAAGACGGTCTCGGTCTGTGTCAGGAAGACTTCCTGGTCCCGGTGGGGGACGTCGACCTCGTGGAGACCGCCTCCCTCTGGAGGAAAAAGCACAAACAGGAAGTCTGATGGTGAAAAGATGCCTATTTCTTGTTGCCAGAGATAGACAAATGGAGATGTTTTACAACTGGACCAGAGGTCGCGCTAGACTTTTTTGTTATCCGTCATTATGGCTGACGGGGTCATAAAAATCCCATCATAATCTTTTTTTTTTTTTTTTTTTATTATAATGACACATTCAATATAATTTGATTTAAATTATTTGTTTTGAAAATGGTGAACTACACTATAAGCATATGAAGCAGTTATACATAAAACCTTTTTTTTCCCGCACCGACTCGGTATGAACAATGAACGACTGTACTAACAGATCATCTGCTCTGGCCTGAGCGCACAGTCTCACACCTTCTTCCTTGTCTTCATGGACTTGAAATGCGTGCATGCTTCTGCGCAATCAAATGCCTTATGTAGGATTGCTGTAGAAACTATTGTCATGATGTTTGTATTTTTTGCCTCAGACAGTAGACTTCTCGTAGCTGTTTAGTTGTTCTGGAGGCTGAATACGTGCTCTGTAGCCACACTGGAAATTGGAAGTACAAGCGCAACTTCAGCCAAAGTTTTAAAATAAAGGGAACATTTCTCTAAATGAAGTGATCAGTAGTCGACAAGATTATCTGAATGAAGGGTTTCCCGATTAAAGAGCACTCGCTATAGTGGGAGGTAATCCTGCAGCATGCACTCTTTCTGCACCAGTGCTTCAGCTGCACTGGTCTGTGATCGTAGTGACAACCTATTGGTCCTTCAGATTTTTCCGTCACCGCTTTAAAAAAAAGCGGGGGAATTTCTGCTTAACGCGACCTCTGAACTGGACAGATCAGAGAGACAGTCTAGTTTACAGAATCTAAGTTTATAGGTGGTGACATTTACAATCACATAGACCTCGTGAGAGACTCTGAATTGCCCGTAGGAGTGAGTGTGAGTGTGTATGGTTGTTTGTCTATCTGTGTTTGCCCTGCGATGGACTGGCGACCTGTCCAGGGTGTACCCTGCCTCTCGCCTGTTGACAGCTGGGATTGACTCCAGCCCCCCCAAGACCCTTTATGGACCAAGCGGTAGAAAATGGATGGATGGATAGACCTCATGAGACACCTCCACCTGATCCCATAAATATTGCAAGACATGTCCACCTCATCCTGCAGTACTCATAAGACACTCTCAGCTCATCACACAAACCTTGTAAAATACCTTCATCTTATCCCAATAATCTTATGAGACATCATCACCTAAACCCACAATCTTGTGAGATACCTCCATCTTATCCCTTAGATCTCGCGAGAAACCTTTACCTCTACCCACAGTATTCACGAGATACCTCCACCTCCTGCCGCTAATCTTTCGAGACGCCTTCACTTTATCCACGGGCCTAGCAAAACACCTCATCCAAATTTGCTAGACCTCACGAGACATCTCATGCTTTGAACCAGGGATGGGCAACCTAGTCCATGAGGGCAGGAGTCTTGCAAATGTTAAAGACTTTCCCTCCTGCTGCACATCTGACACAAACCAGACTTAATTAGCAGACTTGTGCAGGTCTTAACTTTACCCTGAACTACTTTCCTCGAGGGACTGTGGCCCTCGAGGACTAGAGTTGTCCATCCTTGCCTTAGACCTTTCGAGACACCTCCATCTCATCACATTGATCTCGCGAGAAACCTTCACTTCTACCCACAGTATTCACGAGATACCTCCATCTTGTGCCTTAGACCTTTTGAGACCCCTTCACCTTATCCATGGGCGTTGCAAGACACATCATCCAAATGTCATAGACCTCGTGAGAAACATCCATCTCATGCCTTAGACCTTTCGAGACACCTCTATCTTATTCTGCAGATCTTGTTAGAAACCTTCCTCACATCCCACAAACTTTGGGAGACACCTTCACCTTATCCTTTGGACCTCTCTGGACACCTTCACCTCATCTTGCAGTACTTGTGAACGCATCTTCATCTTGTCCCGCAAACTTTGTGAACACATCTTATTGTGTGAACCTCGCAAGACACCTTCATCTCATCACAAGGACATCACAAGGACATCCTCATCCCTCAAACCTTGCGAGAAACCTCCATCTTATCCTGTTGATCTCATAAGAAACATCCACCTCATCCCGCAGTCTCCACAAGCCAAATCCAGGTGGGTGTAGTTAGATACCTTTTCCTAGAGTCGGTGGGGGTTAGGGGTGAGGCGGTGTCTGCTTGCAGGATGCAGTCCATATGGTCGTGAGCTGAGCTGTAAAGTCGCTGAGCAACTTCGCTCTGGACCGGCCCATCTCCAAAAGCATCCATGATGTCATCCATGGATGGGAACTCACACTGGCCCCTCCTTTTGGCCCGCTGCCGCAGTTTGTTCCGGTGATGCTCGATCTCAGACTTGTGCCTCAGGGCAACCTGCAGGAAGACAACAAACAGGTTATATTGCATCTGCATGCGGTGATGAGTAGAGATGGGCATAATTAATCAATGATTGAATAATTGATCAATAAAATTTTTGTCAGTGAACGCCCATCCGACCCTGGTTAATGGCAGTGCCTCCTGCTCTCGGTTTAAACCTAGCATCAACTATGTGTTAGCATGGAGGAGCTGCAATTTACAATGGGCAGATTGAAGTACTCAAGGGATCTACAAATTTATCAAGATGGATATGCTACTCTCAAGTATAGTTGAGGACGAAGGTTTTCAACAACTGATAAACCTATTGGAAACGGCATATCATATTCTGTCATGACGTACCATCACCAGACTGGTAGAAACGCGATACATACATACGCTGAGAGAGTTGCTCTAACCACCGACCAACTTAGAGCTACATCAGTGATTACTGTCAAATGAACACTTCACAGAAAGCCTGCCAGGCTGACATACAGCTGATCACCTTGCTGAGAAAATTAACGCAGAGTAATGGGGACTTGAAGACTGAGTAATTGCATGTGTTCATGACAAAACAGCCAATTTAGTTGCTGCCAACAACCCAGCTGAGTGAACTGGACTTGTTTTGCACACACTCTACACTATAAAGGACTGATTTTCACTGTATCTACACTGGGTAATATCAGCAGCTATAAACTTGTTAGCCACTTCAATCCCAGCACTACAGCAACCAATGCACCACAAAGGAAACAGGAGCAAATGGGCACCCCAATTCACTGGCTTATTCAATTAATATATAGACCTTTCTTGTTGATTTCTGTCATCATTTGCAGGTTTGATGTGATGGGTCTGTGTTATTCGCCCCCATGATCGCCTCAATACTGGACCCCCATCACGATTACCTGGGCTTTCTTACACCAGTACAGAAAATGGCTGATAATGTGAAACTTGTTTAACTGGGAAAGGAAGTGGAGATCAGTAGGGCAGCTGTCTCATAGTCTGGTGGACACAAATACCCTGGTCTGTCACAGATAAGGAGAGTGCAAACACTAGAGTCATGACCTGCCAGTCCCGGGTCTCTGCTATGACACAACTCCTATGAGAGCACTATACAACTCAATCTGTGTCTGCCATTGAAGCAGAATTTCAGAACCTTCCCCACACTGACCGTTGGTAAATAAACCAAAAGTTTTTCCCTGGGTTGGCAAATTAGCAAGAAGGTACCTGTTTATTACAGCAACCTCAGTCTTATCAGAGCGAGTGTTTTCTGACTGTCACCAGGTTGCGTTCACGTCTGACCCCTGAGCCTGTTAACATGCTCATCCCTAAACTGGTGCTAAAGTTATATGAAATTTACTAGTGAGTTTTCTTTTTTATTTTTTTATTACTTTAATCTTTTTTGTATTTTGTCAGAAGTAATAGTACAATAAACAAACAATGAACAAACAAAGTTAGTTTTCTGTTAAACTTTGTTCATGAGTCTTTTTCACTGTTAGGCATGCTGAACTTGCTCTCACTTTCTTGCTGCTTAAAAAGCATATTTCAAGTGTAACCAATAAATTAATCCTGTCGAGTTGCCACAAGAGCTGTTCATCTTTTAATAAAGATCAATGTGGAAACACTTTGTTTTATTTTTACTGCATTTAATATACCCCGTGAATACTGAATTTTAATGTAAATATTAAGGATTAATCGATAATCAATCGTTAATTGTCACGATTATCAACTAAGACGATTTATTCAAATGCCCAGCCTTAGCTGTGAGTTCTCTTGTGTTAGTGAATAAAATCATGTACAAAACCAGGACTCCGGTTACACTGAGTGGTCTGTGTGTGATGTTCCCACCTCTGTGTTGACCTTTTCTGTTAGCGAGGGGCTCAGCTGTGGTGGGGCCTGTGGCGGTGGGCTCGGTCGCGGCTGCATGGCAATCAGCTGCACCTTGTTGGCCTGACGACGATTGCCATCAGAGGAACCGCGGGAAAGACGGTCAACGTGGTCAAAGATGGAGGACGAAGACAGTAGCTCATCTGGACCACTACCTGATGGAGCAGCAGGAAGTGAGAGATCACATTATTATCTTCAGGTTAAGCACAACAACACAACAAGGCCCCACAATGCACTTCACCAGGTAATCAGTTCAAGTGTAAACAGAGGGAAATTAATGTGTTCTTTTTAGTTGTCATGGAAACATACCTATCTTGCTCCTCCCTTCAGATCCCAGCGCATGAAAGAGACAAAACCCATCATTTATTCAAAAACATTTCAACTATAACATCAGTAACACTGACATCACAGAGTCTCCTACCATTTTTGGGAGTCTTTCTGTGCTGTTTCCCTTCACTGGGCGTGGCTACTGGTCTTGTGCTTTCTTCTGCTGACTCCCTGCCGCTTGATTGATCACTTCCTAACGAATCCCCGTCTGACGGGCTGAGCCTAACAACGCACAGGTATGTCACAGATAGGGGGACAGGTAAAGCTAAGTTAAGTCTTGGTAAACGCTGTCTGGGCTCAGTTTTAGGGCGGCCATCTGACCTTCCTCTGCGCCGACCCGAACGTGGAGCCTTGGTGACTGATCCTTTGGATTTAGGGGTGTTGAGGTCTCCTCCATCAGAGGGTGTGGCCTCTTTCATTGGGACGGCCAGCGGTCCGGGCTCTTGGATCACCATGATGTCATCTTTGCTGTGTTGACCCAAGTGCAGTTTGGCAAAATCGAAACCTTTGACACTCGGAGCCTGAAGCTACAGAGAACACAAATTTCAGTGAATAGGACAGGTAAGAAGTGATTTCTTTCTCTCCTCCTCTGACCTTTTGTCTCTGCTGGATGGTGTTGATGGCGTCTGGCTGGAACTCGAGCTTCTCAGATCCACACAGCTTCCAGTACAGGATGATGATGATGAAGACGGCCAAAAGGACAGGAACAACCACACCCACGATTAGCCAGATACTACTGCTCTGAGTCTCTGACGGAGGGATGGACAGTGTCTCCACAGCTGATCACAGGATCACAGGTAGGGAAGAGGTAGGAGGTGAGAGACAGGTAAGTGACAAGCGAGACTCAGGTGAGAAACAGACAGGTAAAACAAGTAAGAGAGAAATGAGGCACAAGTGAGACAGGTAAGACACAAGTTAAAGACAGGTAAGAGTCAAATGAGAAACAGGTAAGAGAGAAATGAGAGATAGGTGAGACACAGGCAATTAACATTTAAGAGACTGGTGAGACACAAGTTAGAGAAAAAAGATAAAAGACAAATGAGAAAAAAATAAGAGAGAAATGAGAAATAGACGAGACACAGGTGACACACAGACAGGTGAAACAGGTAAGAGAGAAATAAGGAACAGGTGAGACATAAGCAATAGTCAGGTAAGAGACAGATGAGAAACAGGTGACGGACAGGCAAAAGACAGATGAGAGATAGATGAGGAACAAGTGAGATACAGGCCATACACAGGTGAGACACAGGCCATAGAGACGTGCAAGACAGGCACGAGAAAGATGAGAAATAGGTAAGAGACAGGTGAACAAAAATAAGGTGAAAGGAGGACAATTATCCATCTGTGGACCATCTGTCTCAGGAGTGTGATGGACAGATTCAGACCCTGACTCACGCTGAGCCAGCGGTTTCTGGACTTTGTGTCCAAGGACAATGGCGGCTCTCTGAAGGTCTAGCCGGTTCAGGGTGGCAGCAGTCACATCAGCTGAGACCCTCTCTCCACCTGGACCCTCCACAAAATAAAAGACTTCCATGGGATGCTCTGGTCCCGACAGCCTGGACACACGAACCACCTGAGACACAAGAAACCAGCTTCTTTCATCGACATTCAGACTTTGAACCTGGTCTCTGGACCGGTATGTCTGTGAAGGTAGACAAACATTCAACTTCACATGTCCAGAACAGACTCATAGGACGAGGACCTGAAGCTGAAGGCACACCTGGACAAAATAAGATGGTTTGTTTCCAAAGCACCTGTAGTCTAAAAGATGGGTAGACTTTTCAGTACCTGCAGACTGTTGTTGCCAACAGCCGTTGCTCTTCTCCACCTCCTCTTGCTGGTCTCCTGCAGACCCTCCTCCAGCAGCAGAGCCAGACGTCTCTCCAGACGAGCTTTAAAACTCCTCTGAGCCACCAGCTGGTCCTGGACTCCCAGAAGAACTGAAAGTATATGACACACCTGTACCACACCAAAAACATACCTGAAATACACCTAAAACACACCTGAGACACACCTGAAATATACCTGAAATACACCTGAAATACAAATGAGACATATATTAAACACAACTGATACACCTGAAACACACCTGACACATACCTGAAATACACCCGAGACATATCTGAAATAAACACGAAACACACCTGAAATACTTCTGGAAATACACCTGAAACACACCTGAGACACGCCTGAAATACAAATGAGACACAACTGAAACACACCTGAGATATACCTGAAATACACATGAGACACACCTGAAATACACCTGAGACATACCTGAAATACACATGAAACACACAAGATACTCCTGGAAATACACCTGAAACACACTTAAGACACACCTGAAACACACCTGAAGCACACCTAAAACATGGCTGAAACATACCTGAAACCCACCTGAGACACATCTAAAGCATATAGAACACTTGAAACCCATCTGAGATATCCTTGAAACACAACTCAGACATACCTGAGACACATCTAAAGCATAGAGGACACATGAAACCCATCTGAGACATACCTGAAATACCTGAAACCATATATCATATACCAGAAACACCATGAACACTAGAGACACACCTGAAGCATAACATACACATGAAACATACCAAACACACTACAGCACCTAGCTAGGTGACCCATCCAGGTGTGTCCATACCTGTGCGGACCCAGGTAGAACGCAGGTGATGAGTCGTGTTCAGCTCAGGATAGTGAAAAGCTGTGAATGCACACCACTGTTATACAGGCATATGAATGTAACAGGTGTAAAGGTCAACAGGTAACACATGCGTTTCTTACGTTCTGCAATCTGCTGAACAGGAAATCCCATGTAGAAACTGAACTCTACCAGGCTCAGCTTCCTCAGGTGTTCGCTGACCTCTGACCCTGGCAGGTAGCCCCGCCCATCACGCACAGCAAAAGTGATGTCAACTGGGATCTTCTGAGCGGCGTTTGGCCGATCCACGCCCATTGTGATGTTAAGCAGCTGTGTGGTGGATTCAGAGAGGTTGTTACCTAAACTGAAAACCTAATAGTCCTGAGGACGAACAGGTGAGATTTACCTGGACCGTGACATTTCCCACTTCATGTGACCGCCGTTGGGTTTCTGCGTATGCCATCATAAGCCCTCTTTCCACCTGCTCAGTGAAGTTGCAGACTCTGACATCAATGTGGGCAGGGACAAACTGCAGCACAGAGTGGATCTGGTACCGGAGATCTGGAACAGTGTACAGCGGCGACACGGTGGGAATGGGTCCTGAGCCACGTGGCGTCTGCCGGAGAGCGTTGATGACTGAGATGGCGGTAAAAATCATGGCTCCTGACACAGCACGAAAGGCGAAACTGGATGGAGTTCTGAGGAACTGAAGAGGAAACATCGGAGAGAGAGCTGTCAATCATCTGATATCAGCTAGGTGAGTCAAAGGGTTCACCACTGCCTGCTGAGACGTACATATCACTGCATAAATATAGAGGCAGACATGTTGGAAAATAGCTTTTTTTTATTGGTTGACAACTTGAGTTGGCTATAAACAGATCAAATAAAACACCTAAATAAAATGAAGGTAAACACACTGGAAAGTCCATTAAAAGAAAAACATATGAAATATATGCTGCATGGGATGTACCACCGGCAGATCACCTAACTGGCCGATATACAGAAGTTCTATTAGTGGCTGGAGAGGGCTGGACTGAAGGACAGTACAGAGATGATAATCATGGCAGCACAGGAGTAAGCCCTGAGCACCAGAGTGGTCGAGGCCCAGATCTACCATACCAGGCAGGACTCCAGGTGCAAAGGAGCCCCTGAAACAATCCAGCATCTCACAGCTGGGTGCAAGATACTGGCAGGTAAAGAATACATGGAGCGCCATAATCAAGTAGCCGGCATTGTATACAGAAACATCTGTACAGAATATGGACTGGAGACCCCTAAGTCCCAGTGGGAGACACCCCCCAAGGTGGTGGAGAATGAGAGGGCTAAGATTCTCTGGGACTTCCAGATCCAGACGGATAAGATGGTGGTGGCCAACCAGCCAGATATAGTGATCATGGATAAGCAGCAGAGGAAAGCCGTAGTGATCAATATTTCCATCCCCAATGATGGAAATATCAGGAAGAAGGATGAGAAACTGGGGAAGTACTAAGTCCTCAAGGAAGAACTGGAGTAGGCCTGGAGAGTGAAAGGAACTGTAGTGCCCATAGTCATCGGAGCACTGGGGGCCGTGTCCCCCACACTGGACAAGTGTCTTCAACAGATACCTGGAGAAACATCCGACATCTCCGTCCAGAAGAGCGCAGTCCTAGGAACAGCTAAGATACTGCGTAGGACCCTCAAGCTCCCAGGACTCTGGTAGAGAACCCGAGCAGGAGATGAACAACCACCCGCCCTACGCCAAGGGAGTTTGGAATGGTGTATGAAGGAGAAGATTAATTAAAAAACAAACTCAGGGCACTTGAATGCTGCTGTTATCTGGTCAGCAATAAATTCTAGGAGAAAAAAGCAGAAAAAAATGCATCCCTTGTAGCCTTTGTTTCAAGCGAAACTGGAGCCGAACAAAGTGTGCATTTGAAGGGTGGATTTGAAGGAGCCTTCAAAAATTGGAGCACAGATAGGGAAGAACTTCATAGCTTTCCTCTTCCGGTGTTTTTGACACTACGTTATATCGTTGCATCAACGCTACCAACCGGTTTCAGAATGTAGAAGTGAACGCTGAACTAAACTCTGCCTACTAGTGGTTGAAAAACCATGGCAACATAAAATATTTGAAGCAGATATAAACAAGGATAAAGCTTTTAAGCCCTTCACCTCTTGAGTTGAAGAGAAAAGCTGAGAAATCAGAGTGATCCAGCCAGAGGTGGAGGGCACCTTGGGGAGACTAAGTCAATAGTGATGATGATTCCGTTGGATAAAACCAGAAGAAATGTCAACTTTTTTAAATGTAATTGTGTATGTACAAGAAAATCTGAGTTTTATGTCTCAATGGTTTCAAATGTTTCTTGCTTTGCTTGAAAGTTAAACTGCAATCATCACAAAGCCTTAAAAGATATTGCAACATCCTTTCAGACAGAATAAATCTTTTATCACCTATTTTAACTCATTTCAAGAGGACCCAATTCATTTCATTTGGACAAAAACATTTTTTTTCTCTATTTTGCATAAAAACCATCAGAATTTTGGACTGCTTACGGGTCTAGGTCACATGGTTACCTGTAGCTCCATGGAACGGTTGAAGTCCCTCCTCAGGAGGTCTCGGACCTGACTGAATCCGGCCGACGAGCCTTTGGAACTGACTGCGGACACACGAGTATTAGCTGACTCCATACATGCTTCAACTTCCTGTCACATGAGCTGGGGTTTCTTACCTACTCGCACCAGGTACATCTCTGGTCTGGTGATGTTGCACAGGTACTGTCTGGTGGGCGGAGTCTGGACCACTCTGGGTGTAGTGACTGGAGGGGCTCTTGTCAAGCTGATGGCAGTCATTTGGGTGGTGGTGGTGACGGCAGTGGTCCTAGTGGGTGGGGCTTTTGGTGGCTTCTCTGTGACTACAGAGGGCCGCTCTGGTTTATCAGGATGGGTAGGTGGTCGCAGCGGGGGAGGGGGCGGCACCCTGACAGTGGTGTTGGATGGAGGACGAGGAGGGTGTCTACCTGGGACTGGGCTGCGGTCTTTAGGTTTTGGAGCGGCAGGGGAGGAGGTTGTTGGCAACTCCCCTCTTGTGATGGGGGGTGATAATATAAAAGGGGGGGTGGGAACAGGTTGAACATGCTTGGGCTCTGGTCCTGTTCGAGGACCAGTACTCACAGTCGGGGTAGGATAAAGTTGCTGGGTCTGTGTTGTTGAAGGCGTAATGGTGAGTCTGTGATTGGTCTGATTCACCTGGTCCTTGTCCTGGTCCAGGTGCCGGTCCCTGTCCAGGTCTCGGTCCCTCTCCCGAGCCAGCAAGTTGTTGTAGTACTCCAGGCTGTTCATGTCTGGCAGCAGGACCTCAGTTGGTTCCAGAGGAACCATGTCCTCAGGGTCGTAGTCCTCGTCCCAGGTAGGGAAAACATCTGGATGGGAGGGGAGGGTTTGCAGGGACGAGGATGGAGAGAGAGGGAAATGGGATGAAATGGAGAGTGTGGGACGGGCCGGGAAGATGGTATTGTAGGAGACCCAGTCCTCTCCAACGTCTATGTCCCAGGGGTTGCTGGGCAGTGGTGTGGCGAGGGCTAGTTCCTCACCGTCTGGTACCATGAAAGACAAGGTCTCAAGGTAGTCTCCGGAGCCCCAGGCATCCTCCAGGGAAGGACCCTGCTCCCAAGGGGGAGGAGGAGTAAGGGTATGTGGGGGGAGAGGTGGGGGGAGACTGGGGGACAGAAGGTCTGGAGGTCTCAGTAAAAGGTGTATCCCCTGAGCGCCAGAGTCCGAGTCCTCTGCTGAACCTGCACCATCATGGTGACCATGGTAACCAGAAACTGAAGGCTGGTCAGAGGAGAAGGTGGGGGAGGATGATGACGAGCGATTTGAGGAAGGATCCACAGTCCTGTTGCTTTCCAGGAAACCTACAAGGACATTATTCAATCAGTTTTATCCTCTACTCAAAGGGTCACTGATCAATCCCAAAGTCCTAATCAATTCCAAAGGCCTGATCAGACACAAAGTCCTGATCAGGGGCTTTGCATGACTCGACCACTTCTTGAACAGCTCTCTTGTTTCCAGCAGCAGCAGGAAGTATGGAGTTTTGCACAAATCATGAAATGAATGTGAAAACCACAGTAAAAGAATTTGAACTGAATTGATGTGACTAAAGATTCAAATAAATCTGATCAACTGGTGGCGACCTGTCCAGGGTGTTCCCTGCCTCTTTCCCAGATCACTGCTGGCAGAGGCTCCAGCTTCTCCATGACCCTGAAATGGATTAAGTGGTTAAGAAAATGATTTATCTGCTGGTTTCTAAAAGCAGGTCGACGTTTAACAGATTCAATCATCATCTGTACCTCGTTACTGAACATAAGATCAGTCTTATAGCAGAGCTGCAGCTCTTCTCACACACACACACACACACACACACACACACACACACACACACACACACACACACACACACACACACACACA
>JBAMIG010000025.1:1326664-1343140 GCA_037177335.1 Kiunga ballochi
GGGAACGCCTCGGGGTCCCTCCAGATGAGTTGGTGACTGTGGCTGGGGAGAGGGAAGTCTGGGCTTCCCTCCTTGAGCTGCTGCCCCTGCAACCCGACCTCGGATAAGCGGCAGAAGATGGATGAAGATGGATAGTAGGAAGCAGTTACGATTGGAAAAAGTTGTAGGAAGTGGTTACGATTGAAACAGTAGTATGAAGCAGTTACAATTGAAACAGTTGTATGAAGCGGTTACTATTGAAACTAGCAAAGTGGTTGAAGCAGCAGCCTGAAGCGACTGTAACTGAAGCAGTTGTGATTGAAGTGGTTGTATGAAGTGATTATGATTGAAACAATGGAATAAAGTGGCAGTATGAAGCTGTTGTTTCTATTTATGTGAACTTGGATCTTTCTTTTCTTTCCATATTGAAACAGTAGTGTGAAGCAGTAATGATTAAAACTGTAGCATGAAGCGGTTACGATTGAAACAGTAGTAAGAAGCAGTTACAATTGAAACAATAGTGTGAAGTGGGTGCAACTGAAACAGTAGTACAAAGCGGGTATGACTGAAACAGTAGTATGAAGCGATTGAAGCAGTGACATAAACAATAGTGACTAAAGAAATGGTATGAAACCGTTACTATTGAAACAATTGTATAAAGCAGTTACAATTTAAAACAGTAGAGGAAGCGGTTGCGTTTGAAACAGTAGTATGAAGTGGTTACGATTAAAACAGTAGTCCAAAGCGGTTACGATTGAAACAGTAGTATGAAGCGGTTACGATTGAAACAATAGTCTGAAGTGGTTACGATTAAAACAGTAGTCCAAAGCGGTTACGATTGAAACAGTAGTATGAAGCGGTTGAAGGAGCAGCATAAAGCGATTGTAACTAAAGTAGTTGTGATTGAAGTACCGGTTGTACTTGTAAGCAGTCATACAAAGCGATTAAAATTGAAAAAGTAGTAGGAAGCAGTTACGATTGGAAAAAGTTGTAGGAAGTGGTTACGATTTAAACAGTAGTATGAAGTGGTTACGACTGAAACAGTAGTGTGAAGCGGTTGAAGCAGTGGCATAAAGCAATAGTGATTAAAGCAATAGTATGAAACCGTTATGATTGAAACAGTTCTATAAAGCGGTTACAATTAAAACAGTAGTAGGAAGCGGTTGCTATTGAAACACTAGTATGAAGTGGTTGCAGCAGCTGCAAGGAGCGGTTGTACTTGAAGCGGTTGGGATTGCAGTAGTTGTATGAAGCGGTTACGATTGAAACAACTGTGAATGAAGCTGCAGTATGAAGCTGTTGTTTCTATTTATGTGAACTTTGATAATCATTTTCTGCATTTGCTTTTTATTTAATCATCTTTGAAGCATTTAGAAAAAGTGGGAGTCTGAAGAGTCTGAGTCTAAAGCTCTGATTGGCTGGATATCCAGAGAGTTTTGTGTCTATAATCCCAAACAACTCAGAGCGATATCTGCCGCCTCTTTCTTATCCAGCCTTAATGTGAGATTCCCAGATATGAAGCCGTCACTTTAACAGAAGCCTCACAGCTAATCTCTGCTATGGAAAGCTGCACTGTGATTGGCCGGTTTAAGTCCAGATAAAAGCACCCGGCCCAGCGACGTTAATCTTCTGCAGCAAAGGCCGGGTCGTCTCCTTGTCTTTCTCTCCCAATGAAAGAGGTCAGGGAGGATAAGGGGAGAAGGAGTGTGATCAAGATGAAACATACTGTAACGAGGATGCTAAAAGGTCCCATCCCTGCCGGACAAAGAGCTTCAGTCCTAAGACAGAATCAATAACTTGTTTACCACCAGGATGTGTCTGTATCTGATCCAGATCCCTCAGGATGACAGACGTCCATGTATTAGAGGAAGAATAAATCACAGATCTGTCTGAGCCATGTGGAAAACTTAATTATGCAGGAATCTGACGGTATCCTGTTGTAGCACAGTTAAAATACAAGATCTGTAAACCACAGATGTCCACTCTACGTCCATGTGTCCTCAGATCCATCAACCCAGGAGGTGGTGAAATTCTGGTCCTGCAGAGCATTTTGGACAACAAAGACTGCTTAAGACATTGTGATGATTGTTTGTTTGTATTTTATTCTTTTGTTAGTTATAATAAAAAACAGTTTTGGTACTTTAATGAACTTTAAACACTTCAAATCTCTACTGAAGCAGCAACAACAGGAGTCCCGCAGGGCTCTGTTCTACAACTCCTGCTTTTCTATAAAACAGCCTGTCTGATGCTGACATGAACACTGAGGACGCTGTCCTCTACCCTTTTAACCAAAAAACAGACAAGTTTTTAAACTGATACAAATTTCTCATTTTCCCCAAAACATTTACCAAATTGTATCCATGTTCTTTTGTAATACATCCAAACTAGGATGTTTTCCTCAATACATCAGGGTTCATGTTGAACTCGGACATCTGTTTTAAAGGTCAGATAAAAACATTAATCTTGGAAATATTAAAACAGACATGTTATACAATAAACTGTTCTAGCATGTATTTAAGCTTTCTACTAAGTGAAAAGCTTCAGCTACAATCAGAAAATGGGTTTAATAGTTTAAAATTTCTCTTGAGATGTTTGGAATAATCCCACTCTGACGATCAGCTTCCTCTTAGTCATCCTTTTCCTCTGATTCGGCCTCGCAGCAGTCTTTTTTCCTGCAGCCGAACACATATCTGCTCTGCAGCTGATTGAGGAGGAAGAAGGCAGTAAAAGGGAAGAAATGTCTGACCTGCTTTCTTCCTGCTGCTTATGAGCTTTCAGCTTTCTTTCTCTCAGTCTTTTCTCTGGGTGATTGCTGCCAGAGGTCAGCTGATTTCCTTCACCACAGCCGGGCTTTTCTTTTATCTTGCTTTATAGATTTAAAGATGGCGAGGCGGGGGAGGGGCGGGCATATAAAAGCCTCTTTATCTGAATCGTTGACTTCCTTTGCGCTCGCCGCCTCACATCTCTGAGCTGTAATTCTAATGTGCTGTCAATGTCAGACCGGACCCCCGGATCTCGCAGCCTTTCTCATTTATCTTTACTGCAGTTCAACCTCACTTCAGCTTCCAGACCGCTGTCCTCTTCCCTTGTCCCCATTTTGTCCTCATCCAGATCTCTTCATTAGTTTAATTTCTTCATCAGGGGATCATGATGTCCTGCGGCCATGGTGTTCACAGAAGCTGCATAACGCACTTCCTGTTGCCTGTAAGCTATCACTAGCCTTTCTGATTAAACATTTGAATATTTTGTTTATCTCAGACCAAAAGATTTTCTACATATGCCTTTTTACTCAATTTATTGATAAGATGAGATATAAATTTTTCATAATTGAGAGAGTGTCCCAGGATCAGCTAAATTAACATTACACTTAGTGTGTATGTCAAAAGAAAATGCTCCAAAAGTTGAATGTTTTTAAATGATAAAAGCAGCTAAGTGACCTAGCATTGGTAACACTAATTAGTGGTTGTTAACACAGCCTAGCAATAGCTAACAATGGGTAGCATTACTTAACCTAGCAAATACGGCCTACAATCGGCCAATATTAGACAGCGTTGGTTAACACTGGCTATCTTTAGCTAATGCTGGCTAGTGTTAGTTAACAATAGCTAATAATGGCTCATTTAAAAAAAACAAAAACAATAATAAATATTGTTGGTTTATACTTGCTAGCCAGTTTTAGCTAATTCCAGCCCAGGTTAGCGAGCACTAAGCAGTGTAGGCTAATACTCCACCTGGCACTCTTAGCTAGTTACCTTTGTTTTGGGGAAACCCAGAAACTAATTTCTTCTGTTGGTTACTTTCTGGGAAAAGTAATTAGTAACTATAACTGATTACTTTTTTAAAGTAAAATGCCTAACACTGGTGACAAGCAGATTGGCAGTTTGCTGGTGCTCTGCTAATCATCTCCTGTTGGCAGGAAGCACCAGCTGCCACTCTGCATCAGTCTCCTCCCTGGTTCTCCATCACCTCCCTGCCAGCCTGCATCAGACACTCCCATCTGAAATCTGAACCGGTCTGGTTGTTCCATATAATAGTGGTTCCAGTAGTTCTGGTAATTCATCTGGTGATTCTGGTTGTTCTGAATGTTCTGGTTTTCTAATGGAACCAGTGGTGGTTCTAATGGTTTTAATGATGAATTTGGCAATTCTGGTTCTTATGATAGAACTAATGGTTGTCGTAGTGGTTCTGAAGTGCTTCAGAAATAAAGAGATGTGGCTGCATCTAGAGAAGTGGCTGTAATTAACGTGACTTGCCGATTGCCACGTAGAGGACTGCCATGTCTGACAGATGAGATAAATCAGGATGGATGGGAGCAGAGTGTTTTCTTATTACCTGTCAGCAGCTTATTAATTGTCATTTAAAAAGAAAGCAGAACACAGCGGCAGCGCCCACAGACACACTGGTTCAGATTAAAAACTACATTTACCAGCATACTCTGCAGACTTTAGTCCGATACCTGGAGCTGGATGGTCAGTCATCAATCTCTATGTGAAAACACCTTCATCTTGTCGCCTTTTCTAACATTAAGCAGCTGATCTGGTTTCCGTCTTAGTCTGAGGAGACGAACCAGCTCCAATAGAAAAAATTCACATGGTCAGGTCCTGTCAGGTCTGAGACATGGACATGGATGGACAGACAGTTTTGATTAAAGTTTCTGGACAAGTCTGTTTTCTATTTTGATGTTGGGAGACTTTGTTTTAATCTAAAGGACATGTCTGTCTCTGACATTACTTTGTCTCCTCATCATCTCTCGAGATCTGCTTACTAATATTGTAAAAATGGGCAAGGCCTTTTCCAAGAAAGCTAATTGGTCAGGAAGAAGTGCTTTTATACTCAATGATATCCAGCTTCACAATCAATGTTGGACCTATTCCTTCACTTGGTTCTCCGGGTTGATACGGATCAGAGCCGGCCCAACTGCTCTTCATTCAGGTGAAATTTGTTCAGGTAGGATTTTTCCACACTTAGAGTGGATACTTTCGTGCAAAGCTCCTTACATGTCTGGTCAAAGCTTTGGTTCATCCAAACTTGAAAGCTAAAGCAGTTCAAGTTCTGACCTGGTTTTTGCTTCTGTTGCTGCCTGTAATTAGTGTTTTATGATTGCTAGTCAGCCGTTCCCTTAGCTTGTTTATTGGTGTAATTACTCGTCTCATGTGCGTGTTGCATTTGAAGGTCATAGTTAATTGAAATGACTGTCCTCCACCTGTTAAAGGTGGCGTGCTGTGGCAATTAGTTGCTAATGGTTGCTGTTTACTCTCTCCCTTTATCTCACCTGACTGGAGAGATTAATGGAGGACCTCATGCATCACAGAGTTTTGCAGAACAGATGTGATGCGGATGGAGCGAGATACAAAGAAAATACCATCTTGGGAAAAATAAAGTTGTCTTGAATCTTGAGATGGAGTAAGAAGTCAGCAGACAGGAAATGATGTCATGTTCTAGTCTTTTCTCCTGTTTTAAAAAGTCAAACAAACCTAAATTCCCCGTGTCCATCACGGACTAAAACATATGGTCTTGGACACTGTATGTCCTCCTAAGTATGTCCCAATATTTGCACCTACAGATAAAGAAAATAAGAGATGCTTCTTCAGCTGATAGAAACAGGAAGCTGCTCATATTCTATTCAGGATGGAGGAACAAAGGAGGTATCAGAGCCTAGATCTAAGACTAGGCTAACAAACCTGACCTAACTAAAAGACCTGACTGCGTTAACAAGGCTAACAGATCTGATCAAGCTGACAGACTTGACTAAGCTAACAGACTTGATTAATCTAACAGAGCTAACAGATTTGATGTAGCTTGAACACCTAACCAAGTTAACAAATCTAACAGACTCAATTGAGCTTGCAGACTCGAACGAGTTGACGAGGTTAGCTGAGCTAACTAAAAGATTTGACTAAACAGAGCTAACTAACTAAGCGAGCTAACTGAGCTAAGCAAGTGGACTGAATTTTATGGGCTGATCAAACTAACCACGTTTATCTGGCTAACTGAGAAAACTAGGCTAACCAAGCTAAATAAGTGACATGAAAAAGACAGGTAGTGTATGTGTGTGTTCCTTTTTTACTTGCTGCAGCAGCTGCTTCAGCTCAACCAGCACAACTGCTGCCTGATTGTTGTTTATCTGAGTGTGTGTGTGTGTGTGTGTTAATAATGGTGCTGCAGAAGAGTATTGTTTGAATCATGAAAGATTCATAAACTGTTTTACAAATATGAAAGTTGTTAACATCATTCAGTCTGTTTCACCAGATAATAATAACATAACATAATCTTCATCATCTCCATCCTAGACAATATAGGTCATCTGAAGTTTAACTCCATTTGACCATTTGAACTCGAGTTAAACTGGAGTCGAACAGTTTGATCACCATCAGAATGTTTGTCTCAGAAAGGTCCTAAGGACGGCATCACAAAATAAGAAGCTACTGATTAGGTGGTGTTTCAGGTTGTTGTTACCACGGTAACAACCAGTCGATTGACACACCGCTGATCTGCAGGGGACCTGATGATAGAAGAGAAACACAGCACAATCAACACTCCTCCTCTTCCTCTCAATAAAGGACATAATCACATGACTTTTACACACAGTGCACACACACCTGTGAGCGTGTGTGTTTCTGACCATCACAGGGTGACACACGCAGACAAGGTTGCAGCGTGTGATTGGCTGCTTCTGGGACGATCCAGATTTGAAGGTTTGCAGGAGGAGACGAGGTAATTCTTCAACACTGTCCCCAGCATCACCTTGGACAGGACAAAGGCATGACACACAAACACATACACACACTCAGGTGTACGCACACACAGCAAGTAATGCAATTGCTGTTTTTCAGCTTAGAAATAAACGCAACAAACCAGAACACAACTGATCTGAGAACGTCTGGACGTGGTTCTGGTTCCCGTTCAGAGGGGGTCCATGGAAAGTGGATTCTGGAGATCTGTTCCTGAAAAGTCCTTGTATAATTCCGGAGAACTGTTCTTTAAAACTCCTTGCATTATCCTTGAGAACTGTTCCTGGAAAGTCAGTGCATGATCCCGGAACACTGTTCCTGGGAAGTACTTCCATAATTCCATGTGAACTTTTCCTGGAAAGTCCTTGCAGGATCCTGGACAGCTGAAGACCATGTTGAGACAACATTGGAAGTGTGAGAACAGTTCTTGTTTATGGATGCATGATGAAGAAGAAGAGACATCAGAGAAATAATGTGTCCTCATCCGTTTGTAATTGATCAGGGTCTCTCTAGGTTCTACCAGTTGTAGCTCAGATGGTGGACTGTGATAAGTATTTTGTAATTGAGCTGAAACTTGGCCTGCAGGGTTGATTTCCGCTCGTCAGCTGTGATGAAGAGCTGCTGCGGCGCTCTGTCTCCACCATGTGGACGTCAGCGGAACTGCAGAAATACTTGGTGCTGATTCAGCTTCCTTTTCTGCTGATTGCTGGAAAAGTTGATGTGAATTTATTTTAGTCATTGAGTTTCTGTCAACAGCAGCAGAGCCATTATTCATGGATGAAGATGTCGTCCGTTCTGTCTCCTCCATCATGAATACCAATGAGATTTATTACACTTCCTGTCTGACAGACCTCCACAGCACCATTATTTATCACATCTTCATCACTATCACTATGTTGCTAAGAGACCTCAGGACATGATGGTAAAGCCACATTCTTTTAAACTTATTGAAGGCCTAAATTCCCAGCAATGTCCATTCAGGAGCGGTCAGGGAAGGCCATGGTCCTCTGTGACTGGAATAAAGCCAGTGCAATGTTTGGTATGCAGCTCAGTTGGATTTGCAAGGATATATTTCTGCTGAATCTGAATTTGCCGTGTGAATGCAATAACTTGACAGGTTTTCATTGGATTTCTTTCACATTGAACACGAGTAATGGTCAATATGAGAGGCTGAACTGAGTATGTATTCAGCATGATAACTTCTGCCACTAGGGGGAGTTTTATGTAAAAAATTAAAAGATTTTCATCATAACCCAGAAAGTATTGGGCCGATTGGTTTGAAGTTTTGTTCATATGAAAGCCACAAACGAGAACTTGTCACACGTCATACTTTGAGTTTTCAGAAGTTTATAAATTTGTTTCTAGGAAGAGTTTTGTGTTGAAATTTGACATTTTTGGACATAGCTGATTCCTTTGGTCTGAAATCAAATGCAAATAAAGCGACTAGTGTTTATGCTGCCTGTTGTTGTACGTACAAACCCCTGAGGTGACAATTTTTATCTGAATGTGTTTTATCTGAAGTGTGTTTCATGTTTAGTTGAATGTTTTTGGCTACATCTCATCAATCGTTTTCCCACTTTATGTCAAAACACAGGTAAATGATATGTATGTTATATAAAGGAAATACCTCTGGCAGTCGGCGGCGACTGCGTAGACCCAGTTAGAAAGATAAAGTTATGCAAACCTTAATTGTTAATGTTTAAGAGTAAAAAGTAATTACAAAAGACTTCTGTACACGAGACCTCTTAATAAGTTGCAATGCACAAGCAGAAACAACAGCATAAAGTATAGGTCAATGTCAGGTAATAGATATTAAACTATTGGTTTATATATGAGTAAATTACAGGTTAATTGATAGGTTACCTACATGTAAGTTACAGGCGCATATTAAAACAAACTGTTGAGTCGTCCCCCGGTTATGACATATGAATCGTTTTGCTGTCTCTTAGTCTGAGATGGATGGGGAAGATGTTTGGTTTGGCTTCCCATGACGATTCTTTTATAACACAAATCTATAAAAATCTATCAGTCTTTACAGCATTTACCTTTTCCCATCTTTCAGAGGTGAGTCAAATTTGTGTCTTTGTTAGACTCCATTAACAGACTATTGCCAAGAATCCCCATAAACCAGATCGACGCAGGACTCATGCACATTGCTTGGATAACGGACCGTCCTTTCCCATTGACCACGGCTTGCAGAATAATTGAATGCCATCCCTTGTGGGTGTAGTAGTCCCTGAAATATTTTTCTGGTGCAGTTATTGGAATGACAGTGAAGCCATCTCCACCTGAAGGAGCTTGAAGGCAACATTACAACAGATCTGGACATATTTAGGCACAGAGCTCTGGCCTGCTACAAAAAGTCGACTTATTGTTCAGCAATTGTCACCGGGAAAGCTTCCAGACTGCAAACTGTTTTAGACCATGGTACTCAATCAATAATTTGTGTTGACTTTTGAAAGAATGCCTTTGTTCTGATTACAGATGTACTGGAAAGATTCCCACAATACATGTGCTGTAATATTTGTAGAAATGGAGTCCCACCAGTATCCAGACAGCAAATGTACCCAGTCAACTGTGGATCTTCACATCCCGATCTGTCACCAGATCTGAATATCACTACGTTTGCAGAGTCCGCATGTCATTTAAATGTCTACAGTCAATGCTCTATGTAGTAGCTAACAGCAACCACATCATCAAATGACCTAATGACTTTGTTTTGTTACCTTTCGCCACAAATTTAGCTGCTGTTTTCTGTTCGACTATTAAATGTAGATGGACGACCAGATGGCAGAACTACCAGAACAATCATTGCTAACAATGTCTGCTTAGTCTTTTTTCTTTCTCTCTAAGTGGACATATTTATACACGTAAAGATTTTAGACGACTTAATGACTAGGACCTACTAGCCTTTCAGTTGAAACCAGAACCGGTTCTCTGGAAGCAGAAGAGTTCAAACAGCACTTGCTTTAGCATCACCACAGAATTGATTTTGGTAGAAAGCAGCTGTTTGATTGCTTGCTGCAGTTGAATCAAGAAATTAAGAACCCCTCTGCAGGTTGCAGAGTCCACAAACAATGTCTTCTCTACTTTAGAGAGAACCCGAAGACTGGATCTGTTGTGGCTTCACTGCATCAATAAGAAATGGACCGGTTTCCTCGAGCAGAACTCGGCTTCTGGTCTGATCTTTGTGCTCTCCACAGGTACGGCGACATGGTACCAAAAACCATCATGGGAAAGATCTTCGGGTCCATCTGCTCCTTGAGTGGCGTGCTGGTCATTGCCCTGCCAGTGCCCGTCATTGTCTCCAACTTTAGCCGAATCTACCACCAGAGCCAAAGAGCCGAGAAGAGGCGAGCTCAAAAGGTGAGAGACCCTGTCCTCATTACACCCTGTAAAAAGACCTTGTCCATACACCTCCATTAGACTCAGCTGTGTCTCAATCAGCGCACCAACACTACTTCACGCACTATGTTTAAATGTATTTGCATTGACTCTACACACTAACAGGAAGTAGTGTTAGTGCACTTATTGAGACATAGGCTTTGTCTTCATTAGACCCTGTCCTCAGACCTTCAATTAGACCCCGTCCTCATTAGACTCTGTCTAAAGACGTCCATTGCACACTATTAAGATGCTTCAATTAGACACTGTCCTTAAACCTCTAATTGATGCTGTCTTTAGACCTCTACTTCACCATGTCCACTAACCCTAACCTCCACAATAACTTATTAGAGCCTGTCCACAGACATCTATCAGACCATGTCCAGAGACCTCCGTCAGACCCTGTCCACAGGCTTCTATTACACCCAATCCATTTTAAACCCTGTTCACAGGCCTCCATTTGAACTTGTCCTCATTAGAGCCTGGCCACAGGCATCTATCAAACCATTTCCACAGGCATATATCAGACCATGTCCTCACACCTCCAATTCACCCTGTTCAAAAACATTAGACTTGTAAAAATAATTCTCTGTCTGAAATACGCAAATGCAGGTCAAAGCCCCATCATTCAAAGAAACTATATGTAAACAGGGTCCAGAAACACTGTCATCTTCTCTGAACCAAAACGCTTTTGCGATTTTCTGGAGCAAAATAGAAGACTTGAATAAAAAGTGAACAATTGTCTCCTAAATCCTCAAGCAACTGGTTTCCTCATTTCCAAGATTTACAGACAGTTGTCTGTAATGAAAGGGATGCTAACAGTGCTAAACATGATCTTGGACATATTCTTTTAACAAGCTAAAAGTTGTTAGCAATGCTAAACATCCTTTTTACTCATGCTAACAGTAGTAACATCACAATGAAACTACTTTTACACATGCTAAAAGCTGCTAACATGACTCTAGGATTACTTTTTAAAAAGCTAGCTGCTGGAAATAATTCTAAACATCACCATCAAACTCTTTTATACATATAAAAAAATATAAACATGAAATCGAATTAGATGTTTCTTTTGTTCTCCATCGGTCTCCCGTTTTGTCTCAGTGGGGGGCTAAAGGCAGGTCTGTGTGTGTCCACAAACAGAAAACCAGGCTTGCTAGAATCCGTGTGGTGAAGAGCGGAGGGGCTAACGCTTATTTGCAGTACAAACGCAGCCAGCAGCTGATTGACCCTGATGAGGAGGTAACCATGGAGATGCCGTGGCTGGGCAGTGCTGGTGCTGATGCTATTGCCGATGTCGGTGTATGATCTTTCTGGTTTATGAGCAGACTCGCTGCTGCATGCTAACGTCCAGAGGGAGGACGGCTGGTCCATCACGTTGTCTTTTCTCCATCTGGTCAGAAAAAAAGGAAGTCCAGAAAACTGGTTAACCTCTTCATCATCCTCCTTACCTGGTTTACCTAATCCAACTAAAACTAGCCCATCATTATAGACCAGAGGTGTCAAATGTGGCCTTGGGTCTAGAACTGGCTTTCATAGGGCCTGTTCTGGTCAGTGATGAAGATGTTAAGGTCAGCAGTCTCACCTGCACCACTTGGACATGGAGGCAGGAGGACTGCTGAGGATAAGGTCTGGAGCTTCCAGCAGAATTTGACCTCCTTCAGACTAGAGACTTAGTTTCACCAAACTCTATTCTCTGGCTAAACATCAACTGACCTCTGGTTTCAGGTCTGAAGGACTCAAGCTGCTGAACGGTCTTTCCATCATTAACTCTTTCTCCTTTCTCCTCCCTCTCTCTCTGCATTTCTTTCTGCTTTGCACTGTACCTTCCAGCTGCAGATGTGGTTTAGAAAAACATTCTGCTTCTTCATTTGAAGTTCAGAAATGTGCATGGTTAATAAAAGTTTTCCGGATGAAGAAAACAGAAATTTACCGTCATACATGTCAGTTTAAGTGCTATAATTTTAATAAAGCCTTGTTTATTGTTTATTGTTTATACGGTAGGATCCATGATGTTGGAACAAAATGTGAGGAAATTTTTTTTTTATAGCTTTAGGCATAAACTTGGCTGGTCCACATGCTAGCTTTACCTAACCTATCAGTTTCTTAGCCAGCTTAGCTGCTGATTTAGTGGCTTGCTTAGCAGCTAGTTTGGCTAAAACTTTAGCAATTAGTCTAGTCTTGGTTTTAATTTCTTGTTTAGCTGCTAGTATAGGCTACTTGTGCTGGATTAACCCATAGTTTTGGCTGCTATGCTACATAACAGCTGCTAGTTTAGTATTTGTTTTAGATGCTATCTTGGTGCTAGTTTACCTGATATCTTGGCTTCTATGTTAGCTGTAGATTTGCGAGTTCAGTTGAAAGGTTAGGTTATGGCTTAGCTACTAGTTATAGCTGTTATAGCTGCTTTTTCAGCATCTTCTTTAGATTAATTTAACAGTTTTAGCTGCTAGTTTTATTTTTTGTTTTAATAGCTAGTTTAGCTACCACTTTACCAGATAATAATTTAGCTGACTATTCAGCTATTTTACTAAATATTTTAGCATCTTATTTAGCTGCCGTTTGAGATTTTGGTTTTGCTACTGGTCCACCTGCTAATTTAGCTGCTAGTTTAGCAGTCAGTTCAGCTCCTAACTGATATCAGGTACCTTTTCTGGAAAAAATCTGAGAGAAAAACTTCCTAATTTCAAGTTTTGGTGGTTTAGCCAACTGAACAGCAGCTGATTCATTGGGTCACCAACATTGGCTTCTCATTAGCCACGTCATCTTGTTTTTGCACCGTATGAAACCGCATTTGGAATGAAATCTCTGTCTTGCATGTGCATGAGGCATTCAATGTGTGTGTGGATGTCCTCATCTATAGGAACTCATGAACATTATGTGTCCTATCTACTCTGTCTTCGGCCATGCACGAGGACATGCTGCTGACTAACTGGCTCTTGCTGCTCATATTTTCAGCATCCTTTGCTTCATGTGGAACAATGAGACTGAACTGCATGTATATCATTAAAAAAAAGCAACAACAACAACAAAAAAACACGTAGACCTTTAAGTACTCTGTGTTGATGTGTCAATATGATACTTGACCGGGCGACCTGAGATCAAGTCCCAGACCATTGACGGAAATAGTTTAGGTATAAACTCGGGTCCGCTAACTTGTGACATATTATTTTAAGCTTTATGCTACATGTTAGCATTACTGCCACTCTTTGTGTTAGTATTACTGCCACCCTTCATTGTCAGCATTGCCACTATGCTACATCTCAGCATGGCTGCTATGCTACCTCTCAGCATTGCTACTATGCTATATGTCAGCGTGGCTGCTATGCTACATGTCAGCATTGTTGTTTTGCTACATGTCAGCATGGCGCTATGCTACATGTGAGCATTGCTACTATGCTACATGTCATCATTGCTACTATGCTACATGTCAGCATTGTTACTATGCTACATGTCAGCATGGCTGCTATGCTACAAAACAGAATTGGTGCTGTACTACATAACAGTATTGGTGCTGTGCCACATAACAACTTTGGTGCTGGGCTACATGTCAACATGGATACTATGCTACATGTCAGCATTGCTGTTTTGCTATATGTCAGTATTGCTACTATACTACATGTCAGCATTGATACTATGCTACATGTCACCATGACTATACTATGCTACATGTCAGCATTGCTACTATGCTACAGGTCAGTATTGCTACTATGCTACATGTCAGCATTGCTGTTTTGCAACATGTCAGCATTGCTACTATGCTACATGTCAGCATGGCTGTTGTGCTATATGTCAGCATTGCTACTATACTACATGTCAGCATCGCTACTATGCTACATGTCAGCATGACTGCTATGCTACATGTCAGCATTGCTACTATGCTACATGTCAGCATGGCTGTTGTGCTATATGTCAGCATTGCTGCTGTGCTACAGGTTAGCATCGCTGCTATGCTAAATGTCAAAATGGCCTCTATGCTACATGTCAGCATTCCATGTCAGCGGCATCCTGCTGTCTGCAAACATCTGGACTGTAGAATCTCATGCTGATCCTGGTCCATCAGTTTTATGGTGACTGAGGTAAATTACAGAAACATGAACATCTAGATCAAATTGTAAATAAAGCTTCTGATTGTCTAATATCAACAGATACAGGTGAGTCTTTAGTCCTGTCCAAGTTCTGTTAAGGCGAGACAAAGAAAATTTTTTTGATGTAATCCATGTTTGTCCCTTAAGGCGTCCAAAGAGGCGGGCCAGGCTCTTGTGTGTAAAGCCAACCCAAGCTTTGATCTGCATCATCATCACCTGCTAAACTGTTTGGAGAAGACAACGGTGAGGAAATTAAGCATCTCACTTTCAGTCAGCCAATAGGGATCCTGTTGTATGCTGTAACATCCGTTTTCGTCCTCAGAACCACGAGTTTGTGGACGAGAAGACGTTCGAGACATGCTGCAGAGAAGTGAGTCTGGTGAAGCAGGTGTCGCGCTCTTCGTCCATCGCCTCCCTCTCCTCAACTCACGGCCTCTCCTGCTGCGCCCGAAAGAAAAGGAAAACCTTCAAAGTTCCCAACTCCAACTTATCGGTGGGTCTGCAGGACAGCCTTCAAGAGCTAAGCACCATCCAGATCAGAGAACGACCAATCAGTAACAGGTGAGTCAGAAGCTGCAGTTTCATCTCCTACAGCTGGTGGTCTTCGGTTATCAGCCGGTTATCCCGTCTCAGAGGGGAACATGGCGGTTTTACTGAGTCCACAGACACCTGAGAGTTTGCAGATCCTTAAAGAACTTCCATCCTTTGCTCCATCCATTGATCCTTTCCCAGGAAAGTCTGATATCAGAGCTTGATGCATGCAAACATTAACAGGCTATTTGTCTGGTCTCATTCAGCTTCTTCTTCTCTGTTTTTATTCAGTCGCTCCAGTTTGAATGCCAAACTCCAGGAGACGCTTCCGCTAAATTGCGAGGAGTCCTACCTCGCCGCTGCCATCATCAGCATGTCCACACCACCCGGGACCACACCAGAGGACGATCAGTCCAGCTCCACCCAATACTCCCAGGCCAACATCGTCCGGGTGTCCGCACTGTAGACTGGTCGTATCTAAACAGTGACAGCAGAAACCAGTACCTCAGGCCAGATTCCCAAGAGACACAGGCGGAATTACATCTTTTCATTTTTTGTGAATCAGCAAAAATCTTTTCCAGGAAAACTTTTTTTCTGCAGTTCAGAGACTGAAAGCAGAACCAGATCTGGGACACATCATCTCAGCCAGTACATGAGATGGAATGACATACTGTCCCAACCGGTACATGAGACGAAGGGACACATCATTTCAGCCGGTACATGAGACAGAGTGAGACATCTTCTCAACCAGTACAAGGGACATAGTGACACTTTGTCCCAACCGGTACACAAGACGGAGGGACGCATTGTCCCAACCGGTACAAGGGACAGAGTGACACATCGTCCCAACTGGTACTTGAGACAGTGACTCGTCCCAACTGTTACACGAGATGGAGTGACATACTGTCCCAACTGGTACACGAGACAGAGGGACACATTGTCCCAACTGGTACTTGGGACAGAATGGCATATCATCCCAACCGGTACACGAGACGGAGTGAGACATCCTCCCAACCAGTACACGAGACGGAGTGACACATTGACCCAACCGGTACAAGGGACGGAATGACACATCGTCCCAACCAGTACAAGGGACGAAGTGGCACATTAGTCTTAACCAGTATAAGGGACAGAGTGACACATTATCCCAACTGGTATAAGGGACGGAGTGACACATCGTTACAACCAGTGTACAAGAAGAAGTGACACATCGTCCCATCTGGTACGCAAGTTTATCTGAGATTTAACCAGATTACCTGTTATGACCTGTTTTATTTCCTTGGGTTGGTGCGATCATGGTTACATCTGGTGGACAACCTTGTGGACCAGAAAATATCTGCATCGGGATTAGAGACAAGAATGTCCATCTTTAAACAACTCTTTGATTCACCAAAAAAAAAACATCCTCATGTTAACAGAACAAAATGCAACACTTTTTTTTCTTTTTGGGTTTGTCTGATGATAACAATTAGGAGCTCTGGTTGAAAAACCCCTGAGAAAACACATTTCTCTGATGTTACACGGGCTGAAATGTGTCCAAAATACGGAAAATGTTTGACCAGATCTTACATCAATTTGTAATGTGGACTAATGTACCAGCCATAACTTGGCAAAATCACTGAGGTTGTCTGTACGCTGCTTTGTGATCATGTTGATGGATGCGTTTATGGTCTGCTGGTAAATGGTCTTGTACAGCGCTTTTCTACACATCAGTGTACTCAAAGCGCTTTAACACTATTCGACACATTCACCCATTCGCTCAC
>JBAMIG010000025.1:1389010-1413607 GCA_037177335.1 Kiunga ballochi
TTTACATGTGTTCTGTTGGGTTTAGATGCTTCCTGCAGGGTTTACATGTGATTTGTTGGGTTTAGATGCTTCCTGCAGGGTTTACATGTGTTCTGTTGGTTCTAGATGCTTTCTGCAGGAGTTACATGTGTTCTGTTAATTTTTTTATGCTTCCTGCAGGGTTTACATGTGATTTGTTGGTTTTAGATGCTTTCTGCAGGTGTTACATGTGTGTTTGGTGCACAATTGTGCCTTTCACTGCCCTGCTCATGACAGTCAGGTTTACGTCCCTCAAAAACACAAGAACTGGTATCCTCCAGAAAAATGTTTTAAACTGTCTCACAGAATTCAAAACCTAGACAGCCTTGAAGTACCTTCATTTTATTGAGAAAAATAAGACAGGGGTTATGGTTTTTCGCCCATGTCTCGATGGGTCAGGATTAGACTGAAATGACCTTGCCCAATCTTACCGCTGTGAGCTTCTACACATGCTGTGTTCGCTTTATTGCTGGTGTTGTTTTCATTCTATCGCTTTATTGATTTATTGTTTTGGTTGTTTGATGTTCCGCACTGTGTCTCCTAGTTGTTTACAGAAAGTGCTTTTATAAATAAAGTTGGCTTTGCTTCGATGCGTCCTGCATTCTTTTGGTTGTAGATACTTGCTGCATATCTTATCCAGATTTTAGATGTTTTCTTTTGATTTTGGATCTGGCCTGCAGGTTTCAGGTGTGCAGTACTGATGTTTAGCCGAATTCAGACTAAATTCTTTGGTTTTGTTACAGAACTTTTGCTCCAACTCGACAGTGCTAAGGACACAGGTGAAGTGCCATTCCTGCACCATTTCCATGTTGATGTTGTGCCCATCTGGCTTCAAGAGAAGTCCCAGCAGTACCACCATCAGCTGCAAGTCAGCAATGCACCTTCACTTATCCAGCTGAGCTTTCCAGAACTATACCAGGCTTCAGCTCCTCTGTCTGTCTGCAGGTACAACATCAAAACCATCAGCATGAGCCTGGCCATTAATGGATGCTCCTTTGAATGCTACAGAGAGGAGGAGATAAAGCACTGCTGTCCTGGTTATTGGGGTCCAGACTGCATTGGTGAGTAGACAAATTGGTTTGGCAGTGGAAGAAAACCATCATGTCAGATGATGAAACTGAGAAATTTTATCCCACTGTGATGGCAGAGCCAGGTAAAAAGTAGTCCCACTGTGATTTTTAGCATTATAAGCTTCTCCTTTAACAACTGGAACTAAATTTCCCCTTGGGGATGAATAAAGTATTTCTGATTCTGATGATTCTGATTCTGAACTGTCTGTAAACGTGTGGGAAGTGAGGAGATCAGCTGGAGCTTAAGAAGACAAATGTTGTCTCATTCTGGCCTGATGTAGGATGTGGTTTTACATTGTCTTGCTAACTCAACCCAACTCAACTCAACTTTATTTATAAAGCCCTTTAAAACAACTGTCATTGTGACAAAGTGCTGTACATAATCAATAAAACAGTCAAATAAATTAAACAATAAATAATTAATAATGCTAAAATCAACAAGGTCTCCCCTGAAAGAAACGTTTGGATGGGAGCAGATTTCTGCTTTAAAATAACGTTTCTCAAACGTTTTGCACTTTGCTTCTGATCGTGTTAGAAGAGCTTTAATCCAGATAAGTGTTTCTGGACCCTGTTCAAAGGTTTCTTCTTTGAAAGGTGGAGCTTCAACCTATATTCGATGTGAGTGATTTCTGGAATCTTCCTGAGAGCTCACTGCCAGTCTGAGGTTTCATCCTCGGGTCGCTCAACGGACGCTTAACCTCGAGCCCACCGGGTGACTGGTGTCACATGTTGGATCCTGCAGGAAGCAGGGCTTCCTTCCTCTCTGCAAACTGTCAGCAGGACAGAAAAGTGCTTAGACACATGGAGCTGGACTCGCTTGTCCCCAAGAGACCTGAGAAGACATTTCTTCCTTAGGTGGATTCCCTGTGTCTTTGTGTTTCAGAGTGTCCTGATCAGGCTTCCAGACCCTGCAGCGGAAGAGGAATCTGCTCTGATGGGTTGGGAGGGAACGGGACCTGCATTTGCCAGGTGATTGCATCCAGTTTCATCCCAGAAAAACTGGTTCAGGAGGAATCCAGACTTCCCTCAGACCACTCATAAATTTCTGAATAACTGGTATAATGACCAGTACAACATGATTTACCAGATCACAAATCAATATAACCCACACAACTAGAACATAGACCAGTAAAGCCAACTGGACCAGAACATTTACCAGTAGAACCTGATGGACCAGATCATAGACCAGCAAAACCAGCTGGACCACAACATAGACTAGTGAAACCAGCTGGACCAGAACAAGGACCAGTAGAACTTGTTGAACCCGATTATAGACCAGTAAAACCAGCTAGACCAGATTACAGACCAGTAGAACTTACTGGACCAGATCATAGACCAGTAAAACCAGCTGAACCACAACATAGACTAGTAAAACCAGCTGGACCAGAACTAAGACCAGTAGAACTTGTTGGGCCAGATTATAGACCAGTAAGACCAGCTGGACCTTATTATAGACCAGTAAAACCAACTAGACCAGATTATAATCCAGTAGAACGTACTGGACAAGATCATAGACGGTAGAACCTGCTTGGACCAGACCAGTAAACCAGTACTCCCATAAGAAGCCGTTGGCAGTAATGGTGTCCCTCTCTGTGTTTCAGGAGGGCTTTTCTGGAACTGCCTGTGAGGCCTGCGCACCTGGTCGTTATGGACCTACCTGCAGCTCAGGTAACCACATGTCCTGCTGTCCTCATTAAACCTTTCCTGACTGACTTTGATGTGACGTCCTGATGTCCTGCATCTCAGAGTGTTCCTGTGCCCATGGGCTCTGTGATTCTGGGATTAAAGGGGACGGTCAGTGCACCTGCTTCTCTGGATACACTGGTCCCAAATGTGACAAAGGTAAGTCTTGTCAAACTGGAGCCTTCATGAGTTTCTGGTCCCCCCCATCTGTACAATCTGTAAGTCGTCTCACCTATACATCAACCACCTGGGCAGAATCTGGAATTGTCTTTATGATGCATTATGTGAACCACTGGACCTGTCTCTTATACTGTCCCGTCTCACCTTGCTCAGAGTTACATGAGGGTATATCTCCCCTGTCTTATCTCACCTGTTTCAGAGTTACCTGAGTGTGCGGCACTCACCTGTCAAAGCAACTCTCGCTGTATGGAAGAAGCTCTGACAGGACGGTTGGTTTGTCATTGTCTCCCAGGATACGAAATGTCCGGATCTGAGTGTATCTGTAAGTACAACGTCTTATATTCTGATGGACCTAAAAAGAGACGTAGTTCTCAGTTTCAATCAGATCATTATTCATGAGGTCCTCCTGAGATGTTTTAGTCAAATTGCCACAATCCCTGAAGCACAGCCTTTTTCTTACAGCACTGTTCACAGCATTGACTCATTTTTGTCCTTAGATGTCTTTTGTGTCTATCTCCCATCTCGAGAAACTGTGCAGAACAGTCAAGTATTAAGCTCCGCCTCTAGACAAGTATTTAGCTCCGCCTCTAAATGTTATTTCTGACGGTTCTTTAGTTCTGCCTCCAGTCAAGTCTTTCTCTCCTAGTCTAACTAGGATTTTAGCGTCACCTCCAGATGAATGATACCTTACTCTCCCGTTGATTCTTTGGCACTTCCTCTAGATGGCACTCTAGTTTCACCCCCAGATAAGTCTTAGCTCCGCCTCTTGACAGTTGTCAGCCCCACCTGTAGATGAGTCTCTAGTTTTATGTCCAGATAAGTTTCCTGCCCAAAGGCTAGTTTTTAACTTCGCCTCCAGACCAGGTTTTTTAACCCCGCCTCTAGGTGAGTCCTCAGTTCCATAGTTTTTCTCTTTTCAGTTTAACACCTCTGATGTTTATGTTTTGGCTTCTGCAGCAATAAACCCATGTGTCCATCCAGTCTGTCATGTCCACGCTTCCTGTGTCCACACTGGTCCAAACCAGCACCTCTGTGCCTGCCATGAGGGCTACAGCGGGGACGGTAAAGTCTGCATGGCCATTGATCCTTGCCAAGCCAAGCAAGGTGGCTGCTCCCCCAGATCTGCCCGATGCATCTACGATGGACCAGGAAAGGTAGGACAAGACTGGATCAGGAGAAGCCAGATCAGAAGATGATTCAGACAGGACAAAAAGTGGTCTCAGGAAAACAAAGAACTAGTAATACAAATCAGGGTTGCTATTAGAACTAATATCAGAACCGTGGTTAAGTCACAATGAGGACTTGCATCAGAACCATGATCGGAATCTAATGAAATGAGTCACAGTCCTAATCCTGATCATCTAAATGTTTTAATCAAATTTTCATTATCCAAACATTGATTAGTCCAGGTAGGAGGTAAGGTCTAAACTTGAATCAGGATGAGGACTTGAATCAGGACTTTGGATCAGGAAAAAGGATTTGGATCAGAACCCTCTCTAGATCAGGTTGAATACTGGTATCAGGATGTGGTTCAGAATCAGGATGAAGTGTGTGTCTAATGCTGTGGGCCACCTGTAAGGGACAGCAGTGTCTTCATGCGTCTCTGTGTCTTTCAGTCTCACTGTGAGTGTCTTCCTGGCTACGAGAGCCTGCCTGGCGGCAGATGCAGTCTGAGAGACGTCTGCAGACCAGATTCCTGTCACAAGTTGGCCAACTGTTCCACTGTAGAACCGGGCCGAATCAAGTCAGTCCCTTTGCCAAGATCAACTGAAGGTAGTGTTTACTGCAAACCAGGTCTTTCAGTGATGCTGCTCTGTCCCCCAGGTGCACCTGCTTCCAAGGTTACGTAGGAAACGGGAAGATGTGTTACGGGGACATCATGCAGCGTCTGGACGAGCTAAACACTAAACCTGGAGGACAGTGGACGGGACAGCTGAGCACGGCTATCTCTTTGTTCAGTAAGAGCATTGTTCCATTCATCATCTATCTATCTTTAAATCCATTCAGCCATCCATCCATCAGTTATTCTATTCCAGGTTTTATGGGTTTTGTCAGTTTCATTTAGGACTTTCCTTTTTCAGATTATGTTCGGTGGCATTTGAGCAACATGGGACCTTTCACCATTTTCATCCCCATCAACAAGGGTTTCCGTGATTTTTCTGTAAGATCTTTTGATCAACCTGATCTATTAATGCTCACAGATGAAACTGGTTATATCTGAAATACAATCCAGAACTGAATAAAATTTGGGGTTTTATTCAGGAATTAGGGGATCAATCTGATGTCTAACGCTGTTTGTCTTCCAGCTCAACACTCTCTCTGCAGATGTGTCCAAGACCAGGTACCTGTGTAAAATGCACCTGGTTGCCGGGGTGATGCCTTTGGACACGCTGAAGAAAATAGATGTTTTCTACACTCTGACAGGAAAATCAGCAGAGATGGAAACAGGGGTGAGACCTAAGACTGTTGATGGTCGTCATGACGACACATTGAAGACAATATCATAGGTGGTTCCATGTTTTTTTCCTCTGTTTATTCAGACCAAAATCCGTATCCATGGCAGCAGGAAGAAGGGCACCATCATTCAGTCTGACCTGGTGGCATCCAACGGGTTGATCCATATCGTCAACAAGCTGATGGATGGGGTCTCGGCAACCGTGGACAGCAACAAAGACGTAAGACACTTTTTTCTGTCTTGGTCCATAGGTGGAATGAGATATATAGTCTCTGAAACAAGCTACAATCTACCTCATGGCCACCAGGGGAAGCTGCTTCACAGTTCCCTCAATGATGCCTGACCCCGGATCTGGTCGAAACATCTCTCACATCAGAAATGGACTTTTTCATGTCCTTCTGACGTGAAGTCCATCAGATAGTTGGAATGAGGCGTCTGAAAAGATCCATCTTCAACAAGTCAGTCAGCGTTTATGACATAACTTCACACTAAATGACCTTAAACTGTCGTTCTGCCACAGGAGAACCTGATGCACATCATCTCCAACTACGGAAAATTCCTGACCTTTAAGTCCTTATTGGAGGTAATTAGATTACTACACAGTGTGTATTATAACTGCAGTAAAAGCACAGCACCAGCCTCTGCGAATGTATGATGGGACGTTACCCATTGCAGCAAGACTAAAGACTAAAGAGATGGTTCTGGGTCACCAAACTGGACCTAACTAGAAAATGTATCAACAGGCTGAGGCTGCTGGGATGGGCAATAACATTGAAAATGTCCTATGTCATCATATATCAGGATGTCTGCTAAGTGTTCAGTTGGGGACACGTCCTGTGGGTATCGGGGAGACACGTCCCAGATGTCCTGTCCTCTATATTTTCCTGTAAACGGGCTGTTTGTTTGCATTCATCTGGGAATTTTTTCTGGTCTCTGCAGAAAGCATCTATGGCTTCCTCCATGGACGCTCCAGGGCTGGTGACCGTCTTTGCTCCCACTGCAGCAGCCTTCGATGCAATGGAAGAGGGACAACTGCAGCACCTCAGCAGTCCAGATGTGAGAATGAGTCAGATAATATGTGGTTTATGATTCTGGATTACCTGTGATTTATTCTCTGGTTCCTTCTGACCCATCAGGGTCACAATAAGCTGGTGGAGTTCCTGAGGAACCACATGGTTCCAGATACCTCAGTGAGTAGTACACCCTGCAAATGCCTCATTTGTACTTCCTCTAGTGATTCTTACTGCTGGTGTGTTGAAGCTTGAGGTCTTCAACCTGATGTCCAGTTCCACAGTGGTGACGAAGGCCAACCAGATTCTGACCATCAACGTGACAGAAAATGTAAGTGTGTAGTGCCACTAGAGGGCTTTTGCAGGACTTCTCAAACAGAAAAACTTCCAACAGATGTTAAATCCAGGCAAGGCTTAAGTTAAGCAGCAACCTCCCTTAGACATAAGTGAAGCCTATGCAGCCTAAGTACCAGAACCTCCCTCATCCACTAGAGGCTCCATATCATGATAACTAGGAGGGTTCTTTGTTTATAACTCATCCATTTAAAAGTTATGTAATCTTGAAATTTAGCGTAGTTATGGATGTGTCTATTTGGTTGTCTGTGGCCAGAAGGCAGGGCGTTGTACATAGCTACCTAAACAACCCTCATGTTGTTTAGCTGAAGCCTGTTGTCCTCCTCGCACTTCTTAGTTTGAGTTTTAAGTTGTTTTTGTCTTGATCTCAATAACTCCCTGTCACCATCTCTGAAGGCTTTCTTTTTGAAGCTCAGCTGATTTTTCAGGTCACCATGGCTTGAAACTGGTGATCCAGGGTTTGTTACTGGGGAAGCACCTCTCTGGTCTTGTTGGGATGGTGCTGTCCATACAGAACTTTATATAATGTGTCACACACTCAGTCAGTGTTTTGATATCATCTCCATGAGGTTCACAGAGGACAGTGTGTAGCCTGGAAGCTTCCTCTCAGAGCATCTTCATCATCATCAGAGCAGCTTTTAATAGTCTATCTAATGACAGCTTGTTGCTGAACGATGGGCTTGTAGGAGGAGGTGAGAAGAACCAGATGATGGTCAGATCTTCCTAAAGGTGGCAGAGGAGCTGTATGCATTTTTAATATGAGCATAAAATCAGGTTTTATTGTCTCTGGTGGAGCAGCTGATAAACTGTTGGAGTGTTGGTAGAGTAGCAGAGAGGGAGGTGATGTCAAAATCTCCAGAGATCACCATAAATGTGTTTGAAGCCTGGTAAAGGTAGCAGTTTGTAGTCTCTGTGCAGATCTTCTCTTTAACAGTGACATGTCAAGAATGACACCAACACTGGGTAAACCAGCACTGCAACTCCACCTCCCTTTAGTTTCTACTCAGGGGTTTACAGTATTACGATCTGCACAGACCGATGGTTATTGTGATGATGATGATTGTGATAGTGATAATGGTGGTTATGGTGGTGATTATAATGATGTTGATGATGGTAGTAAAAGAGATGATGGTGACAATGTTTGTCCTCTTTACCCTATACAGGGTCAGATACTGGTAAATGGAAAAATTGTGCTGGAGACAGCTGTGGAGGCTAAAAATGGACGTCTGTACGTAATGGATGGCATTTTGACTCCACCCTCCATCCTACCTGTCCTCCCAAACAGGTGTAACTTCACAAAAATTGAACTCACACTGCAGGTAACTTCAGTTTGCTACTTTTCAGGTTGTCCAGAATCTCTGGTGTGCTTCAACCAATCAAGATGTTGTGTTGGTTAAATGTGTTGTCTTTTTTTTTTTGTTTGCCAGATTTGTAGAAACTGCTCCGACATGTCTACATACTCTTGTCCGTCAGGAGTCCGCATGGTAATATGCCTCACTCTGACCTCTCTGCCGGCTTCTTTATAAACATGTTAACATGATCTCTATTTATCAGGGCAACTCCAGTTCTCCATGTGTGCTCCGTGATTTCCTTCATTCTCCATTTAACATGTTCCCAAGAATGGGCTGTGCTCCTGTCTGCAAAACCAGTGTAACGGTACTTGAATGCATCACATCTGTTTTTTATGTAGATGTTGGGACCGTTCCAGAAACTAGATCTTGCAGAAACTTGTTGATGAGTAGTTAAAAACTCTGTTTTGAGTCTCGTCTTAGGCACCACAAGCTGGGACTGGCCCTCAGACCTCACAGCATGCACTGGGGTGTAGATTTGGAGGTATTGAGGGGCCAGAAACCCTGGCCCCTCAATACATTAATAGATGCCTCCAAATCCAAGTATTAGAGGCAATCGTTCTTTAACACAATGAGTGGTGGCTCATTTAAAGGCTATAGATAATGAACAGGTTCATGAATTTGAGTCAGGTGTGTTGGATAGGACCGGAATTTGTATACAGTGAAGATTGTGGCAATATTATTGGTCGGTACGGTGGGCAGGGCTAAATAAGCAGAATAAGATTGTAGTTCAAGATTCAATGGGAGACACTTTTACCAGATCAAAAAAGAAGGTGGCAGGTCCAGGTTGAGGATTGGGCATAGTGGGCATGTGAGTCTCTTGCATGCCCTATTTTGGACCAGTAGATGGCACTAATGCTCTTTCTATGAGTTGCCAACTACCATTAAACTCCACAGAAGAAGGGGAGGAAGACTGGAATTGAGAAAATCTAGACTATCTTCATGTCCTTCAGCATCTAAAACTGACATCAGTCCTCTGCTGGATGTGTTGGCTAACAACCAAACTATCACAGAGGATCCATGGAAGTACAAGAGAAGTGACGAATAACAGGGTGTACGTCGTAAAAGATGCAGAAATGGTCCTTTTAACTGGATTTATGTATAGTACCTTCAGATAAGGATGCTCAGAAAGCACTGTATCTTGAACCAGAAACTCATATCTTGACCTGGTTTCTAGACCTGGTTTCTGGACCAAACCAATTAATAGACCGAGCATGTTGGCAATAACCAGGTTACACACCTGTTCTTGTTTAGCGGAAAGCGTGCTGTAAAGGCTTCTATGGTCCAGACTGCACACCTTGTCCAGGCGGATTCCAAACTCCCTGCTCTGGACACGGCCAGGTAGGGACACTGGAAGGACGTGGGGTCTTGTTGTTATTGTTGTTCTTGTTGAATGAAGCCTGGTCTTTTCAGTGCATGGACGGCGACAAAGGGACTGGCTTCTGTCTCTGTGAAAAGAACTTCACAGGTTCTCGTTGTCAGTACTGCTCATCCTCCACTAAATATGGACCCAACTGTGACAGAGGTAGGTCTAAGCTACAGGAACAGGACCTGTTTGGGAGGACATCTCCAAACCTTTGCACATCATCTGTGTTTCCCCAGCGTGCCCCTGTATCAATGGCCAGTGTGACAACCGTCCGGACTCAGACGGTCGGTGTAAAGCAGACTCGTGCAAATCAGGTTTCACAGGTCTGTTCTGTGAGAGGCAGACCTCAGCGTGTGGCGTTCAGGTACAGTTCTGTCATGTTCACGCCGACTGTGACTTCAGCCAAGGAACACCCAGGTGAGTTTCCCCCATGGTAAAGACACTCATGTGTCCAGCATGAACTCATCTGCTGTGTCCTTTAGGTGTGTTTGTCAGCCTGGTTTCAGAGGGGACGGCATTACCTGTGTAGAGGTGGACCCATGCTCTCCACCTCACAGAGGCGGCTGCAGCGTGAATGTGAGCCTCAGATGCTTTACTCAGTGCTGTCTTACCTGGTACTCTCTGACATTCTTGTCCCCTGCAGGCCAAATGTATAAAAACGGGCCCAAATAAGTCCATATGCAGGTGTCTGTCAGGATGGACAGAGGATGGAGACGAGTGTCAACCAATCAACAACTGTCTTGGTCCTGACAGAGGAGGCTGTCACCCCAACGCCACTTGCGTCAACATTGGACCTGGACAGGTATCCACTGTGTCAGTAGCAACTTAATATATTAAAGAGGTGAACTCAGAGATCCAGCCATTGCAGTCAAAAACAAGTGTTGACAAAGATTTCAGTATCAATGAGCACATGACAGAGAAGTCATGTTGATGTATAAGAGGTCGATCTAAAACAGTTCTATGTATGCTGAAAAAGGGGTCCACTGAGGAGCATTGGGTAACTCCACTTATAGATGCCAAACAGGGGGCCTGACAAGGAGCCTTGGGGAACTCCACTTATATATGCCAAACAGGGGGGCGACAACTAGGGGGCCTGCCAAGGAGCATTGGGGAACTCCACTTGTAGATGCCAAACAGGGCCTTCAATAAGGAGCCTAGGGGAACTCCACATGACATCTTTCTTTAAGTGGATCTATAGTTATCAGCTGATATTAAAATGTTTATGTCGGTAAGAAAGATTCAAAGCAAAGTTTAACACTGAACAGTTTGCTTTGTTTACCTGTTCAGAGTGGCTGCACGTGTAATGTCGGCTACAAAGGAAATGGGCAAATCTGTGAGGCTGTCAATCAGTGTGTGACTGAAAATGGAGGCTGTCACTACCTGGTAAGTTCTGGACATAATTTGTCTGATTAATAAAAAGAATGATTGAATGACTGATCAGTGATAGACTAAGATAACCACAAATCTTATGTCAGAAGATGAACATATGGTCTCTAGTACAGGCTCAACATAAAGTGCAGATGTAAATGTATAAATGTATCAAATCAGTGTAATTGTAAAAAAAATAAACTTTTCTCAAGAAGGTAAACTTTGTAAATGTTCAGAAAAGATCAGCAGGGTGAGAAAAGACATTTGGCTTTGTAGAAGTTCTTCTGACTGTAGAAGAACAGGAAGCTGTCTGTTTTCTAGCAGTTTGATCTCCATCCAATCAGATAGCGTATTAAGGCAGGGACAAATATTAACATTTTGCAGCTACATCATGACTGTATGGAGGATGTGCAGCTGACGTCACTGACTGCCTAATGGGCAGGACCAAATGAACAACCTGTCGTTCTACAGATTCCCGCAATGAGTCAAATGGTCTGCAGTTGTGAGACAAGAGGACTGGCAACCAGTTCTACCAGCAGATTATGCGGTCAAGATTAAGATAACTGCGATAGCTCCAGGAAATGCCGGGGCTTACTTTGTCTGCTTTAAGTCTCTCGGTGGTCTCACTGGTGACTCCAAACAGCCGAAACAGGGCTCAGGTTTAACTCAGCCGAGCGTGAGATCAGGAATCACAATTAGCTTAACATTTTGTGACATGTTTGTGATTTAGCTTGTGCAACATTTGACTCTGAGTGCTGGGAGAGCGGCAGATACTTACTGCAACAACTTGCAGCATTTTCTTGAACTTGTGAAATACCATCATAGGCATCTGGCATCCTGCAGGAATTCAAGCGTGTGCCATTTAGTGATTGGATTAAAGAAAACAGAAACCTTTTGCAATGATGGCAGAAAACCAAATCACATGATGCAGTGATGTCACATTCAATCCTGGGTAGCAGCAAATTTATGCTTCGAATGTCTGGACAGAACATTGCCACCCTTCAGATCCTTTCTGAACCTTTACGTTTTTGCAGAATTATAAAAATTTAATTTACAAACACAAATTTGGAAATTATTTGCTAATATTCATTTTCCAAACCTTTCTGACTTTACACTCAGTCCATAATCTAACTAGTATGACTGTGTTCAGGCCAGGTGCCGCCGGATATCCTCTCAGTGGAAATGTGTCTGTGAAGACGGATATGTCGGAGATGGATACCTGTGTTTCGGCACCGTTGAGCAGGTGAGTATTGCCCATTTTCATTCAGGTTCTGTTTAAATAAGTCTGTCAGTTTGTTGTGTTGCTTTCAGGAGCTGATGGCTTTGCCCCGAGCTACAGACTTCTTCACCTGGACCATCGTGAGTATCTCACACATCGTATACCTTATACAGAGCTGCTGTAACAGTTGAATTTCTCCAATGTGAGATAAATAAAGTCTAAGTCTAAGTATCCGATCACACCTGACACGGTTCAGACCAATGTGTTTCATTCTCCACCAGAGGGGGCGCTGTGTCCAGAGTTACAGAAAAAGATACAAACGAAGAAGATAATTAAATATACACAAATTATGATGCTTTTTAACCTTTAATCAGTTTAATCCCTCGCAAAGACATTACTGTTGGAAAAATATCTGTCAAACATGACCTTTATTTTCACACTCAGTAAGTGTTTGGGATGTGAAGACATTAAATCTGGTGGAACTCTTTGTTGTAGCTTCAGGAAAAACTTCAATGTTGCAACATTTCATGTCTCCGTTGTGGTATGAACTATCATCATACTCCAGTGTGAGACAGGTCTGGTACCTTCCCCCTTTTACTACAAAGCCATACAGGTGATGTCATGCAGGAATAAGCAGGATGTCCCTGAAGAAGACAACGCTTGGATGCAAAGCTCCAATTAAGCTTTTCAGTTTTGATGGAAATTCACACGTGTGCATGTGAATCATAGGTGTGCAGGATACCAACATTCAGTCTTGGTTTTCAGACCTGCCACTGACATAGAGATTTCTTCAGATTCTCTGAGTCTTTTGATATTATGGTCTGTAGATAATGAAACCATGAAATTCCTGCAGTTGTATATTGAGCAACATTGGTAAAATCTGTAAGAACAAATCGTATAAAATCAGGAATCTCTCAGCATTAACACATTTAAAGAAAATCACAGATTGTGATGTTTTCGGCCGTTTGGTTCATTAAAATAATAAATGCACAGTAAAGTTTAATCAGGTTTTAAAAGAGCTTTAGATCATTTACATTCATTCATTCTTTTTACCGTTTCATCCAATTTAAGATTGTGGAGAAGCCGGTGAATATCCAGCTATATACAGGTGACAGACAGGTACACCTGGACAGATTGCTTGTCCATCAGAGCTAGCACAGCTCCCATTCACTCCTAGGGACAAGTTAGGGAGACCATCCAACCTAGCTTGCTTAATTCAGAAAGCTACTGGAAAGCTGAGTCCATTTTTTCTGACAATGATTGGACCAGACTGCAGGCTGATGAAGAATTATTGACATAAAAACGTTTTTGTATGATTTGAATCTCATCATCTGGTTGTTTATAACTAATTTAACATTTAAAATCTGTCTTCAGTTCACATATTTATTTTTGTCTTTAATTTGTATTCATCTCTTTGTCATTATGCTGTTTATTTCTCCATGTCGGTCTCACTGATTACCAAGTGTTTGCTCCTAGCTGGCTGTCCTTTTAAGGGCATTTGTGCACCTAGCCAGCTGGTCCATCCGGGTTTTTGCAGGACTAAATGGGTTTGTGTTTTCTCGTTCCCATCAGGACTCTGGTCTTTCTCTGTCTGATCAGAACATCACCCTCCTGGTTCCAACATCTGTTGCTGTGTTTAAAATGTCCTCTGAGGACAGAAGCTTCTGGACCATGAAGGGAAACTTACCGAGTCTAATCAAGTATGAGCTCGCTGGACTGGCGCTTAGTTTTTATTTTGCATTACGATGCAAAACATTCTGTTGTCCCACAGGAATCACATAATCTCTGGAAACCTTCCACTGTCCAAGCTGAGAGAAATGTCCTCTGTGACATCCCTGCTGTCCACCACGCTTCCTGTCTCCACAAGCAGTCAGGTAATTTCTAGATGATTTTGTAGATCTGAACCGAGATGCTCTTCTCTAACTCTCTGTGTTTCTTCCTTCAGGTCACGTCTGTGGGCGGAGCCACCATCATCACCTCTGACATCACTGCCACCAACGGGCTGATCCATCTAATCGATCAGGTTGGCAACTAATCCGATGGCCTCACTATATGCCCAAACTTTTGTCCTGACAGCTGTCCTTGTTGTCTTCCAGGTTCTGGTTCCTGACGTGAAGCTGAGCGAAGGTCTGCTGGCTACGCTGGCGCTGAGGCCCGAGTTCTCGCTGTTCAAGTCATACCTCATTGTACGAAGACTACACTGCCATCACATCACCATCACGCTGCTGTATGTTGTCCTTAACTCCATTTCTGCTGGTTTCTTCAGGAATACAACCTGACAGAAGAGATCGAGACTGAAGGGTTCACCGTATTCGCTCCCACGGATGCCGCCATCACGGAGTACCTCCAAAACATGGCCGCCATCGCCCTGGTACAAACAGAATAAACAGTGTCTCATGAACATAAACAGCTTCTTAGATTTCCTGTTTATGTTGCAGGACGTGAACACAACTCGATACCACGTGGTGGCGTCAGAGCGCCTGCTGGAGACGGACCTTCAGTACGGAGGCTACAAACCAACACTCCTAGGATCCTCCTTTCAACTCGGCATCTTTCCTCGAGATGGGAAGGTTAGTCGTACCGGGAGAGAGCAATCTGATCATGTGACCCAATAAAACATCTGTTTTTTCCTCCAGCTGTTTGTGAACGAGGCTCTGATCAACTCCTCTGATATCCTGAGTGGTAAGGGGGTGGTCCACGGTGTGTCAGCCGTCCTGCGGATCAACAGGAATCGCTGCAATAAAGTCTGGTACCAGAAAGTGATGGTAAAGATCTCATCTTGTCTCTCATTCTGGACGACTAGTTCTTTGCTCGACACTAACTCCATTTTCGTTCTCACAGGGAAGGTGTGTCGACTGCCTGTTCCAGAAGAAAAACATGTGCTACAATGACACCATCCCAGATGTAAGCCTTCATCTCCCTTTTCATCACCTGTCACCATGTCTTCCTCTACAGCTATGTATCAACAAGACATTGTCCAGAAAATGTGTTGGTTGGACAGATGTCTTTGTTCTGGTCTAAATGCTATAGTTTATATTATAATGTTAGATTAGTCGATATAACAAAATGACATCTTTGGTGTTATGCAGTTTCTATAGTAACCATAAAAACATCTGATACCTGACCTACCTGTGTGTCAACTTGAAGTATTTATCAAAATAATGTTGTTTTTGGTGATTGAGATTAGGAAGAAATCTATGTAGGTTCTGTGGCTGTTTTTACATCATAATCTGGCGGAATTATTGATAGTGAATGATTAAAATGAGTTTCTCCCCAGAAAAACAGCGGGTCCAGGCCCTGCCTCAGATCTAACCTAAATGAAGGACATATGGTGATGACCTTCGGCTGTAGGGCCACGTGTCTCCAAAAGCATGTTGTATGTTAACGTTACCGCCATTGAATTCTCACTGGTGCTTGCAGAGATGCCCTGTCTCTAAACGTCCATTTGTCTTTTCAGGACCAGAACTGCTGTGATGGCTTCTTCGGGGACCACTGCGAGCCGTGTCCTGGGCCAAAAGGACAGCCCTGCTTTGGCCACGGAGCATGCTTGGATGGAATAAATGGATTGGGAATCTGTCAGTGTAACCGAGGCTTCAATGGGACAGCATGCGAAACCTGCCAGACCGGCAAATATGGTGTCCACTGTGATCAAGGTTGGTACTGCTAGTAGCATGAGATGACAGCCAAAAATGGTGGTAAAACAATAATCCCTCCAGATAGACCATGACATAGATGTATTTATTTCATATAAGCAAGTCTAAAGCCCAGAAAATGGTGATGCCAATGGATGCATGTGATTCACCAAAGTGTTACAGGGTGCGAGCAGCTGACTCACATGTTGGTTCATCCTCAGATTGTGCCTGCAGGAATGGACGCTGCAGCGAAGGCCTGAACGGAGATGGGACCTGCGAGTGTGATGTTGGCTGGAGGGGCATCCACTGCGACGAAAGTAAGCAGGTCACATGTCCCAGAAAAGTCATTAAGGGCAAATTATGCTAACTTTCCAACCATGAAACATCGGATGGCACAGTGGACACAGACTTTACCTGAAACTTTGGTTTGATTCAAACAAAAGAATTAAACTACAATTAAAATATGATGACATGTCTGTCTGTCCCCCAATGGTCCTTTCGCTGTCCCGTGCTTGTTCCCTGTCAATCCCACGACCTTTCATCTGATCTAACTAGTTGTTTTGCTTACGCTTACAAATAAGGCCAGAAACTGAAAGCAAACTGACCTGAATGATGAACCGGGTCTGGTTAGTGGAGCTGGTAAAGTCCTGGAATCACTTAAAGTCAGTCTCTTTTTGCGTTTTGGTCTACGTTTTGCATCATTCTGCTTGTTTGTTTGCAGAAATTGAGTCCAAAGCGGACGAACTCTGTGGATCTGTGAAATGTCACAGCAGTGCAAAGTGAGTCCACATACACACAAACATCTGAGTTTCCATTTCACCATCCTCATATAATCTCTGCCCATTTTGTCCTCTAGCTGTGTGATCCAGACATCTGGCCCAAAATGCCTATGTGCTTTAGGTTTCCAAGGAAACGGCACCTTTTGTAAAGGTGAGACAGGTTTCACACAACGGTTTTTCAGAGTGATGAAGATAATGATGGAGATGGTGGTGATATGTGCAGCTGTTGACCCCTGTCTGGTGGATAATGGCGGCTGCAGTCTGTATGCAGTCTGTAAAAGAACACGACCAGGTCGCAGGGACTGCGTCTGTATCAGTGGCTTCGCCGGCGATGGACTAGTGTGTGTTGGTAGGTTCACTTGTTTACCTGTTCACCAGTTTACCTGTTCACCTTTTTGATGTCATCTAGACAGACTAATATCATCTGAACTGATTCTTGACAATAAGAGAAAATTGGGAACAACTCTTCTAAAGGAGTTTATTTAGGTTTCTATCTTATCTCTCGATTTTTCTATTTTATTTCTAGGTTTTACATGTCTGGAGTTTCAGTGGAAAGTGTATGAAGGGGATATTGAAAACTTATTGAAAAATAGTGTAGACTCCTTGATAAGGGTTTTGAAAGGATAGTTATGATCCTTATGGATGTTTTGTGGCATCATGTTGATTTCTTTTTCAGGAGAATTTCCGGATTTACATAGTTCCACTTGAAGGTGTTTCTAACTTCAACTTATAATATTGGTCAAATACTGGTTTTGTCTTTTTCAAAGACAAAAGACGTCTCGGATGTCTTTATAGACATTTTAACATCCTTGTTGAGATTGGAGAGAACATAAAAAGTTTGGTAAGAATGTAAAAAACATTTAGATTTGGATGTTTTACAGGTTATTTGTGAAGGTCTTCAAGCTAAAAGCTGAAGTGTTGTTAAACATTCAGGCATATCGAGGTGATATTGTCTCAGAGAGAGTTTTATACTTCTTCCAAACTCCCCTGATTAAATGTTACAAGTTAAACTTGATATGTACCCTAATGTAACAGATTAACACCAAAACCAAGTTACTTATAAAAATGTGTTTTTCACAGAGATAAATCCATGCCTGAAGGGAAACGGGGGTTGCCATGCCAACGCAGACTGCATTCACGTAGGACCAAACAAAGTGAGATGTCTGTAAAAGTGAATGTGTGATGCATTCACTGTCATCACATTTAATCAGTCTTCTTTCGGGCAGACGTCCTGCGCCTGCAGTACTGGTTACACTGGAGATGGACAGAACTGCAACATGATCAACTTGTGTAAGAAGGTGAGTTTACTGTCAGTGTGAGGATGATGTGGTGGAACATCCCATCTTCATCCTGCAGGAAAGAAGTTAATTTAACATGAGGAAGGTTGTTTTTCCTTCATCCAGCAGGACGGTTTAGACATTGGCATAATGTCAGAGAGGATGTAAACGAGGGAAACAGTGGAAATAAAATTTTGTTTGAAGGGGTTGGCAGCCAATCTTACTGACCATGCTCTGAGATATTAGTCTCTTTAAGTGTTTTAAAAGTTCTGATCTACTGCTTCTATTTGTGGGTATTCCTCAGGGACATCTATATGGACATTATTTATGCTACTGGCAGTATAAAAATCCATTTATATGCAGATGACACTTTTCTTAACACATTTCTTCCTACTGTGAATGTTGTTATCCTGATTTGAATCAAAGACGAGAACTGTGGTCCAGGTGAAAACCAGGGGTCTTTTGTCACCAAGAGGCTGCAGGTAAATGGTGAGAACCATAAACAAAGCCTTGTGCTACTCCCCAAGTGATAAAGCCATCCATTGTCTGCTATAGAACTGGAGATGAAAACTGACTAAGAAGGCCCGATCGATCCATTTGAGTCTGCTTTTACTCTTTATGTTACCTGGCAAACTGAATTTAAATGTGCAGATAGACAGTAATCATTATTGATTCTGTGAGTTCTTTTTCCATAAACCTGAGGAGCAGACATGTTTTTATTTCCAACATATTTCCAGAAAAATGGCGGCTGCCACAGGTTTGCTGTCTGCAACATGACGAGTCCTGGATCTCGGTCGTGTAAATGTCATAGTAACTTTATTGGGAATGGGATGACGTGTAAAGGCACTGTGGAAAAGGTGAGCGTCTGAAACTTGAAATCATCCCAGGATGTTTCCTTAGACTGACTGTTTTCCTCCAACAGGAGATCAAGGCAAGGGGCTTGAAGTCCTTCTACTTTGATTTGTTGGTGAGTGATACTCAGTGGCCTGGGTTGTATGGGCACAAGCACTGTAACTAAGGTCATCTCTGGTTCCAGATGATGGAGGTCTTCTTGAGCGGCCGCGGCCCATTTACTGTTTTTGTTCCCAAGCTTCCAATTTACAAATCCAGTTCCTCCACCACGGTTAGTTATCTTGCTTTTCATATGATGCGTTCAGAAGTTGTGTTTCCGGGTCACCTGTTTTGGTCTCATGTTGTCTTTTTGCCCGATCAGCGTGAATGGCTACCAAAGCACAAAGAAACCTATGCCAACGTCTTACGCAGCCACATTGTCATGTGTCATACACTACTACCCGCTGATCTGAGCCAACCTCGAAACCTGACAGCGCTGTCCGGGCTAGTCCTGACCACCAGCTCCAAACAGGTGACCAATCAAGAAACAAGACAGCTGTGGTCCACCATATAATGTAACTGTATTCACCAGGACCAGCATGGCTCCCATCAGATAAAGGGATAGAAACCTTCTCCCTTATGACCCATTAGATACATACTGCCTCTGACTCATTTAGCATCACTTTATGGTCGAAACGTTACTCAAAATCATGTTTTTCATCATACTCCTGCATCCTGGTGAATACCAGAAAGCAGAAGGTTACACTATGATTTTGACCTTTTTCCAGGATTAAATAGAAAAAATATGGAAAAGAGTCATTTTTGACAGATTTTATTAAAAGGTCAAATTTAGTTTTCAGATTTTCAGCTGATCACCAATAGAAATCAGCTGGTACTAGTTAACTACCAGTTCATCATCAGTAATAATCAGCTGATCTTACCAGGTATTAACCAGGAAAGATTTCCAAAGATCTGGGTCTTGCTCAGGTTTCAGGAGCTTGAATGATGAAACGAAGAAAGTGACTGTTCATTCACAATAGTCTTCTTTTACAAAGATCGTTCATTATTTTGAGTTTATCTTTAGTTTCTAGCCTCCGTACTCTATGATATGTAGAAATAAACCTCCATGTGTTTGTTTTTCAGAAGAACATCTTCATCAACCAGGCAAACGTGACGGACAGCGACGACGTGAGCGTGAACGGGATCATCCACGAGATCGACGAGATTCTTTTTCCTCCCAATGTTAACAAGGAAAACATCCTGCAGGTTCCTGTGAGTTCATCTCTGATGCTCCTGCTCATCCAGAACTGGACCATCAGATTTGTTCTAACTGGATTATTCATTTTTTGTCTACAGGACCCAACAACAAGGAACCTAACTGATATTGCTGAGCAGAATGGTTACAAAACCTTCTATAAACTCCTGGAGGTAAAGCAGCCATCCATGTTCCCGCACTTATCACATGAAGCTCATGTTGGACGAAGTTTCTTCTGCAGGAAGTTGTCATGAGTTGGTCTCTTTGTGTTTAGTTTTCCTGTTTTACTTTGTAGTTTTTTTTGTCATGTTATCTTCAGCTGTAGTTCATGTTAATTATTTCACCTGTGTCTCGTTTGGTTCTGACAGTATTTAAGAAATTTGGTTTTCAGTTCTGATAATGGGTTCATTAAGTTAGTTTGTTTAGAGTTTTTCGGCAAGATCGTGATTAAAAAGTAGGTTTTTCCTGCATTCCACTGCTCTCTACCTCCTGCGCTTGGGTCCACTCCGACACACCATGCCTCATCATGACAGATATTTCTATCTCCAGGTTTTTTTTTTATCTGCAGTGGGTTCCTTCTGCTTTGGGTTTTGCTGCAAGGTGTTCTGTTTGTGGGGTGCTCTGTCCGCAAGGGTTAACCACTATGGAGGACGTGCAATCACGTGTTTTTGTTTATCTGGCCAATTTGGAGGGCACCCATCCAGTGTAACCACCTTGTTCCTAGCATGTCCACAAGCAAAACATTTGGATTCGGCGTTAAATACTCACAAAGCAAGCATGGATCCGGGATCAAACGCAGCAAGAGGAATGCAAAATGTCTTACAAGTCTCTAATCCACAACATACCTGATATAAAATCTTTGCTGCATAGTCTGCTGTTTGTGCTGGGTTCCAAGCCATCTTGTTTCACAGCTACTATCCATTTTTCCCATCTCTTCTTGTTTGTCGGGAATCTGTAGAAGGACAGCCCGTTTTTTTGGCCCTGTCTTTTAGTACACCCAAACGTGGAGCATGAAATAACAATTTTTACCAACAAGAATATGCCATACACATTTCTGCTCAGTCTCTGCAAGTGGGTGAATGGACCATCCAAATTGGCTGATCAGCAACAGTCACGTGACTCTGTGACATCAGCTGCACCTCCCATAGTGGGTTCTGTTTAACGTTATTCCATCTGCGGGTTGTTCAATCTGCCAGAGGTTAGGTTGACCTGAGGTTGCATCTGCTCTTTGTGCACAGCTTTACCTCTGCAAGAGGTTTCGTCTGCATGTTGTTCCGTCTCTACCAGGTTCCGTATTCAGCTTTTTCCATCTGCATCGGGTTCCATCTGCATGTTGTTCCATCTGCATCGGGTTCAGTCTTCAGCTTTTTCCATCTGCATGGGGTACCATCTAAAGCTTGTTCCGTCTGAATTGGGTTCTGTCTGCATTCATTCCATCAGCATGTTGTGCTGCCTGCATTGTGTTCCGTATGGAGGTTATTCCATCTGCATCAGGTTACTCTTCAGGTTGTTCCGTCTGCATTGGGTTCCATCTTCAGGTTATTTCATCTGAATTTGGTTCGATCTGCATGTTGTTCCATCTGCATTGGGTTCCGTCTGCATCGGGTTCCATCTGCATGTTGTTTTGTCTGCATCGGGTTCCGTCTTCAGGTTGTTCTGTCTGCATCGGGTTCCGTCTGCATGTTGTTCCGTCTGCATGTGGTTCCATCTGCATGTTGTTCCGTCTGCATCGGGTTCCGTCTTCAGGTTATTTAATCTGCATTCGGTCCCATCTGCATCGGGTTCCGTCTTCAGGTTTTTCTGTCTGCATTGGGTTCTGTCTTCAGGTTATTTTATCTGCATTTGGTTCCATCTGCATCTTTTTCCATCTCCCTTGGGTTCCATCTTCAGGTTGATCCGTCTGATGTGTGTTCTTTCTGCTTTTGTTTTGTCCACAGGGGGGTTGTAAGGAAGGTTCTGGATTGTTCTGGAAGATCCTACCTACAAATAATCTCCCTTTTATTTGGCGTGTTTTTAGGACACTGGTGTTATGGACCTCCTGAAGGAGGATACGTACCAACCAGTGACCATCTTTCTGCCCTCGGACAGCGCCATGGCGTCTTTGCCTCAGGAACAGAAGAGCTTCCTGTTCCACCAACACAACCGACAACAGCTGCTGGAGAACCTGAAATACCACATCCTGCACGGCCAGAAGGTGAGACGCGTTCAGGAATCTGATCTGTGTCAGCAAGAAAACAGGAAGCCACAAGGATAACTGTACTCGTCCTGACGAATTGGGAAGTTATATCAAGCAGTACCAGATGATTTGATTCTCACAGAAATCTTGCACACTTCGCCTTCCGGTAGATTCTACATAGAATCCTGATAGATTCTTTACTTATTTTGGGTTTAGTCATTAGTAGGTAGAAATAATTTTCTTTGTGAGGAATAGGTAAATCTGTCTTAAATCTCAGGTTTATGCCGAACAACTGGTCTATTTGGACTCACCTCGGACTCTCCAGGGTTCGCCGCTCTCCTTTTCCTGTGGCAGATCAGACGACATTGTAAGTATGTTAAAACCAGTAAAGGTAGGCAGAAGAGTCGCAGGTTCTGATTGATCTGTACTGATCAGGGAGAACTCTTCATCAATGAGGGAAAATGCCGGATTGTTCAGAGACATCTGGTCTTCAGATTGGGGATTGCCTACGGGATCGACTGCCTCCTGACTCCACCCAGCCTTGGAGGACGTTGTGATGAGGAGTCAACCTTTGACATCCCGGTGAGTTCGTATTGGCTGGTTTTATGAGGGGAAGTGGGTCAGAACCAGGAACAAAACCTCCAGCTCTTTACACATGAAGACGGCCATTGACGTGCTTGGAGACAACTTGAAACTGGTTTCGACTGCTTTCTTCTTCTTCTTCATTTGTAGATGAGCTGCAGACCATGCACAACATCTGGAACTCGCTGTCCCAATGGACTCAAGCGAAAGGTTGTGATTGTGACTATCATAGTGATGTTCCCAGGTTGAAGCGGGGCCTCTGATCATCTGTGTTTGTTTCCAGGAGGTTCAGACGTGCGACCTCCCCACCTTTCATGTCGGTCAAAACACTGGCTGTCGGATCATCTGTAGCTTCAACTTTTGGAAGTCCAGATGTTGTGGCGGTTTTTATGGACTTCATTGTCTGGGTGAGAAGTCTCCGTTCCTGTTTGGGAAGTGACTGAAACCAGAACGGATCTAGATGTTTTTTTCAGGTCATCTTTTATCAGATGGAAAAATCTGCTTATGGGTCAGAAGGTTGGCTTGTTTGGTGAACAGCTCCAAACTGTAGGTTGAGTCCGTCCTTGAGACACCTACGTAAACTTATTCCATCATAGGTTGAAGTCACGGAGTCCGTGTTGGCTAATAGTCCCGATGGCCCTCTTTCTGCCTTGTGATTGGCTGGTTAGAAATGACATCACACTGGCTTTTATGATGAAAGTCTTTAACGTAAATCTTAATACTTTCTGCCAGCGTGTCCAGGTGGAGCTCGCGCTCCCTGTGAGAATCGAGGTAAATGTGACGATGGTATCCTTGGAAACGGGACTTGTACCTGTGATGCGGGTTTTGGGGGTACAGCCTGCGAGCTGTGCAACATCGGGTTCTTTGGACCTACCTGTAAAGGTGAGTAGCAGGTTGAGTGTGTGCATAGCGCCTGATCTGGGTCTCAGCATCCTGACTGTGTTTCAGCCTGTAACTGCTCTGACAACGGGTCATGTGACGACGGGCGGAAAGGAACCGGACAGTGCTTCTGTGAAGATGGTTGGACTGGAGAGCGATGCGACATCCAGCAAAGTGAGTATGGCTCAGATCCAACATGGCCACCTCCTGTCTGTGTTTACATCCTCAGAATGTAATATTCCCATAGCCAATAGAGGGCAACGGAGTAACATCCATCCCCTCTGCAATCCCACATATGAACCCACCTAGAGCTGACCCACCTGGGTCACATTTAACTCATCTTGTTTACATGTGACTCACCTGAGTCACAGGTAACCTACATGGTTTCAGGTGATGTCATGAAGAAAAATTTCTCTGTTTCCAGGTGAGAAATTCCAGTGCTCGCCAGCCTGTTCTCCCAAAGCTGTCTGTAGAGAAAACAACACTTGTGTATGTCGACCATTTTATGTAGGAGATGGATACACCTGTACAGGTATGAAAAAGTGCTTCTATGTAAATCTGTTTAACCATCTTTTATCTGAATTTACATGATGATGTGACAAAATAGGACATTTTCTTGGCTAGCTTGCTGTTACATTCCACAAATGCTAGAAGTTAGCCTCTCCAATGCTAGCAGTTACCTTTTCACAGCTGACATGTCTCTGATGTGAGCGTAAACATGAGATCTTTGACGTGTGTCTGATGGATGGTGCAGTGGTGGACGCTTGCAACATCTGGAACGGTGGATGTGCTACAGAGGCTAAATGTTCCCAAAAAGGAGATACGGTGAGCTGCACCTGTATGAAGGGTTACTCTGGAGACGGCTTCACCTGTCTGCCTGTCGACCCCTGTGTTTCCGGGGACAATGGCGGCTGCCACGAGCACGCCACCTGCTCCATGACAGCTCCGGTGAGAATAATGGCATGTTTAGCTGGTTACTCCATCAGATCTCACCTGAGCTAACCAACAAACGTGTGTGTGTGTGTGTGTGTGTGTGTGTGTGTGTGTGTGTGTGTGTGTTTCTGTGTGTGTTTGTGTGTGTCTAGGGGAAGAAGAAGTGTACATGTAAGGACAA
>JBAMIG010000025.1:1443726-1457499 GCA_037177335.1 Kiunga ballochi
CAGAAGACTAGGTGAACCCAGAGGACCCGGTAAACCAGGATCATCTGGTGGGCCCAGTAAACCTGGTCAGTGTGGCTTTCACATGGTGGTACAGATGTTGACCAGCATGAAGAAAATGGCCGTCAGCAGCTGGAGGACCGTCAGACTTGTCTTTCGTCCAAACACATTGAGCAGAACAATGTTTGCTGGAACCACTAGGAATACATGGGGTAGGGATGGGTTAGACCAGATCCAGAACTACAGATTCTCAGAGTCCTGGATAATGCACCATACCATGTTTATTTTTTAAAGCACTTTAAAATCAATTTAAAAAGTTTGATCTAGTCTAGCTGGGTATTTTAGGTCTGGTCAGGTTCGGTCCGCTCTGGTTGGGGTTGGATCCTGTCTGGTTGGGTTTATTAGGTCTGGTCAGGTTCGGTTCGGTTGAGGTTGGATCCAGTCTGGTTGGGTTTATTAGGTCGGGTCAGGTTTGGTCCAGTCTAGTTAGGGTTGGATCCAGTCTGGTTGGGTTTATTAGGTCGGGTCAGGTTTGGTCCGGTCTGGTTGGGTTGGATCTAGTCTAGTTGGGGATTTTTTTTTTAGGTCTGGTTGGGTTTACCAGGTCTGAGTTGGATCCAGTCTTATCGGTTTAATTAGATCCAGGACCTGGTCTAATTAGACTTAATTGTTAGTTTGTGTTTTCCTAAGTCCTGTTCAGACTCTGGTTTAGTTCCAGTCCGGGATTAGATTTTTAGGACCTTTGGGCCCAGTTGATTCTTTGATCTGATTTAACTTATGTGTGACCCTCTCCAGGCAGCCGAAGAACCAGGTCAGACTCACATGCAACCTCCCCCAGACTGCTGATGAGCAGCGTCTGGTAGTCTCCGCTTGCAAAGGGGATACAGTAACACAGTCCGTCGGGGTGGCGGTGCTGAACCTGGTGATCCCGGTCAGGGTTGGTCACACACAGCAGGTTCTTTTCCAACAGCTCCGAACTACTCAGCACCGACCCGTAGTAGGAGAAGGATGCCACAAACCTGCACACAGCAGAGACCACAACCTGGTTCTGAATCAATTCAGAAACCCAACAGACCAGAACTCGGTTCTGGACCTTTTCTCAAACTGGTTGTCATGGAGACCATCAAGGTTACAGCTTCCTTCAATTGAGTATATGCAGATAAACACCTGTAAAAATGCAAGCAACCAAAGTCTGGAAAAGAAATGGGTACAAATAAGTACTGGTTTAACTGGGAACACGTGACATGACTAGAAATCCTGGAAGAATATGTGTAAGCCTGGGACAAAGCTTGATGTTTCCAATCCTCTGCAGTAAAAGCAGATGTGATTCAGAAGTGCTTCTAGAAAAATCCCTGAAATCAGTGTCAGTTGAAGCTCTATCTAAACTGGTTCAGACTGGTTTAAACTGGTTCAGATCTACAGTTTAATAATAAAGCAGCGTTACCAGGAATACCAGAGCAGCAACGACGTCCTCCTGAAGGATGAACTGAGCAGAATTCTCCAGCTTCCTCTTTCTTTCTGTTACATTCAGGAACATTTACAGCAAACATTATTCATCATCATCATCATCACTTTTACTTTGCTTTTTGTTAACTCTTCAGAACCAGAACTTTCCAAAACATTTCACACCTTGTGCTCAACCTGTTAGTTAAACCTGAAGAGCTTCTCATCATGAAGACATTGTTTCAGTGCAGACTGATAAGCTCTTCTTCATCAGCATAATGATGATGAAAACACTTCTATTAAATAGTCAGTGAACGCACCACTGGCGGCTCCACCAGACGTCCTGGAGGAAGCGAAGCTCTGTTCATGGTGGCGATTTTCTGCAGCGTCTTCACCGCCGCATCCACTTTTCCTGCTGACACCTGGTAACGAGCCGACTCGGGGATGAACTGATTAACACACAAACACACAGGTGAGGTGGACAGGTAAGATAAACAGGCAAGGGCAGACAGATTATGTCACCTTGAAGAGGAAGATGAGGATGATACTGGGTGTGACAGAAAATCGGATCATCCACCTCCAGCCCATGCTGGGAACCACCAACATTCCCAGAATGATGATCAGCATGGAGCCCGTCATCCAGAAGATCTGGTTCAGACAGAGAGCATGCTGGGAGGTCAAACCATCATCACACAGGTGACAGCTGGGAAAGTAAGGACATCACGCAGGTGACTCACCGTGGCCAGAGGCAGCAGGAAGGCTCGATGCTTTGCAGGGATGAACTCCGTCTTCAACACAAACCTGAGTAGACACACACCTGAGTCACATGAACAGATGTCAATCAGACTGCAGGATTCAGTGATGTAACAGCTGACCCCTGTGACACGCCTGCAACGCCGCAGCCCACCATGCTGCGCAGGAAGATGAACCAACTGTACGACGGCGCGAAGGATGTCAGCAGAGAGAAGTAAGAGCTCCACACAAAGCCTCCAAACACCACCTGGACAGCACAACAGCCAATCAGGAGGTAGGACAGAGAGACAAGTCGACAGCCAATCAGAAATTACGTTAAAGGTGTGTCTCACCTTCCAGCGTCCATATCGATCCGCGACATATCCACTGAGAACACCACAGACCATGAAGCCTAGAAACACCATCTGAAAGAGACATATCGGTCAGTTCTACCGGACCCGGTTCTGATACGATTCTGATGCAGGCAGACGAGATACTCACTGTGGAGACGAGTGCCACCTGCCAGTCGTCCAGGTGCCACTCGCATCGAATCTCAGGAGAAACCACTGCTAGCAGCATGATCTCCATCGCTTCTACAATCTACATACAGTGGTGACACAGGTCATGTGATCTGTCACCATGGTAACAGGATGCGAGGGGAACCGGACTCACATTGGTGCTGCCCATGATGAAGAACAGCAGCATATGGAAGCGACCAAAGCCGATTGTTTCCACGGCCTCTTCCACAGTGTACTTTTCATCTGCGGCTAAAGACAGAACTCATTATCATCATCATCATCATCATTCATTTATCTTCATTACCATCTTCAACATCACTACAAATATCATCGGAACAACATTGTACAATAACCTGCAGAAGAACCTTTACACCATATCAGACATTATATCCGCATCTTCACAGGAGAGGTGATTGATCACTGATCAATTAACTCACTGTTGTTCTGGCTGCAATGCTGGTTCTCTGTGGGTTGTTCCTGCAGTTCCACCTCCTGCAGATGGATGGCGCTCACCAGCTCAGTCTTCATCAATTCTGCCATCCTTAAACCAGAGGAGCCACACCAGGTCCTGTGTTTAGGAGGTCCAAACGTCCTGACAGGAGAAAGACAAAGCATTAGGAATCTGTATTTGACATCGGGTCATGTGAGATCAGCATCAGCTTCAGGTTCTGGTTTAATACCTGCTGAAAAACCTGGTTTAAGGCCACTCCAGGTCCTGGATCTGGCCCGCTTCAGGCCCTAGATTAGCCCGCTTCAGGTCCTAGATTTGGCCTGCTTCAGGTCCTGGATATGGCCTGTTTCAGGTTGTAGATCGGGACCGCTTCAAATCCGATATCTGGCCCGCTTCAGGTCCTAGATATGGCCCGCTTCAGGTCCTAGGTATGGCCCACTTCAGGTCCTAGGTATGGCCCGCTTCAGGTCCTAGGTATGGCCCGCTTCAGGTCCTGGATATGGCCTGTTTCAGGTTGTAGATCGAGACCGCCTCAAATCCAATATCTGGCCCGCTTCAGGTCCAAGAAATGACCCGCTTCAGGTCCTAGATATGGCCCGCTTCAGGTCCTAGATATGGCCCGCTTCAGGTCCTAGGTATGGCCCGCTTCAGGTCCTAGGTATGGCCCGCTTCAGGTCCTAGGTATGGCCCGCTTCAGGTCCTGGATCTGGCCTGCTTCAGGTCCTGGATATGGCCTGTTTCAGGTTGTAGATCGGGACCGCCTCAAATCCAATATCTGGCCCGCTTCAGGTCCAAGAAATGACCCGCTTCAGGTCCTAGATATGGCCCGCTTCAGGTCCTAGGTATGGCCCGCTTCAAGCCCTGGATAGTTTCTTTAAAACTCTGAAGTCAGAACTTTGGACCGAACGTGCATTCCTGCAGGAATCAGTGGTCCATGTTTTGTTAACAGGCAGTTCAAGTCAGAACAATCCAGATGTTCTGCCATAAAGTGACACCCGATCAGCTCCGTTGTCATGGAAGTGATGTCACAACAGTAATCAGCTGTAATTTCTAAACAAACCAACCGAACCTCCACCAGAAAACGTGGACCAACCGCGACCATCCAGGTTCTGCGGAATTTGCTGTCCTTCACCTGGAAACAGGACCCCGGTTCGGACAGAAATAATTAAATAAAACGGTTGCAGTACCAGAAGTGGACGAGCTGATCAGTCTGGATCCACTTAGGATCAGACGGCTTTTATTCTCATCCAGACCAGCTCATGCTTCGTGTCCGGACCGCAGTTCTGGTTTCAGAGAAACTGAACAGTGAATTCATTGTCGGAACCAAACCATTTTTAAAGTAGAAAAAACTTACCTCGATGAGGGATCCTGGACCTACAACCGCGCGGCGAACCAACGCAGGTGTGGTAGGAAGTGAGCTTCAGCGGCGGGGGGAGGGGTCAGACTTCAGGTAACAGCAACACCATCCTCTGTACCTACAGATGGGAAGGAAGGACTGCAGAAATTCAGCTCATTAACAGCTGAGGGGGAAAAGCTGATGCTCTGCCTTCAGGTCCTGCAGCTGGTCCACAACAACATGGGGAGGAGTATTTATGTCTTCCGTGGATTCTTTTTAACCTGTGAGCACACTGATGCTGTGAGGTGCATGGAGACATGAGGTTTCCATAGGGACATGTTTTCAGGTAGACATATTGTTTTTCTGTCAATATGTTGGTGCCTGGTCCTGGAGAGGAGGGTCTGTCAAATAGTCAAACCTCAGATTGAGGAGGAGCAGTGTGGTACCGGACCCCCTTGTTCAAGCTGTTCGGTCCTTATATGACTGGTGTCGGAGCCTGGTCCACATTGCCGGCAGTAAGTTGGATTTGTTTCCTGTGAGGGTTGGAGTCTGCCAAGGCTGCCCTTTATCACCGATTCTGTTCATAACCTTTATGGACAGAATTTCTCGGTGCAGTCGAGGTGTTTAGGGGATCCAGTTTGGGGACCTCAGAATCGGGTCACTGCTGTTTGCAGATGATGTGGTTCTGTTGGCTTCATCGGATCCTGATCTCCAGCTCTCACTCGAGCGATTCACAGCCGAGTGTGAAGCGGCCGGGATGAAAATCAGCACCTCCAAATCTGAGACCATGGTTCTCAACCGGAAAAGGGTGGAGTGCCCTCTAAGAGAGGGGGATAAGATCCTTCCCCAAGTGGAGTTTAGGTATCTTGGGGTCTTGTTCATGAGTGGGGGAGGTTGCACCGGTCTGTCGTGGTGAAGCAGCAGCTGAGCTGGAAGGCAAAGGTTGCTCTATGTCTCCACCCTCACCTATGGTCATGAGCTGTGTGGGTCGTGACTGAAAGAATGAGATCCCGGGTACAGGGATAAATGAGCTTCCTCTGCAGGGTGGCCGGCGTCTCCCTTAGAGATAGGGTAAGAAGCTTAGCTATCCGGGAGAGACTTAGAGTAGAGCCGCTGCTCCTCCACATGGAGAGGAGCCAGATGAGGAGGCTTCCCTCCTTAGGCTGCTGCCCCGCAACCCGACCTTGGATAAGCAGTGAAAAATGTTTGGATGGATGTTGGTACCGTATAGATATAATGTTTCTATGTTGACATGATGTTTCCATGTAAACATGGTATTTTAGTGTTGTGAAGTGATGTTTCTATATTGACGCATTGTTCAGAACAGCAGTTTCTAGCCCACCAGTATGATGAAATCCTGTTTGTTTTATTTTGCTCTCCTTATTTTCTTCCTTAAAAAAAAACAACATGGGCAGCCTAAACTGTTAATGGAAGAACAATGCAATACAATAAGTCTTGGACCAAACCTGGATGCCACTTTATAAAAAAAACCTGTAATACCCTTAGGCAGTGCCATGGGAACATTACTATTTTTCTCCTTGATTATTTATCTACAAAGAAATGTTTCATATCTGAGATTAATACTAAAACTAAGTTAATCCTTTTTTTTGGCCAACTTCTAAACAACAACATCAAATAATCAGGTGCTGTAACATTAGTAGCTAATAATGTAAAAACAACCTGACCAACATATACCAAACTTGTACCATATTCTTCACATTTTCCTGAGATAATATATAGAATAATGATCACAAAAAGCTGGTGTGGTTTATAACAAGTTAAATTTGGCTCCTTCTCCAAATGTAGAAAAATAAAAAATCACCAATGCCCTTCAGAGATTTGGAGGATAGATCCCTTTGAATCATTCTAATCATATGCGTCACTGAAACCTGCAGTCTATATAAATAATCACCATTGATGACTACCTCAACATGTGGATGTTTTACCTCATTACTCAATTGGAAACTAAACCACCACCACTATGCTTTACCATGGAGACGAACTCTCGGCTCTTCCATGTCCGTTCTATCTTATCAGTTCCTGGAGTTGCTGACTTTTAATTGTCTGAAGAATTTTTTAATGTAAACATTTTTTTTGTCTGGAGAAATGAAAAGGTTCAAATGTAATCTTTACTCTCCATAATGAAACCGTTTCGCAGCAACTGGGTTCCTCTTTCTGGTTTTCAGACAACCATCAGTTTTCAGATGTTGCACCAACTTCCTGTTGCTTCAGCTTAACAGAAAGACGATGAAGAAATATGATGTTCTAAGGCATCACAGACCAGGTTAGCCAAGGTCAAGTTAGCTAAGAGAAAATGGCGTAAATCAAAAGAACTCTCTGATCTGTCCGAGTACCGGCAACAACTCTCACTTTTCACATCCAGCCGAAAGGCTGCCAAGATAGACCTTTACCAGAACAAGCTCAGCAATGCTCCTTCCACATGTGAACTATTCATGGCCTTTAACTCTATTCCTTTCACCTTCACCTGCTCAGCCTCCCACTGCGCTAACAGCAGAAATGTTTGCTTCACATTTTACTAAAAGATTGCTGCATTAGTAACCAATTTTCAGAGCCTGACCAGCTCAAACCACAGCATCCAGCCAATGATGTCTCTCTGAGCTCCTTCTGCCCACTAAATGAGGATGATGTCTCAAAACTATTATTGAACTCAAAACCTATTACCTGTCCTCTTGACCTTGTCCTTACAGACATCCATTGTGCCCACTAGAACATACTATCTACTCCTCTCTCCCAATCCTGTGTCTTTTCCACTATTTTCAAGGAAGCTCGGGTCACCCCGCTGCTAATGAAACCCACACTAAACCCTGCCCACTTTGAAAACTATCAGCCAGTTTCACTTCTTCCATACATGTCTAAGATACTAAAGCATGCTGTCTTCAGTCAGGTCTCACAGTTCCTCCATGATAACAAATTGTTTGATCCATATCAGTCTGGTTGCTGAAAACATGAGTACGTCAGGGCTCTGTGCTCGGCCCTCTTCTTTTTTCACTCTACACCTTCTCACTAGGTGCAGTGATATGCTCTCATGGCTTCTCCTACCACTGCTACGCTGATGACACTCACCTTTTCCTCTCTTTTCCATCCGATGATACAGCCATCTCAACGAGAATATCAGCACGTCTTACTGATATCTCTGCATGGATGAAGGCTCGCCACCTTCAGCTAAATCTTTCCCAAACTGTGCTCTTAGTCTGTCCAGCCAAACCTTCCTTACCTCCATCAATAAGGGTGAACTTTGACCCTATCACACTGGTGCCTACATCTGCTGCCTGGACTTTTGGTGTCATGATGACAACCAGTTGACCTTTAAAGTCCATGTTGCCTCAGTGTCCCGTAGTTGCCGTTTTGCTCTGTACAACATTAGGAGGATCAGACCCTTTCTGACGGAACACACCACATAGCTTCTGATCCAGGCTTTAGTCATTTCATTCATTGCCTACAACTCCTTATTGGCAGGCCTGCCACTCCACTGCTAATCAAGCTCCAAAGGCTTCCAGTTGTAGTATCATCAAATTCAAAGCTTTGCTTCTGGCTTAAAAAACATTGTTTCTAACAGCTCCCGTCTACTTTGACTCTCTGATCCAGAGCTACATTCCCTCTCGACAGTTATGCTCCACCAATATAGGACGCCTTGTGATACCACCAATACATGGGGTTAAATCGCTGGCTAGACTCTTCTCTTCTATTGTTCCTCAGTGGTGGAACAAACTGCCAAACTCTATTTGGTCTGCAGAGTCCTTGTCTACTTTTAAGTTAAAGACTCAACTGTTCAAGATGCATTTCAGCACTAAGCTTTACTCTTATATTTGACCTACAAGAAATCTATCCAGCTCTTTGCCACAACTCAGCAACTCATGATTTTGGAAAACTGGGAATATCTATACATATACACACACATTTTATATATATATATATGCTCACACACACACACACAGAAAAAAAACATTTGTCTCTAGAACTTCAGGACAACACCTGTGTCTAACCAGACTTGCAGCAGTCTGGTACTTATCTATGCTGTTACTTGCTTCTGTTGTTTTCTTCTCAGATGTAGGTCGCTTTTGATGAAAGCATCCGCTAAATGACTGTAGAACAGAATAGAAATAACCAAATATAGAGTAGTAAAATTTCAGCACCTTAAGCATAGGGGGACAGGTCTGGCCTTCTGTTTAGTTGTAGACTGGATTCTGATGTAGGTAGATATTTCTCTACATGTTTTTGCTCTAGCTTCCTTTAAACCAGCTAGCATCTTTGCTAGCTTCCTATTGAAACTAGATCATGTAGGATTAGCTAAAGTAGCGCCAAGCAAATCTTGGCGCATCTGTCTGTGTTTGATACTGGGGATGCCCATGAGACTGGATATAGAGGATACTGGGCATGCTGGTTATACTTGTGAATACTGGTGTATTGAGACTGGTGATACTAATATAGTGGTATTGGTGATACTAGTCCTGAATAAAAAAACAACACTCAGTTCAGGTCTTTTATTATAACCCAAGTTTTTGTCAGAGAACTGGACCAGGAGACACCACAAACTGGAGGAGCTTTACCATGTTAATGGTTTCTCTGGATCTGGTCTCACAAGTTGGCGGTACTGCTGACGTCCACCTTCAGGTCTTTAGCGACGAGTCCAGAAGTGACCGGGTGCATCGCAGCTCGATGAGCCAGAAAAACCCGAACAGCTTCATCACTAAACTTATTGAAGAGGAAGACCTCCCTGATAAAAAAGAAAAAAAACAAACAAAAGAGGCAGAAGAGTTAGAGGAAGAATCAGAGGAGGAAGAAAAGAAGGTGGGTCTACCTGAACAGGGGTCTAGTGAACTTCATCCTTCCCTGCTCCGTTGCCATCTTCAGCGCCAACGGAACCGCCTCCTCCCACCTGGACCGGACACACAGCCTAAGCCACCTGGAAGACAAACAGCCAATGAGGAAGGTTTGTGAGGAGAGGGCGGGGCTAATAAACAGGTGCAGGTTAACTTACCTGAAGCGGATCTCAGAGTTGGTGAAGGCGTTCAGGTTGTAGACCTCCTGCATCTTCTTCACGTGGGTCAGAGGAACTGGATCCTGAAGACAAACCAATGATCAGAGGAGTCTGAGGAGGACTACAGCAGACTGCAGAGGTCTGGTTTTAGGCTTGCTATGCAAGGCTGGACGAGAATTCAATAACGATACGGATCACATAACAAGGCTAGTAATTAGCATGTAACATTTTTTGGCCATAAAAAGATTAGAACGCATTTGAATTCTCACCAAGCCGACTATGGAAAGTCTGAGGGAAACAAAAAACAAAAACACCATCTACAAGTAACTGCAATGGAACAATGAAGCAATGTAGCTGAAAATAATATGTTTTATATATGTTTGTGAATAGAAAACATTGTAACAAACCATAAAATACTTTAAAGTATCAATTAGAGTTACTCACAAAAGTAATGATGTCATTGCACAACACTGATCTTCACTGCTCTCACAATTAGATTTAACTACAGTTCCAATAACACAAAAAAAGAAAAACTACCACCTGTCATTTTTTATTCGAGTCAATAACGGTCTTCAGTCAGATAATGATGAAATCTGTGGTTCTGATTATAACATAAATCAATCTCAATGTCATAATTAAAACCAAAGACATCATTATCTAACTTTGAGATGTTACAAAATAAATCATTTCTGGCTATCAGTTATTTGAGGCGATGATGGGAGCAGAGCCAGGCGGAAACTTGGAGTTGCCATAGCAACCTAACTTCTAAGAAATAACACTTGTTGGTGCTAAAGATCACCGGCTGTCGCCACGACAACCCTCAGCCCCACCTAGAGGTTAGTTTGAAAAGTTAGCAGAGCAGACGACGGCACGGTACGGTCAGGTGGGACGCAGCCGTGTGAGGCAAAGGAAACATTTTAATTCCAGCATCAACAGCGTGGTAAATTATTATTATTATTCATGTTCCCATCCAGATGGACAGCTGTAGCAGGTTTCATGCCATGAATGGAGGCAAGAGGCCGTGATGTTGCCAAAGGTCTAACTAGCAAATGTTCACCTGCAGGTTTATTACCTTTGCCAAGGAGATTAAGTTTTCACCGTATCTGTGAAATCCTGGATTCTGGTCAGTAATAATAAACTTAGCAGAGGTCTGTGCTTTTCTAGTTGCTCACTTTTATTGCTCCAGTTATTTACAACGCATAAAATTACTAATTTTCAGTGACAAAATTCAATTAATGCATAAAAAAAAAACAATGCATAAATCACTTTCAATTATTAATTTTTAAACTTTGCAATTTTCCTCTAAAGCAAATACCTGAAAAGTTATCATCAACAGTAACTCAGTTACTTTTTGCTGCAATTAAAATATATACTTTTATGTTTTCATAAATATCAATAGAGATAAAAATAAACCTTTTAAATAAATATGCTATTTTTAGGTAGATCGGTCGGCTTTATTCCCACCTCCTGAAGCAGCAGAGACAGGAATTCTATGACTTGATGGGAGGACAGGGTCTTCACATCGGACTCTTTGAAGCCATTCAGGTCCTCATCTTTAGCCTGAAGGGGGACAAAACAATTTAGTACATTTAGAGAACCCACCAGTTCCAGTCCGGTTCTGGAGGACCGTACTGCGAAGCTGCTTATTAACTCTCTCAACATCACATAAACATCAAAAAGGGGCAGGGTTTACAGCCTCTGACCAATCAGGAACATGAAGGAACCCTGCAGAGCAGCTGTGTCAGCAAGGAGGAGCAACGTTCAGAATTACAACGAACATAAACACATCATCAGGCGAGAAGCAACAGTGTTGCCGTAGCAACAGTCAGGAAGGAATACTGGTAGATCTGCTTCCTGACATAAGAATGGGCAGGGAATTTTCCAAAACGGCTGATTGGTCAGGAAGATTGACTGATCTCTTATCTAGAAACCACAACATAACCCGTTTTGGAGCAGGTGAGTTTGGTCACCATGGTGATTGAACCAGCACCGTAGTACGGGAGTTACCTCTGCAAGAGGAAAACCAGCTCCGTGATCTCTGGTCTTACCTTAATCCACCTCTGTGCGAGTGCAATGCAGGTGTCTGCCAGCGTGGTGTCGTACCTGAAACAGAATCAGGACCAGTCACAATGGATAGATCAGCTTTTAACAGGACCGGGTCCAAGTCTGACCAGGTCCACTTACCGAGGCTTGACAGGTGGCATCCCTGGAGAGGACATCCAGGTATCCCACTTCACCGAGTTCAAGATGTCCACCTGAGACACAGCATCTGGTTTTAGTACATGAACAACTAAACTCCACCAGATTCTGGTTCTGATCAGAAGTGTGTCATTGGACAGGGCGTCCAGGTGGTCCTCACCTTGTGTTTGAAGTAGGTGAATAGGTAGTCCTTCCACTGCTCTGTGGTCACGCTGCTGTAAGCGAACATCTGGATGTAGGACTTCACAAATCCCATAAACACCTCTGAGGGACACAAACAGGTCAGTCAGCACAGAACTCAGGTGACGGGACACAGGTGTGTGGACAGATATAGACAGGTGCTACCTGGACCCCCCATCAGATCCTCCAAGTGGTACAACAGAGCGAAGCCCTTTTCATATGGCACAGAGGAGAAGGCTTCATCAATATCCACGTTTTCCAGACAGGGGACCAGATTGGTCAGAGGGTTATTGGCTCCAAACGTGTTCACCTAGAAGTCAGAGGACACAGGTGAGCGAGGGAAGGACACCGAGATCAACCTGAAGACCGTTAAGGTTCTCACAGAGTCCTGCAGGTCTTTCCAGCCCCCCAAGGCCTTGAACTGTCGGAACGGTTCCCCCTCCATACACCTGCCGATCATCCTCTCCAGGTAGACCGTGTGACCTTCGTTCAGCCTGAAGACATGTCCAACACCTGAGACATGACTTGGAGAACCTCGACCACCTGCTTGTGAGTTTGTTTACCAGAAATGTTCCCAGGTCTTGTTGGTCACCAGGTTCCCAGTCCAGCTGTGGGCGATCTCATGGGCGATCACCTGCGTGGCACAGACACAGGTGTTACTATGGCAACGACACGCCTGCGACTGGCAGACTACGGCGCGTCACTCACATTGGACAGCGATTTATCTCCAGCCTGGAACAAGACAGAGACAGAGTGTCAGGTCAGAGGTCAAAGAGCAATAAGCCAACTTTGTTTACATTTACCAGTAAGGTGGGCGTGGCAAATGTGAGACATGGGTTCTCCATGCCGCCGTACGGGAAGGACGGAGGCAGAACTAGGATGTCGTACTGTCCCCACACGTACGGTCCCGCCAAGTCCTCTGCCGTCTTCAGCATGGTCTCAGTCTGAGGGACAGGAAGCAGGTGCATTTACAGGTGGGTGGATGCTGTCATGATGGACACAGTCGCTATGGGGACTTACCTCAGAGAACTCAAATGCTGCTTTGTCCACAAACTGCTTTTCAGACCAGACTCTGGACCGAGGACCAATTTGCCTGTCAGCCAATCAGAGCACAGAAAACTGTTACCCACACAAGTAACGAGACAAGTAGACTGAGGACAGAGGCAATACCTGCTCTCTAAGGCTCCCACCACAATGGCTATCAGGTAGGATGGCATAGGGACCTGAGGGTAGATGTCAAAAATAGAAATAAGACATTTACACCTGAGGTCAGGTGATTATGATGTAACAGATTACCAGAATACCTACTGGCTGTCTGAACTTGTAGATGAGACGACTGCCATCCTGAGGATCCATCTCTTGTCCATCCCTCACAGCACTCATCACTGCCACCAGATCTTTGGGGACAGACACCTGAGAGACCAGAAGAAAAATATACCCGATAGACAAGGGAACACCTGAGAGACAGTGGCCGTTTCTCAATTCAGAGACTGCACACTTCAAAGTGCAGATTTGCAGACCGCATACGTCATACTGGCGTGCCAAGTGCTGTTCCAAGTCGAAGTGCGCTTCAGGTGCAGACTTCAAATGCGCGCTTCGTAAGGGGCTGAGCTAGCTTAAAACAAGTGTTCATGGTATGTTTCCTTCGCGGTCTTCGATTACCCAGGATTCATTGCGCGTCAGATAGAAATGAATAAGAAGCAGTTCATTGTCTGCGATGACGTGTTAAAAATAAATATATAAAAGCATATTTGTTCCAGCGGGGACGGCACTGTGTGTCTCATAAACACAAATTAATGTTATTAATGCGTCAGACGAGGATTATTTGTCACGAGGAGAGTTCTTCTGGGCCGCCTCCTCCATGTGTTTGTAAGTTAAGGTAAATAAAAATAAATATTAAAATGTCTGGCTTCAATTT
>JBAMIG010000025.1:1458561-1480335 GCA_037177335.1 Kiunga ballochi
ATATGGATGATACACACAGCATTAGATGTTGCTAGGCAACAGAGGACTGGAGCATTATGGGTAATTCTCATAAAGTCTGAGACGTCTCATTTCTAATGGAAGGAGCACTTTCAAGCGCGCAGACTGAAGGACACTGCGGACTACGTAGTCTGCGTACTTAGAAGTATGCAGTCTCTGAATTTAGAAACGGCCAGAGTGTGTTACCTGAGCATAATAGGTGTGTTTGATGGACGGAGAGTCCTGACAGGGTACCATGCTCCTGCAATGATCAGCCTGCAAGACAGGACATAGGGCGAAATTTACATTTGTTCTGGTTCCAAGTATAGTTCTGGTTCTGTTTTAGCCTTAGTTTTAGTTCTGGCTACTAGTTCTGGTTTCAGTTCAGATTCAGGGATGATCATGTGACCATTAGGAAAGAAGACTGTGTCAAGCCAAACGGAGAGAAAAAAAAAAAAAATCTGGATGTTTCAACATGAACTTTCTCAAGTTTATGTCAACAGCAGAAACCACAGAAGAAGTTAAGAAAAGAAGAACACGACAAACAAGTAGAACAAGCAGCAGAGAAATCAAACTGGTTTATATTTCCAAAAGTATTAATTATGTCCATCAATCAAGCTCTTTACATAAAACCCAGGCAGCAACCAGACAGGTGAGACTCACCTGACACTGGCTAAACAGGTAGGGATGCTGCTTCCCAGCAGTCTGTTCAGGTGTGAGCCACTGCAGAGCCGATGCTGATGGAGACGTCTCATAGGTCACCTCTACGATGACATGCTGTCCCCTGATAAGACCACAAAGATACATGAATTAAATCTGTCTTAAACAGGTGAAAGTGCAGCAAAAGGAAGACGGGTTACCTGGACAGGTGGGAGGGGAGCGTGATGTCCAGTGGTGTCCCCTTGATGCTGTGTTTGGGTCCTAGACTGAAGACAGCCGGTTGCTGATTGACTGTCACTGAGAAGATGCTCAGGTCTCTGGTGTCCAATGTCTGCAGTAGACAAAACACCTGCTAAATCTGCTGACCTCCCAGAGTTTATCACATCTGTCCTATCAGGACAAAGTCTGCAGCCACAACACCTGTCCCAGCAGGTCTACCTGGATGCCAAAGTCCAAAGACGTGCTGGTACCGATAGCAAAAAACAACACTTTAATCCCTTTTACACCCAAACGTCTCACAAACATCACGAACTTTTCTTTCGTTGGTCAACCTATCCAGGTAAACCTGATGACCGCTTGATGGACTTACCAGCACAGAGAAACGGTCCTCCAGCGCCTCCACGGTGAGCTGCGCCTTCCCTCGGATCACGTGCTTGTCGAAGTCCACGTGCAGGACCAGGTTGAGGTGTTTGGTGAGACATCTGGAGAAGGAGGAGAAGGAGCAGGGGTCCGCCATGATGATCCGTCCTGGTGGCAGACTGAAGGGGGAGAAAAACGAAGCCCGGTTTTAAGCCGAACGCCGAACGGAAACTGCTGCCTTCCACTTCCGGGATGGATTTCCACAATAAAGCAGATACATTTTCACAAAACGCCTCCTCTTTCGGGATGGATTTTCCTAATAAAGCAGATGCATTTTTACAAAACGCTTCATTTAGTTGTGAGTTTATAACAAAACGTTATTATAAATACTTATTGAAGAGCATCTATAAACAGCAGAGTTAATATTTCTCCAGGTTTAGCATCTTTTCATTTGCTTTCTGTTAAATTAAATAAGCTTTCCATTACCAAGCTCCAGTCTTTAGTCTTTTCTTAAAAGTTAATCAGGACTCTGTGGACCAGACAGATTGTTTCATCACTTGCATAAAAACAGAGCAAAAGAGTGAAGCAACTGATTTAGCAGCTTGTTGTGGGTCTCCTTCACTGGCAGGATGTAATTGTGGAAAGGGGGTGTCGCTCTGGATAAATGTGGACAGGTGGCTTTTGGGTTTATGTTGAGAAAGCCAAAAGAAAAGCTTTGAATCTGACGCACTGCAACTGGAAGCCAGGGAGGATGGATGAGCAGCGGAGGGACATGAACTGTTTTAGGCTTGTTAAAGACCAGACGCGATGCTGCATTCTGAATTATCTCCAAAAGTAAGGAAGGACTGGACAAAATAAAAACTTCAGACGGTTGTGTTATCAGTGGGGATGGAGAAGAAAAGCTGAGAATGTCATCTGCATAGCTGTGGTCGGAGAAGCCATGAGAGCTGATGACTACAGAGTGAGAGGGTGAAAGTGAAAACAGAAGAGGGCCGAGAACCGAGCCCTGAGCCACCCCAGTTTCAAGTCAAGGACATGAACATTTAGGTGAAGGAAGAGGAAAATAGGGACACAAGGATGAGGAAGATGAGGGTGAGGAGGAGGAGATGAAGAAGAGAATAATTAAGACATAAGGATGGTAAAAGAGGATGTTGGGGAACTATGAAGATGAGAAAGAGGGGAAAGAGGGGAAGAAGGACAAAAGACTAAGGAAAAGGATGTAGGGTGAAGGAGACAAAAAGGATGATGAAGAAGAGAAGAATACAAGCTCAAGGCTAAGGAAAAGGATGTTGGGGAATTACAAAGGTGAGGAAGAGGATTTAGGTGAATATGAATGTGAGGAAGAGGTGAATAAGAGCACGAGTATGAGGAGAAGGTGGAGAATATGAAGTTGAGGAAGAGGATGAAGAAGGAGGATGAGGAAGAAGATGTTGAAACTACAAAGGTGGGGAAGAGGAGAATACAGCCACAAGGATGAGGAAGAAGATGGAGAATATGAAGATGAAGAAGAGGATGATGAGGAACAGGAGAATAATGACACAAAGCAAAGGATGTTGGGTAATAGAAAGGTGAAGAAAAGAATGTAGGTTAATATGAAGCTAAGGAAGAAGAGAATATGGACACAAGGATGAGGAAGAAGATGGAGAAATGAAGTTGAGGAAGAGGATAATGAGGAAGAGGAGAATACGGACACGAGGAAGAGGATGTTGGTAATAGGAAGGTGAGGAAGAGGAGAATGAGAGCATGAGGATGTTGGGCACTTACAAAGGTGAGGAAGAGGAGAATACGGACACAAGGATAAGGGAGAAGATGGAGAATATGAAGGTGAGGAAGAGGATGATGAAGAAAAAGAGAACAAGGGAACAAGGATGTGGAAGAATATTGAGAATATGAAGATGAAGAAGAGGATGATGAGGAAGAGGAGAATAATGACACAAAGAAGGGGATATTGAGTAATAGAAAGGTGAAGAAGAGGGTGTAGGTGAATATGAAGTTGAGGAAGAGGATGATGAGGAAAAGGAGAATAAGGACATGAGGAAGAGGATGCTGGGTAATAGGAAGGTGAGGAAGAGGAGGATGAAGTTTTTTGGTGTCCCTGCTTCAGATTCAGCTTTTACATGTAAAACCTGCAGGACCCAAGAAGTCCGTATGTTGTCGGTCCCTGGTCCCACAAATTAAAGACAGAATCCAGACATGTCCAGGGAAGAGAGGAGTTCTGCTAGTTCTAACCAATCCCAGCAGAACAGTAGAACCAAAAAGAACCACCAGAGCCAGGCCACGCCGCATGTAGTACTTCGCCCGTCCAGCAGGGGAAGCCTTCTCCTGTCTCTGCCTGCACCTGCTGCTGCCGATGAGGGACCGGAGCTGGAGCCGGCTTGGTGGAGCATCCCTCAGCTGTTCGTAATGAACCCGCTGGACGGTTCGGGTTCTCCCCGGCAAAAGGAAGCGGTGGACGGAGAGGAGAGCCAGGATGTCTGGGCACGCTTCTCCTCCTGGCTGGAGTGCGTTTGCGTCGTTACCTTCGACTTGGAGCTTGGACAAGCCATCGAGGTGGGTTAGCTTTGTATCGTTAGCTGCATGGTGGATCTGCATCACAAACTCCATGCAGAAAACACACCATTCTGTCTTCAGTCGCCTTGTTGAGAAATTAACTCTGATCATGTCTGATTGATCAGTTCAGGTGTCATTAATCAATACATCGGCTATGATTCCCGTCACGTGTTGGTAGGATGGAGGTGGTTCTAGACCAGTAGACCTGCTGATGTTGAATGGCCGAGAAGCTTTAAATAAGCAGAAACTTAATTGAATTCTGGTAAAAGTCTCTTTCTTCTTTCAGATGGTTCATCCTCACGATGCAAAGCTCACAGAGAAAGAGGTGATCATCAGTAATCTCTTCATCTGAATCTTATTGATCACAGATTCACTGATTCTTTGCTTTGTTGACAGAAAACTAGCATCTGCTACCTGTCCTTCCCGGACTCATATTCAGGTAAGTTCAGGTAACTGTGAGTGTGTAAGAAAAGTGTGGTTAGAGCTCATCTAAATGGTCTGATTTCCCAGGATGCCTCGGAGACACGCAGTTCAGCTTCAGGTTCCGTCAGTCTGTCGGCCGCAGAGAGTCCAGGTTCAGAGACCATGTCTACAACAGAGATGCACCCATGACCTTACAGGTGAGACACACCTGAGACCTTACAGATGAGGCACACCTTAGTTCTTACAGGTTTGGTGTGTCTGAGACTGTAAAGGTGAAGCTCACCTGAGACCTTACAGATGAGACACACATGAGACCTTACAGATGAGACACACCTGAGATCTTACATATGAGACATACCTGAGACCTTACAGGTGAAACATACCGAGATCTTACAGGTGACATATAGCTGAGATCTCACAGGTTTGGTGTCTGAGACTATAAAGATGAAGCGCACCCGAGACGTTACAGATGAGACACACCTGAGACCTTACAGGTGAGACATACCTGAGACTGTACAGGTGAGACATACCTTGGATCTTACAGGTGAGGTATACTTGAGAGCTTGTGGGTTTGATGTATCTGAGACCTTACAGATGAGATACACCTGAGACCTTACAGGTGAACTTACCTAAGATCTTACAGGTGAGACATACCTGAGAGCCTACAGGTGAGGTATACCTTAGAGCTTGTGTGTTAGATGTATCTGAGACCTTACAGGTGAGGCACACCTGAAAAACACCTGGAGGTCACAGTCATATGAAGTTTAATGTGAACTGCATGAGCCAGGTGTAATGTCATTTTAGGTGTAAACAAGATAATTCCACGTGTGTCTTCTGTCGTTTTCTCAGAGAGAAACGGCGCATTTCTTCGGCTTTGTCTTCTTCCGGCAGGTGAAGGATGTCTCAGTGAAACGAGGGTACTTCCAAAAGGTAACTGGCTGTTGATGTTTTATCTGGTGGAATGTTCATGGTCATGTGACAGTCATGTGACTTTGTTTTTCAGTCCCTGGTCCTGGTGTCCAGATTACCATACACTCACCTGTTTTACTCACTGCTGCAGATTATTGCCCCTGAGTTTTTTGAGAAATTGGAGCCTTGTCTGGAAGCAGGTGATGATCTCATGCTTACATCATTAGCAAAAGCCAATTAGTTTCTTGTGAAGTAACATTTATGTGCGCTTTCAGTGTGTAACGAGATCAACCAGTGGCCTGAACCCACACCTGGAATGACCCTCAACTTGCCTATGATGGGTGTTGTCTTGCAGGTGAGGCGATAGAGAGGTGTGGTTAAAGGTAAGGAGAGAGACGGGTGGGCTTTACAGATGAAAACAGAGATTGGCATGGCTAACAGGTGAGGAAATAGTGGTGTGGTTTACTGGTGAAGAGGAAAGATGCACGTGGTTTACAGGTGAAGCAGGAGAGGGGCGTGGTTTACAGGTAAGAAAAGAGAGGGGTGTGGATTACAAGTAAAGCGAGAGGGGGCGTAGCTTACATGTGCAGCACAAAAGAAAACTAGGCGTGGTTTACAAGTAAGTAAAGAGGGTCATGGAGCACAGGTGAGGAGAGAAAAGGAGATTTACAGGTGAGGAAAGAGGGGGTGTGTGGTTTACAGGCAAAGCAAAAGAACTAGACATGGTTTACAAATAAGGAAAGAGGGGTGGGGTTTACAGTTGATGAAAGAGGTGAAGTTTACAGATGATAAAGGAAAAGGGTGTGGTTTACAGGTGAGGGAAAAGAGGGTTGTAGTTTACAGGTAAGGAAAAAAAACAGGGTGTGGTTTACAGGTGAGGAAAAAAAGGGGTGTGGTTTACAGGTAAGGAAAGAAAGGGGTGTGGTGTACAGGTAAGGAAAGAAAAGGGTGTGGTTTACAGGTAAGGAAAGAAAAGGGTGTTGTTTACAGGTGAGGAAAGAAAGAGGTGTGGTTTACAGATGATAAAGGAAAAGGTTATGGTTTACAGGTAAGGAAAATAAAGGGTGTGGTTTACAAGTGAGGAAAGAGAGGTGTGGTTTACAGTTGATAAAGGAAAATGGTATGGTTTACAGGTGAGGGAAAAGAGGGTTAGAGTTTACAGGTAAGGAAAGAAAAGGTGTGGTTTACAGGTGAGAAGAGAGAGAGGGCTGTTAAGCCCATGTGGACCACAACTCCCAGGATACACTTTGGCCCCTGAAAGAGCTGCTTCTGAAGCACTTGGCTTTATGTGATTGACTTGAATCCATCATGGGAGACAGACGGGTTTCACCTGACGAAAAGTGGAAACACAGATGTGGTCTGAGGCCTTCTTACAGATCAGTTACCTCCTTTAGTGTCCTGGTTCATGTTGGCAGGACCTCTGTGGTCACAAGGTGTATTAATAATTACAGTCTGTGATGATGCAGGTGAGGATTCCTTCAAAGACAGACAAACCAGGAGGAAGTCCAGCCCGCCAGCCCACCTCAGAGGTGAGAACTGTTTTCTACCTGTTTCTCTCGACACGTCAGCTTTTTTTCATAACCAAGTCTCTCTCTTTAGAACGTCCTGCCGGCTCCGATGGTGCTGCCGACCCTCCATGAACTGGACCTTTTCAGGTTATTTTGGTTCTACACCTGTTTTCTGTTCACCCGTGTTTATTTAAACATACCTGTCTCACCTGCTCAGGTGTTTCCAGTCAGTTCTAATCCACCTGCAGATGCTCTGGGAACTTACCCTCCTGGGGGAGCCGCTGATTGTTATGGCGCCATCTCCTACTGTCTGCTCGGAGGCTGTGCTGGCTCTCACAAGGTAGCTGAGCATCATCCAATCCCAAGGCAGTGTCTAGTGTGTTGCTATGGTAACAATATATTTGCATGTCCATCTTCAGCTCCATTAGTCCTCTGAAGTTCTGCTGTGACTTTCGTCCTTATTTTACCATCCATGACAGCGAATTCAGAGAGTACACGACCAGAACCCAGGCCCCGTAAGAACCCTCACACCTGGACCGCATACACCTGTAATACACACACCTGTCCTCACCTGTACCTCATTTGTATTCTTAAGGCCCAACGTGGTTCTGGGTGTCACCAACCCATTCTTCATCAAGACCTTCCAGAACTGGCCGCACATCATCCGACTGGGAGAGATGAAGATGGCAGGTGATGTTTTTTCCTTACCTGGTCACTCTGATTGCTGCTTAGAAGCAATTGTCACCTTCTTAAGGTAATCTCTGTAAGACAAAAGGTTTGTCTGACCTCTGGTGGAGACTCCGATAACCCTCCAGATACCAAGAAAAGATGACACATCTGGTTAAAGTAACACTTGGTTGTGTCTTTCTGCTCTTATTCAGGTGATTTACCAAAGCAGCTAAAGCTGAAGAAGTTGTCAAAATTAAAGACACTTGACACCAAACCAGGTAACTTTTACTGACATGTCTGCAACATGGTCTTTACCTGCAGATTGTGTGACACTGTGTGTGTGCTCATACGCAGGTATCTACACAGCATACAAGACATTTTTACACAAAGACAAGATCCTGATCAAGAGACTTTTGAAGGTGAGAAGACATCCACAAAGACACACCTGTGACAGATGTAGACACACCTTCTTAGAAAGGTATGTGTGGACATGCAGGGGATCCAGAGAAAAAGACCATCAGAGGTGCAGAGCGCAATCCTGAGGAGACACCTGTTGGAGCTGACGCAGAGCTTTATCATCCCTCTGGTAAGCAGCGGGGACAGGTAAAACCTGGACAGGTGAGAAGCAGGGAAAAGTAAAACATTGCCAGGTGTGCAGCCAGGGACAGGTAATAACTTGACCGGTGAGTAGTGTGGATGGGCAACTCTTTTAATAATATATGCAGGGAAATAAGGTTAAATGTGATGTATAGATTATTTTCATGTGTACGAAGCTTTTATATATAAGGCCCCAGAACAAGTAAAACCTGCACAGGTGAGACCAGGACAAGTGTAAACATTTTGTTTATTAGTTGGCATTGTAGTGAAAGAATGATGTCATGACGAGCCAGCCAATCACAGTGTTTTCTGTCTGTAGGAGCGCTACATGGCCAGTCTGATGCCACTGCAGAGATGTGTGACAGCCTGGAAGGTAAACAGGAAGTGTTGTGCTGAGGTCACAGTGATGTCATCAGTGACACGTCTTTTCCATCTGTTCAGACTCCTCCTCAGATTCGTCCCTTCAGTCAGGACGAGTTCCTGTCCACTTTAGACCATGCCGGTCCTCAGCTCACGTCTCTTCTCAGAGGGGACTGGGTGGGTCTTTACAGGTATGTCACACCTGTACAGGTGTCCACTAAACATAGAAAATTGTTGCTGACTGCAGCTAACAATTTACATGAAAATCTAGTCCAAGACGTGTCTTGTTTCAGGAAGTTTTTCAGGTCTCCCAACTTTGACAGCTGGTATCGTCAGCGTCACAGAGAGATGATGCAGAAACTGGAGAGTCTCCACCTGGAGGTGATCTCCGATGCTGTGAGTCCCTCACCTGTAACACCTGTAACTGTCTGAGACAGACCTGTCCTCTCAACAGGTTCTGCTTCCTCTGCAGGACCTGCTTGGCTGGACCAGAGACAAGTCTGAGGTGGAGATTGTGGACCTAATTCTGAAGCTTAGAGAAAAGCTGGTGAGTTCAATTCTCAATTACCTTCCGTTTATTCTCGTTTACCTGCTGCTTATTCTCGTTTACCTTCCGCTTATTCTCGTTTACCTTCCGTTGAGATCCGAGCTCGCAGACAGCAGCTGGAGATCAGAGATGGAGTTCTACACAAACTGGACCGGTTCTTGGAATCCATCATCGGGTCGCTACCAAAGGACCTGCAGACGGTTCTGCACACGCACTGATGACCCGGTTCAGTTCTGGAGTTGTCAGGTGTTTGTGGATCATTAAATGCCAGCGTCACCAGTTTGTTTTCTATGTTGCCATGGAAACAGTTTGTTTCTTTGTTTTGAAAATAAAATTTGAACCAATCGTGTGTTAGGAGTCAGTTATTCATCTTATTCGACATAATTTACAGGAAAAATAAGCAGAATGCAGGAAAATCGGTTTAATGTCAGGAAAAAAAAAACAATAAATAGGCAAAAGCACCCTCCCGGGGTCTCACCGGGGCCCCGGGCCCCACCAATTGGTCCCTTGCAGCCTCATGACGTGCTGTTTCTCCTGCGGACTGAAGTGGAGGATGGTGAGGATGGCCCCCAGCGTCTGACGCCGCCCGCTGGCATCCTGCAACGTCAGAAAACGATACACGATGTTCTTCAGGTACTCCATGTTGGCTCCTTCTCGGTTCTGGTCCCTGACCAGCTTGTCGAGCTGGGCCTGAAGCTCTGCCCGCTCCTCCTCGTACCGCTCGGCGTTTGCGAGCAGCTTTGCCTGCAATTGGTGGAGGTCGTCGTCCAGGCGGTGTTTCTGTCGACGCAGCGCGCCTGCCTCCACCTCCTTCCGGGCCAGCTGCTCTGCGTACAGCAGCAACGTGGACTCGGTGGGCGTGGCTCTCTGCAGAGCCCCGACGGTGTCTGCATCAGCGGGGTCATCCTGCGCGGTGTTGGTTGGATCTTCATTACTGAAGGCTGGTGCAGCGGCGCGCAGCCTCTCCAGATCGCGGTCCTTCTCGTCCAGCAGCGCTATGGAGCGCTCCCTCTGCTTGTGAAGCTCCGCCTCCAGGCGCAGCAGCTCGTCGCGGTGCAGTGCCGCTGCTCGCTCCGCTTCCTGTCGGTTGGCGTGCTGCAGCGCCGCTGCCTGCTGCTGCCGCTCCTCCAGCTCACGGCGGTGGCGCTGTTCCGCCTCGTCGCTCTGGATCCGCAGTGTGATGTACTTCTCACGCAGCTCCGCCAGCTGGTCCCGGACCTCCTCCAGCTCCTTGGCCTGGCAACCGTCCTTGACGTTCTTATTCTTAAGGACAATCTGCGCACGCACCTTGTAGCGCTCAAACTCCTCCTTCACCTGCCGCAGTTCCTGCTGGTAGACCAGAACTTTATCCTGGTCCGGCTCAGTCTCCGTCGGTTCCAGGATGCTGTGATCCGGGTTCTTTTGGGCCGCCAGCAGCAGCAGCTTCTTCACCGTCTGCAGTCTTTCCTTCAAAACGCCGACGTCCAGCTGGGACTCGTCCAGACCGCCGGACGTCCTGCTGGACGCTGCAGCGGCCAGCGTCTTGTTTTCCGAATCCAGTTGCAGGATCCGGTCCCGGAGCCTCAGAGCCGTCTGCTGGTCTCGCTGCCGGGCCTTCTCGCAGGACCCGAGCAGGTCCGACAGCTCAGAGACCCGCTGCTCCAGATCCGCAACCCGGTCCTCAGCAGCTTGAGCCCGCTCACGTGCACGCTCCTCCGCCTCACACGCCTACAACACAACAGAGACTGGATCAGGCCCAGAACCCGACCTGATCAAGTCTAATTTAGATCAGGTTTATTTCAGAACTCTGGTCTGGATTCAGGTCTGGGTTCTGCTCTGGGTTGGGTTCTGGGTTTAGGTCTAGTCTCATCTTGTGGCTTCCGGAAAGGGTCTGGTTCTGGTCTGTGTTCGGGTCTGGACTCATTTTGTGGGTTCAGGTCAGGGTTCGGTTCTGGGTTCAGGCTTGGGTTAATGTCTGGGTTCAGGTTCGGGTTCTGGTCTGGGTTCAGACTTGGGTTCTAGAATGAGTTTGGGTCGGGACTCACCTTGCGGGTCTCGATGTGGACCTGGTTGTGAACCTGGTTCCTCAGCTCCTGCACTTCTCTCTGCAGCTCCTCCAGTCTTGGATCGGGTTTCTTGCGGTCCTCCTCGGCAGCCTGCAGCCTCTTCTGCAGCTCGTCTCTCTGCTCTCGGGCCTGGCTCAGGTGGAGCCCAGACTCCGCCTCTCGCTCTGCGGCGGCGTCCTGCAGGCGCAGCTCGGCGTCCTGCCTCAGGTCCCGTTCCTGCTGCAGGATCCTCTGTAGCTCCCGGAGCTGCTGGGCGTGGTGGATCTGCTCCTGCTCGCGTTCATGCTGCTGCGTGATGACGCGAGCGCGGCTCTCCGCCAGCTGGTGCTGCACCGCATGCAGCTCCGCCTCCTGCTGGGTTGTCAAGGCAACCAGACGCTCCTGTAGATCCTCCAGCTCCTGCTTCAGCTGCCGCTTGTCACCCTGGAAGCTCGCCTCCATCCGGGACTTCTCCTGCGTCACAGTGGCCAGAGCGCCAGTGAGCGTGCTCAGTTGGCTCTTCAGCTGGGCAATGCGGCGTTCTGCTTCTCTGCTGGTAGGGACCGTGGTCTGTTGTTGCTCTGGCTCTACACCACAGCTCTCTGCATCTGAGTCAGACTGCAGCAGCTGCAGAAACAACCAAAACATCAGCTCACCTATCAGGTGATCCCACACTACCTGTCATGAATGAATCAGGCTATAACAATCTTTTTGGGTGACCTCAGGTCATAAGCTGGTCAGATGAGCAAAGACTGACCCAAAACCACCTCACAACCAGGACAGGTGACTCAGGATCACTTTGTCACAACTGGGTTAGGTAACCAGGGGTAACTTAATGACCTTTGAGACTTACCATAGAGTTGGACTTTGGTCCTGGTTCCCCCTGCTCCTCCTCGCTCTGGTCTCCTCTGGCGGTCTCAGCAGGTGGGTCCACAGATGCAGTCGTGTCCACGCTGTCATCGCTGTGCAGCGAGCTGCCGTCCTCAGGGAGTTCTGGTCTCCCTGAAGATGGCATGCCCTGCTGGTTCAGGTCAACATCCTGGGTCACAGTCAGAACTTTCAGACTGGCTTCCAGAGCCTCTTTTTCCTTCAGAAGACTCTTGTAGGCCCGAACCACGTCCTTAAAGCGGGTCTGATACTGGACCAGCTGCTTCTTCTGGGACTCTATGGTATCCAGCAGCTCTTTCCTGTTGGGACCGCCTCCAAAACTCATCCCGAACTTCTCCATGCTGGTCAACCGTGGTTCTGATACACTCTGGACCGGACCCCTGACTCTGCTTTAGTCCCAAGTCTGGTTTCCCTGGTTCAGACCGGATCGGACCAACATCATAAGTCTTCTGGGTCCTGTAAAAAAGACGAGGCTAGTTACAAATCCACAGGTATCCCGGTCCTGCCTGCCAGGGGTCAATCATTGATCAATCTGTCTGACGTCTCCACATGATCTGATAAGCCAGCTTATTGATCCTGACTGCAATAATTAAAAACCCAGAATCAGCTTAGTGGACCGAACCGGTCTGGAGGACTTCCGGGTCGTCTCTGTGACGTAATCTAAGTTATATTTGGGTAATTGGTGATCGTTTATCTGTTTACCTCCGTTGCTTGGAGTGCCGGTTCTTTCCGGTTCTTACCTGAATAACGGTTTTTCACGCGCCCTTTACATTTCCACACACTGGAATCCTGCACACTCTTGAGAGGATATAGCTACCAGCCGAGAACAGATGTGGAATTAAGAGCCTTCAGTATTCCTTAACGGTCGCCATGTTCACGACACCGGAAGTGAAGGAGCAGCAGAGGGCGGGAACTAAATGTTGCATACAAGGACATCACGAAAATACCTAACCTAAGCACAAGACAAGAAAAGAAAAGAAAAGAAAAACAAAGTAACAACAAATAAATTCAAATAATAAAATAAATAAAACAAAAAAAAATGTTTTTTTTCCCCTAGGAAACAACACCTGATGAAGAAATAGAGCTCACTGCTTCATGTTTGTTTAAACTTTAAATAAAAATATGTATTTAACAACAAACATCTGCAAATACAAAACTTTGTTTTTTGTACTTAGTTGAGTTTGATTTTGATAGAAAATACTTTCAATCAAAGTGAAGTATTATGTTTTTTTTAAATCACATTAAACAGTAGCCTATTCATAATAATTTTTAGATAGGCCTTCAAAAAATGGAATAAAAGATGTCCCCACTGTTCTACTGACAATGGATATGTAGTTTATTCAGTTGATAAATTCAGTAGGACATACATATAGTACAGAAATCAGACTCACGTTAAACATTATATTGTATTATTTGCCATGAAAGCTAAATTTACGTTCCAGATTTGTTACACCAAACGCAGCATTGTACTATGAGCTGTTAATAAAGTTTTTCCAGAAAGTGACGTCATTTGCTCCGCGTTGGCCTGGACGTGGCACCGAGGAGCTGCGCCTTTAAACCGCTCTTCTCCGCCTGTTTTGCGTCTGTTTCCCGGCTTGTGACAGCAGCTTGTCCGGACTGAAGACCCCCCCACCTCCGCCGCCAGGTTCTCCCGCTCCACCGGCACTCCATTCACCATGGGTCTAACCATCTCGTCTCTGTTCTCTAAGCTGTTTGGGAAGAAACAGATGAGGATATTGATGGGTGAGCGCTGCGGCTAGGCTAACTAGCTCCAATCCGACTTGCCAGGCACCGGTGGGATAGTGGAGACCCTCCGTTTACTGACTTCTGCTATAAACTGATTGAGTTGACTTAGGTTTCCGTAACTGAAACTGGACTGCTTAAAGTCGAACACCTAATACAGAATAATAAAGTGGAAGGGTTAGCCACCTGATGCTAACATATAAAGCTAACGGAAGCAGTCCGTCTGTTTACTTAAACTAGGGTAAAGAATATTTCTGTTGTCCAGATTCAGTCTTACGTCCCCGAACCAAACCTATGTCCGTTTATTTGTTTAATGTGAAGGTATATTCGGCTTTGAATTGGTTTTTTAATAGTTTTTATTGTGACATTTTGGTTGTAGTGGGTCTGGACGCAGCTGGAAAAACCACCATCCTGTACAAGCTAAAGCTAGGAGAAATCGTCACCACCATCCCAACAATTGGTGAGTAATCATTAAGCGAGAATCTCCAGGTGAAAGTTGCAGTTCTGGTCAGCTGGGCACATGAGAACAAGCTGACAACTCCATGGAGGCATGTTGAGCAAATGAGCCTCTGAGGAACACCACAAACCTGTTAACTACTGGTTCAGCTGTCAGTCTACCCAAAAGTAACCCTACCTGTGTGTCTTTAGGTTTTAACGTAGAGACAGTGGAGTACAAGAACATCTGCTTCACAGTCTGGGACGTCGGTGGTCAGGACAAGATCAGACCTCTCTGGAGACATTACTTCCAGAATACACAGGTACACCTGAAGGACATGGTTACCTTTATTCAGTCCCAGATGTGTTGGTCACAATAATGAGCTGTGATCGGTTTTTCTGCAGGGTCTGATCTTCGTGGTGGATAGCAACGACAGAGAGAGAGTCGCAGAGTCAGCTGAGGAGCTTTCCAAGATGGTGAGTGTTGCAGAAAAACAATGAGTCGTGTGGCCTGTGTGGAAATTATGAAAGACTCTTAAGTTGACCTGAAATACCGGGGCCTGTATCTGAAACCTCTGAGGACATAATTAATTTTATACATAAGATCAGTGTGGAGCAGAGGTGTGAGTGCTCGCCACAACTTCCTTGTTTAGAACCACTGGTACGATGAAGAACGACTCAGACCTCTCGTCAGTCTGACGTCATCTAAACCGATCAGGATCACGTCTTCTCAGAGGCTCAGAAGTGGCCGAGGCGTCAGTTTAGAGAATAAAACAGTGCAACAACACACAACTGTAGAAAACAGGAAAAAGCTGCTTCTGTTTCTGGTGAATCATCACTGAGAGAAAAAAACCATCAGTCTCTTCTTGTTCTGCATCCCAGGCTCCTGCAGAAGATCTGTAGAACATAAATAGCTGGTTTGCTAAACTGCTGTGGAATTACAGAGAAAACTGGGTGTTTCTGATCGGGTGAACCTCCAGGACACCCCCAGATGATTACTTAACAGTTTCACTCCTGTCTACCTCGCAGATCCAGGAGGATGAGCTGAAGGAGGCGGTGCTTCTGGTGTTTGCAAACAAACAGGATCTTCCCAACGCCATGGGTGTCAGTGAACTCACCGACAAACTGGGCCTGCACAGCCTTCGCAGCAGAACCGTAAGATCCAATAATCAATACGTCTTTTTGGGTTGACCCTTTGGTTGTTACTGGGACCTGATATGTGTGTGTGTGTGTGTTTCAGTGGCACGTTCAAGCCACCTGTGCCACCCAGGGTACTGGTCTGTATGAAGGTCTCGATTGGTTATCCAATGAGCTGTCAAAGCGCTAAGTCAGCTGACCGGAACCAGGAGGTAGCAGAGTGATGTCACCGTGTACAGATGGAGGACTGGACCTCTGGGTTGTTTTAAATTATTAATGTCTGTAGGAGGAAGTGATGTCATGGACTCTGAGCTCACCTGGTTTCCCATCCTCCTCCTCCTTCTTCTTCTCATTCTGCAGGTGTTTGTTAGGTTGATTTGTTTTACTTTTAATCCGCATGTTTTAGCTCCATGTGATGGGAAAGGAGGGGCGGGGCTTATGACAGGTGACAGTTACCTGGGGTTGAGGAGGCTGGGCTTGTGTCAGGTAACAGTTACCTGGTTATGTGATGACTCATTCCACAGAGCCGAACTGACGGCCTCGTCATTCCTTATTAATGTGAAGAAGAAGAAATGCAGACCATCATGATGCAATAAAGTTTTCTTCTTCTGTGGATTTCCTTCATTTAAACATGTCAATGTGACCAGGCTGTAACCAGAACAGAATCAAAACCAGAGCAAAACAACCAGAACTATAAGGTCTAGTAGAATTTGGGTCCAAACCAAAGCCAGCCGGTCCAGATTTTGAAACGCATCCAAAACCTTCAAAATCATGACAAAAATTATTAGTTCAAGGCTAAAGCCATAATCAGTAGCAAGAAGCCCAGAACCAGGTCCAAACCCCGCAGATATAGAACAGAAAGCAATTCTGTCCAATTCTGAACCAGTGGGTTTTGCTTCTGGTGAGACTGTTATTTTTTTTATAAAAACACCTGATGGTGACAAGTGTCTCCAATCCGCCATACCTCAACTCAGTCCTGGAAGTACACTGAAGTCTGGCAAAAACAGACATGCTTTGGCCCTTTGCTCGGATACAATTAATGTCCGCCTTACTAGTAATTCTATTATAAATAAAAACATGTTTGTCTAAAAAACGAATGCAGTTGTCTAGTATTGAACATTTTTCAGCTTATGAAAGAAATCTAGTTGATTAGCAAGTATTTCAATATTCTAGTACAAAGTTTTAAATTAAGGATATTTGGCTTTTTTTTTTTTATTACAGATAAGTCATTGGGCACAACTCATGCACTGTTGGAGCCAAATAATTTGAGTCAGGTGTTGAGAGTGCTTATCCACCATCCTAACTGAAATTGGGTGCTTCTCGGGTTTATTGATTAAGCTATTGACGATAGGTTATGTGACCTCTGAGCTTATTCATGACAAACTCCTGATCAGCTGAAACCAGATTCTTTATTCAAACAAACAAGATGATAGGTAAAAACAAAAACAAGCCACAGGCGATCTTCCTCCTACACGTTTATTGGCTCGTGTTGGTTGTTGTGACGTTTGACCACAAAGACTTTCTGACCGGAGACGGTTACCGTGTAAACAAAGTCCTCCAGGAACACTGGACAAAAAAGAAGGTAGCTTTGATACGGTAACCATGGTAACACGAGGGCTCTGGATTAGCGCTGAGCCGTTACAATGGTGACACCCTACCTGACATGCGCTTGAAAGGTGGGTCAGCTGATCCAGGTAAACGGAATCTGCTGGCTGTTCGGATCATCTGCATCATCACACTTGCTGCGTGCTCGTCGTTCTCCAGCTCACCTGCAGACTGGACAGGGGCTCATGTCACCGCTTGTTCACAAATTGTTGTTAATCGATTTTGGATTCACTCACGGCTAGAATCCCGTCCTCGCTGATGACCAGGTACCCGAGCTGGTCCGGGATCCTCTCCAGTCCCGCAGTGAGCGCCGCCGTAGTCTGCAACAGGACCGTATGATCAAGCTAACAGCGTCCGTAAACTCCAGTCCTCACACCATTAACGTCAGGATCCGTGAACGCCTCACGATTCCAATATTTTGATATAAAAGACCTAAGCTCTGACTTACCATGTTCTTCTTCTGTGGTTCCCTCTCACCGGGACGTTCGCATTTCCGTCAAGCTGCTGATTTTCACGTGACTAATGACGCATTCCAGTGTTACGGGGAAACAGAAAACAATGTTCTCGCTGAATCTAGGATCGTATCATAGCAAAAACAAATAAACAAACAAAAAACTCGGTGTATGCTCGATACAAACCCAGAGTTTTGTTTGTACATGTGCGTGTTCTCTATGTCGGTTGGACTGTGCAAGCCCCGATGCGCTACGCCCTTGTAGTCACGTTTACAGACGGATCTTAAACACGGCTTAGTGACGTCACTGACTGTTTCTCCTTTTTTTTAAAGAACGGCTTAAAACATAACCATTATACAGATTTAGAAGTTAAATTTACTCACCGAGCTCAACAGAAACAACACATTATGAGACTGCGTCAATAAAAAGTTAAAACTGGGCAAATAAAATAATGAACAGGGAGCAATTGTAAAAAAAAAAAAAAAAAAAAAAAAATAGGAAAATGAGGCAAGAAAAAGGGAAAACTGGGAAAACAAAAAAAGGAAAAGGGGACAATTGTAAAAAAAAAAAAAAAAAAAAAAAAAGGGCAAAGGTCAATAATTTCTACCCATAAGTTTAGCAGGTTTTTCCTATTTATATTTCTTATTTCAACCATAAATACAACAAATAGTAGTTTAATTACTCACCCAGAGACTTGAACACATTGTCCGGCTGGTGATGTGTTGCTTGTGTTCCAGTTAAAAATCAGTTAACTTGGTAATCATTAGAACAGAAGATTTCAAACTGGGATGCACATAAAATGTTTCTCCCATCATGGTAAGTCACAATCATTCGTAGATGTATTTGTAAAGATTTGGGTTGGTTTTCCTAATGCTTATATAATAAGCATTTATTTAGTTTTTCTGTCTCTTACTATCTACTTTTCCCTTTATTTTGGCTTTTTACATTAATGTAATGTACAGTTCTTTATAAGCATCAAAACAGTTCTAACATTGACGTTCAGGTTTATTCTGACGTGATGACGTAAGTCTTTACGCAGGCTCATCAAATCCACGGTAGACGGAAGTAAGGATCAGCTGACGCGCTCATGTGACCGTACTCATCTGTCCCAGTCAGACCGTATTATCTCCTGAAACTGGACCTTATAGATCGACATGGCGGGTCGTGGAAAACTGATCGCGGTTATCGGAGACGAGGACACGTGCACGGGCTTCCTGCTCGGCGGGATCGGGGAGCTGAACAAAAACCGGAAACCGAATTTCTTGGTGGTGGAAAAGGACACGAGCATCACGGAGATCGAGGAAACCTTCAAGTGAGTCTGTTGCACACGCGCGCGTACACACACATGCACGCACACACAGTTTGCCCTAAAAGACATAATTGCTGATAAAAATAGCGCGAGGTCACGTGATACCTGCATAGCTCTGAACGTTCACTTGAAGTATGAATGATGACGTTACCCGTAGACGTCATCACGTTGTTTGTTCAGATGAAAATTCAGTTGCAGACCAGATTATCATATTGGTCCATTAATTTCTTCCATTTTGGACAATCTAGAACCTCGGCAGCCTGCCCACAGAAGTAGAACCATACTGGTCCAGTTCCAGTCTGGTTACCTGGACCAGACCTGAACTACAAACACTCCTGGATATTTCTGTAACCTCGTTAAGTTATCTAGACATCCAGGATATGAGAAAACGGTTCTACCATGCTTGTTATGAACTCGTAAAGACCAATTGGATTACTATTAAGACCAGTGCATACTCACATAGAAATGGAGGAGTTTGTAGCTTCTGAACAGTGGCGAAGATGAAGAACCCCTGCAGAACCCATGTAGAAGCAGAAGTCCAGAAATAAAGAACGTGAATATGAAAAAACCAAGCACTTAAATGCATCATCAGGCCAAAAGCAACACTGTTGCCATAACAACAGCCAGGAATGAATGCTGTTAAAGCAGAACTGATGAGTAAATACAGCAAATACGGTATAATATTTATATTATCAGATAATATAGAAAGTGTATTTATTCAGGTTTGGTTCCTCCTCTGCACTCACCTTGTGTTTGGAAAATCTGCTCCTCCACAGGGACGCAGCTAAAACCAGGAAACGACTTGGTGAGAGCTACTTGTAGCTCTCTGGATTTGTAGGGTTGTTTTCATGTGTTAGGGAAACTTTCCGGGGGCTCTAACTGATCCTGTCTTTCTCTGCAGGAGCTTCCTGGCTCGAAATGACATCGGTATCATCCTTATCAATCAGTTTGTGGCCGAGATGATTCGCCACGCCATCGACGCTCACATGGAATCCATCCCGGCGATCCTGGAGATCCCGTCCAAGGAGCATCCGTACGACGCATCCAAGGACTCCATCCTGCGCCGAGCCAAAGGGATGTTCTCTGCCGATGACTTCCGATAGACTTCCACCTATTAGCTCAGCTGTGTGTCCATCAAAGTATTGATCTGTTTGTGTCTTCTCTGAGACATCCTTTGGTCATGTGACCGTCTCTTGTCCTCCCTGAGATGTCCTGTGGTTATGTGATTGTGTCTCACCTGGTGTTCCCTCCTCAGTCTTAGTTTATAACATATTAAATAAAGACGTTTTTGGTTGTGACAACTTGTTGTTGTAGTTTTCTTGTGTGATGTCATGTCATGAACCAGTCAAACTCATCCATTGAACACATCAAATGTCTGGAACAGTAGCTCAGCCTCTTAGGTTCTAGGTTTATTCTTCATCACAGGGAACTTTATGGGTTCGAATTCCTCGTGGAAACCGGGACACATCTTTACCTCGCTCGCACTCACAAGGACACCGTTCTACGCTTCATGCCCACCACCTGGCAGAGATGCAGCAGGTACATGGCTCGTGCACTAGCGCGTCCGCTCCCTGTGTCGGATGCGCCGGTTCGCATCCACAAACGCTACGGCGACGAGGAGTCAGGACGCCGGGTTGCCGAGGGGGGATATGTCACATCCCCCCTCCCTATTTTGAGGTACAAACGGAGGCGATGATGAGCGTTTGGCCACAGCGGCGACCGGTTCTCCATCTGATCCTTGTGTTCCTTTCTCTGCCAGGTGGTGGACATGAAGAGTAGAAAGGTGTCCTTGTGAGCGCGAGGGAGGAGCCGTCCCAAGGTAAAAGATGTGTCCCGGTTCCCATGAGGAATCAAACCTGTGAAGTTCCCTATAATGATGTTAGACGGCAGGTCCTAAGAGGCTGAGCTATTGCTCCAGACATGTGATGCGTTCAATGGTATGAGTTTGACTGGTTCTTCTGAGTTTGTCTGTGTGAAGCAGGAAAAGAGTTAAGAGGGAATCAAACCGCAATAGGTGCCTCCTTACAGGCTGCTTTGTGGCATCACAGCTCAATCACACTTCCTGGTGTACACACTTTCTAGCTTGGGATGGAAAATGAAAGAGTAGATCCAGAAGCAACAGAGCTCAGTGAGATGGAGGACTGACTAAAATTCACTAAGATGCTGGTTTAAGTCCTGGGAGTGATGGAGGGAGCAGATGGTTGCTCCTTGCTTTACATTTATCCAGATCAGACGTGGCACAGTGAAATGGGTATACTGGGAGCCTACTCTCACAACCTGGCTGGTTCCAGAAGCCTATAAAAGCCTCTGCATCTTCCTTTCCAGGTGTGCACCTGAGCAAAGACAGGTAGTGAGAGAGAAGCCCCAGCTGATGAAGATGATGGTGGAGGCAGGGTTTGATCAGGCTACATCTGTAGCGATGGCTGATTGACAGAGGATACTCTGAAAGCATGCTTCTCTTCTATCTTTTTGTTATCCTGCATCTGGTTGAGTTTCTGAATACCTGGTTCTGCTTCTTCTTTCAGAACAACTCCACTTGCATGTTGATGTTGTGACGGTAATTCTTACAGCCTCTGGAAAACAGGTCTATTAAACTCTGCCTCACGATGACCACAGTTCTGCAGGTTTTAAAGCATCTCTGCTCCTGCACATCTGCATCAAATTAATAAATCATTGTGCAAAACTTCATAGGCTGTTAGATTTATTTAATTAGATTCAGGTGTGTTAAAGCAGGGCTACATTGAAAATAAGACAGGACTGTTTAGTTCCCAAAAGACATGCATGTAAAAATAGCAGGATGGTAGATCTGGAGAAGCAAACTTGGGAAGCCCTGCTGTAAGATTTGGTCATGTTTGTCATTTATTTAGGTCGACTGAACAACTCTGTCTTCTAACCAGAGTTCAGCCATTATTCAGCGGTGCTCAAATATGTATATGTTTGGCACCAAGTTTTTAAGTTTGAGTGTCTTTAAAATCTTTTTGATTCCAGTTTCACGTGTTCAGAAAGCATAATTTTGAATTCATGATTAGTGATGCTGCATCAGGGTACCACCATGTGACCAACCTTTCTCCTGGCAGAGGGAAAAGTCCATAAAGGAGGCTGGGTCCACTGGGTCCAGTACTAAGTTTGTTGCAGAGAACTAAGCCAGCTACTGTAAATACTGCATATGCTCATCGAGACCTTTATCAGACTCTAAAAATGAAGACTCTGTATTCCTCTTCCTGAGAAAGACCTGTCAGTCCCCCTCCAAGCCCACCTGGACAGGCTTCACACCAGAGCATTAAGTGTGTGCTGCTTAAATACAGCGGGTTATGACTTATTCCTCGTCTTTTGTTTACATTCCTTCAAACAAAAACCGGAAATGGAATGAATTTCCGATTTT
>JBAMIG010000025.1:1487493-1504478 GCA_037177335.1 Kiunga ballochi
TGGCGGCCCCACGTCTCGTCAGCACCGATAGGCAGCAGCGGTCCATGCGGCGTCTATTCTTTATTATGTCTATGGGTAAAGGCTTGATGATCACAAGGAGGGTTAACTTAGACCACAATGCATTGCAGCCAGGAGCACTGGGGATCACACAGAGCAGCAAGAGATGACATAAATGTGAATTTATTGGTCGTAATGAGTTTGAGCGGTGCTGCATTGAAACTAATGTCTGATGCTGAATAAATTCAGTGCAGTTTGGGTCTGTGTGTTTGTGTAGTTTCAGCTTTATTTTGTTGTTTGTGTTGTTTCAGCTTTATTTTGTTGTGTTTCCGGTTTTCACAGCCAGTCATCGGTTCACCTGATTTTTTATTTAACCTGTTTCTCCTTTAGTTTCCTGTGTATTGACACTGATCATGGAACTATTGGGTTAGGTTTAAATCAAAAGAGCGCCCTCTTCTGGATATGTACGTGTAATGCATCAGAGGAGCTTTTATGTCGGCATTTTCTCATTTCCTACTTACGCCAGTAACCCTGGACGGTTACTGGCGTCCCGTCCAGGGTGTACCCCGCCTCTCCCCCCCGCGACCCCGTTAGGGACAAAGCGGTAGATAATGGATGGATGGATGAAATTGGAAATGCAGCATTATTAGTCATTTTAAATCAGAGTATTGTGTTAAAACAACTAACAAAAATGAATTCAACTACTTTTATAACTGACAAATAAAAGTTGAAATAATGTAAACACTTAAGTCATCTTCAAATGAAAAAACAAGTTTTCTGGTATGGATAAAATAATAATATTAGTCATTTCAACTTGGTGTGTCAAGTTAAACCAACAAAGTATTTTCAATGGGGAAACTTTTCTAACTTAGCTTCATGAGTTGAATGAAAGGTTTTCTTAAAGTCGAGATAACTTATCTTTTTAAGGCAGCAATTGAACTTAAAAACTTAAGTTTAACCACCCTAATACTTTTTACAGTGAAGACCACCTAATATTGACACTGAGCCCTCCTTCTGAGAAAGGTAAGCACATAATATCTTGATTTTGTGAGGCTTGTTTTTCCAGATAAAGTGAAATTAAAGTTTGTTTAAATGATTAATTATATTCTTATACACACTCTTGCTCTCTCTCTCTCTCTCTCTCTCTCACTCACACAAAAATATATATGTATACTGTATATAAAATCTGAACCTGGCAGCAAACAGTGTTATGAAAAATGTAATAGGTTCAAAATGAAGGACATGGGAAAGTTAAAGCGTTTTCTGGGGATCGATTTTGAACATACAGTGAAGTTGAGATGTTGCAGGAAACATACGTGAACAAACACTAAACTGTAAACCAAGACAGACTCCATGTGAGTCAAAAACCTGATTATACAGAGAATGCTGAAAAACTGACAGATGTAAGGAACTACAGAGAGCAGCACACCAGGATGTTGTCAGTCTTATTGATGGAATCTCTTTTCATTTCATGAAAGACAAGGAAACAGGAAACAATCAACAGCAGCATTATCAACATGCGAAGCTGAATACAGTAGTACCTCTACTTACAACATTAATTGGTTGAAGTAATTTTGTAAGCTGAAAATTTTGCAAGTAGAGACGCGTTTTCTATTTAAATGCCCTAATCTGTTCCAAACCTCCCAAGATTCAGGCATGAATATTTTATAAAGGATAAATATGCATCAAAACATGTAACAAATACATGTTACAATTAGATTATTGCAATAAACATAAAATAAAAGTTGTACATTATGTAAAAAACAAAGAAAAAATAATAAAAATGACGATCATTTACCATTTAACTGCTGTCCTCATCTCCTTTGGCCCTCTTTGGTTTATGTTCTCTCTCTACAGTGAGTTTTTGTGGCGTTTTGTAAAGAACTGATCCGACTATGTTTGCTTCTGTTGGCTTTTAACAACCTTTATCTCCCCTCTTCTTCATGCAGATACTCCTGCAGGCGTCTCTGTAATGTCTCAGATTTTCAATAGAAAGAACATTTTTGTTAAATTGTCACTATTGTTATTTTCAGATCAGATGTCTGAAGTGTTCATCATCAGGAAGAAGACGTTTGCTGTCCTATCTTTCTGAATCAGGACAAATCAGAAAACAGTCTTTCATCAAGATAAATGAGCTGTTTCCTTACATTTCATGCACCAAAGTTCTTCACATCAAACACTCAAAAAGTGCTACACATTCTGCATTAAAGCAGAGTTGTCTGTTTGGCATCAATATTTGGTCTGCTTGACTAAGTTTTTAGTAATCTGTAGGTAAATAAATCTATTGTGTTTGTCAGCAGAAAGAAACCCTGGGCTGCATGTTCAGTCAGTGCAAAGCAAGCAAGAATGGCAGAGTTTCCCATTACTCTTCTGAGATAAATTATCAGACCTTCACCAGACCTTCATCAGACCTTCACCAGACCGTCATTGGAGAACAGTAAACAGCGTTGGGTAAACAGTTTGCCCTCACGCTGCTATAAATGCAAGAGGCTTGTCAGTGTGCTGAACACAAGAAGATGAAGTTTGCTCAGAATGCCAGTCTGATGATGATGATGATGGTGGGTATTTATGCTTATCCTTACCCAACACCTACTTCTGAGACTTCCAAGTGAGTAAATATGTCTGTGAATCTATGAATATCTTGTCTGGAGATTTTCTGATTGTTGAAATGTTTCTGTCTGTCTGCAGACCTGACAAGTCGTCCATCGAGACATTTTCACCATCAATGACTGTCCAGACCAACACCTCCACGTGAGTCAGAAAACGTTACTCATCTCGTATCTGTTAGAGTGCTCTGATGGAACAGAGTTTATCAGCTGGAAAATTAAAAACAAAACAAAACAAAAAAAGAAAAACAAATGCCCAAAGATTAGCTTAACACTAATTAAGCTAGCACTATTCAGTTTTATTCAAACAGGAGGTTAGCAAAGAGGCTAGCTTGTTTCAAAGGGGATATGCGATGCTTTAAATCCTTTAAACATGTAAATCATGAATTTATTGTCTGTATAAAGTAGAACCACAATGCTTTGGTCTGAATTCCTGCTTATTCTTGCTCCACACACACCTTATAACCCTGTTCTGAGGTGCATCTTCAGAGCTACTCATTTTGGTGCTGTCTCTATAAATATGAATGAGGCAGGTTAACCCCCGCACCCCCCTCCAGGTCACAGGAAGTTCCACCATGTTTGTAGCTTGATAGCAGCGACACGCTAATCTCCCAGCAGAGAAACATTTAATTGGTAAGCTTACCATAAATGTCAACGTATCAGATTCACCACATTGATTACCTGGAAGTCCACAACCTTTTTTGGCTGCAAATACTGTGATGTAATAGATAAAACATAATAGAGAAAATAAAACAGACTGAAAAACATGTCCAGAAAGAATATAAAGATATATGTGCAGCATCAGTTGGGAATACATTGATATTTTCTGCATTATTAACACTTAGAAGTTCACAAAAAACATGGATTCAAGGGCCAAAAAAGTGCATTTTGTCCCCTTTAAAGTAGCTCCAGCATCAAAATATGAAGACAAATATCAGAATCTGGTCTATCACCGGACTATAGACCAGACCTGAACCTCCTTTCCCTCTATGACCGCATGAAGATCCAGTTGTCTGTGATGTGAACACAGCTATCAGAGCAGGAACAATCGCTTCCTTTATCGCTGGATCAATGGGTTCCACATTCTGGCTGGAAAGCTTTTGACCAGTAAAGAACCCAGTCCTGATTCTCCCTCACCACCTGGTAAAGCTGATGCCCTATACTCAGACCAGAAACAAACCAAACCCCTGTCAGCTGGAATCATCTCCTCCCTCAGGTTTGGTTTAGAGGAACTTCAGACATGTTTTAGTTGATAAACCTGTTGTGGTTCTGATTTCAGTGGCCGGCCCATTTTTCTGTGGAACATCAGCGACCCCTTTATTGGGTCAGTTCCCATCACACGAAAACCTGGCAGACTTTTTTATAGCCTTGTTCTCTTTTCCACTTCAGTAACTAAGTGCTTTTCCTCTTCTTTCCAGGAGGGTCCCATTCCGGTGAGAGATATCCTGCTGGGAAATGTATCTATTTGCATTAACGTTTAATCAGCTGATCGTTTCATCGTAGGATCGCATGGAAGTCTAGACTAGACTGGATTAGACTGGGAGTAAACGGGACTGGCCTGGACTGGGCTGAACAAGACTTGTAGCGGACTTGTCCCGACCCCAGTTTAGTCTCACTCTATCTCAAGATTAGTCTGGGACAAGACTGGGAGTAGATTGGACTGGACTTGGAGTAGGCTGGATTAGACTGGATCGTACTAAACTGACAATAGGGGGATAAACTAGACTGGACAGGACAAACCTGGACTGAGCTTAACTGGGACTAGATTGAGTGGATCTGTCGGTAAAACTCTGATTTGACATAGCCGTGAACATAAATATGTTGTATAAATAAAGTTAAATTATATATTGAACTAATGCAGAGTTAGAAGAAGGCTGTCTCAAGTTTAGATCTAGGATACTGATAATATAATCAAAATATTTTAAATAGAAACATTTTTTACTTAAAATTAATATTTATTTCATTTAATTTGTTGAGAAAGTTAATTACTATTTTGCTTCTTCATAATCTACTTATAAATCAGGTATCTAGGTTGTTTTTTAAATCAGGATATTTAACCAATAATTCATGCTATGTAATCAATGACCTGTGCTAATGTCCTCTCCTGTGTGATAGGGTCTTTGGTTGTTCATTTGGTACCTGTAGTTTGGACAATCTGGCAGACGATCTTCAGTCTGGAGGAGACGAGCGAGCGGGAAGTTCTACCATTGATCCCAATGGACCTGGCAAGTGATGTCAGAGACACGCCCACTTCTGGCTAACCAATCATTAACTGTCTCCATTGAATCAAAGACAGCTGTGTTTTTGGTACAAAAAATGTTTTGTTGAGTCATTAGTTTTATGACTATTAAATTGTTGATGGTCATTCCCTGCTGTGTTTGCTTCTACCAAACCAGTATTGTTATTGTTTTATTTTCATATTAGATGTAAATAAACAATGAACAACTTCTAAACCGATATCAATAAATGTGAAGTTACTGATTCCTGCAAGCTGCTAAACCCACATCCAGCCATATTCAGCTAAACAACAAGACAAGATGAAAAAATAAAGCAATATATTCTGAAACATCCCAACCGGTTTGAGGTTGAGTTGTTTATGGAGGATGGTGACTTATCTCTTTGGGATTAGATGTTGGTGTGGGTGCAGGTTCCTCCTGTGATGGAAATCTGGACCGCTACGCTTCGTGATGCTGCATATTTGGTCCAAGGGAGGTCTGCGGGTAGACTCGCCCTATATTGGCCTTTGACTGGGTGGTGTGACTGTTTCATCACATATTAGGCTATTAAACAGTAAACCTGTACTCGGGCCCTCGTATACCTGCAGCATGAAGATCCAGAAGATGCTGAGATTCTCCTCCGTTAGCGAACAAATTAAATGTGTGACTGGATCAATGTGGTGTATTTATAGAATCCATCTAACTAAATGAATTTTTGTGTCCAAACAGCAGCAGTTTATTCAACAAACGTCTCTGAAGCAGTCTGAGTGAGATTTTAAGTCTCCACATGCGGATCTACGATGAATAATGCATGAAACGTATGAGAAGCAACAGCAACATGAATCAAGATAAAAGGACATTTCTGATGCTTCCTCTCACAAATGCAAATGACGAACAGCTCATTAGCATGTGCAGCACTCAGCTCATAATGAGGATGTGCACAGAAACCCAGCCTGAGAAGAGGTCACTCTGTCTGCCAACATATGAATTCATCACACGTGTAAGGAATTGATGCTTGGAGTGGGACCCAGATGCAGGCTAATAGCAGGCTTGGGAGGCAGTAAAGCGGAAGTAAAGCGGTATCTATACACCCAGGATACTAACAAAATACAGGTAGAGTGATACACTGGAAAAAAATCCAGTATTACACTGAAACTTTTCCAAAGCTTCTGCCTTCATACATGCTGAACAGCAGTTTCCTGTTAGCAATGCTATTTTTTTTGCTTCCTAAGATTCAAGACATTCTGTCATGTTGCCACTTTCCAACAAAAATACAATTTCAAGCAAAAGAAGTATAAAGAAGCTTCTCGTTACCATCATGTTGCTGGTGTTCACTGCAGGATCACAGGCGACCCGGTGATGATGGAGACGAAACACCAGAGTTAGAACGCACTCAAACAAAAATAAAATCTGGATCCCCAGCAGGAGAAACATCCAGACATGAGGAGAGGGCGAGGAGGGTGTTCAAAGACAGTGGCAGCAAAGCACGGACCTCCTAGACCAACCTAGGCTGCAGTCTCCTGGACCTGAGGATGAGAAGTCCGCACATATGGGCAACGACAGCTTTATACGGCTTCTCTTTCAGTCTTGATCTCAGGGTTTCCTGGGACCAGAAGCTAAGATGAAATGAGTGTTATCAACCAGAGGCTTTTCAAGGACCCACATCCCTACCATTAAACACTCCTACCATTAAGACCATCAGCCTGTGCTGCAGGGACCAGACTGACAGGTAAAATGACAATAAGGAAAATGGCTGGACAGCAGCGATTTCCATTTGGATAGTCTGGCACTATCCTTTCCACATCATCCACATCATTTATTCTTCTGCTCTCAAAAACATCCAAGATATTAAACCCTGCTTCCCTTAAAAAAGGTTCCCCAGTGGATTAGGAACATCCTGAAACTGTCCAAACTACTCAGCAGCGGATTGTCTGGTTCTTTTACCAGTTAGAAAAGGTTCTGTGAAGATGGAGTACAGGGTTCTACAGATGGGACAACACTGTCCAGTTCCTTTCTGAAACCAAACTGGAGAGCAAATGTTCTCATACCAAAGCCTCACCTAAGATGTAAGCCATCACCACAACCACCAAGGTTAGTGTTAAAGAGAAAGAAAGAGAGAAAAAGTGAGAGAGAGAGAGAGAGAGAGAGAGACAGAGAGGGGCAGTGAGTGAGCAAGGGAGAAAGACAGAGACAGGGGGAAATGGGAGAGAGAGAGAGAAACACAGACAGAAAGAGAGAGAAAAGAGAGAGAATGAGAGAGGAAAGGGAGAGAGAGAGCAAGGGTGAGAGATACAGAGACAGGGGGGAAGGGAGGGAGAGAAAGAGAGAGAGCAATAAAGAGAGGGACAGAGGGGTGTCTGGGTTTTCATAGAAGGAACAGGAAAGTTGTTTTAGAGCAAGGAGATGAGGAGGACAGAGACAGAGCTACGTGTAGAGGACAAACAGAAGGACGAGCAAGAAGTGAATAATACAATGGAGGTTAAGGGGGAGAAAGTGAAGAGATGAAGAAGTAAAGCAGAATAAAGAGAAGGAGAATTTCTCTCAACCTTCTGTAAGTCTGAATTTCTTTAAGTTTGTACAAATTCACATGGAATTTTATGTGGACCTGGTTCTGTCCAGTCTTGCTTCTGTCCATATTATATTCTGTCTGTTTAAATTATGTTCTGTCCAGATCTGGTACTCATGTGTTACACTTAGTCTCAGAGTAGTTCTGTCCAGATTAAATTATATATGTTCAGAATATATTCTGTCCAGATGTGGTTCTGTTCAGATTATATTCTGTCGAGATGTGGTTCTGTCCAGTCTTGATTCTCTCAAAGAGTGGTTCTGTCCAGATGTGATTCTGTACAGTCCAGGTTCTGTCCAGTCCCAGGTCTGTTCTGATGTGCTTCTGTTCAGTTTTTTTATTCAGTCCAGATGTGGTTCTGTCCTACTATTACTCAGGTGACAGATGTGTGTAATATTTAATGAATGGATTATAGATTATACACAGTGTCATGTGACCTGGAAACCCCATAACCCGATGACCTCATCATCCCAGATGTTAACACTTGTAGCTCTGCACACACACGTAAAATCTACAAACCACCAAATCAATTCTAAAGTCAAAGTGTCTGATGTCAATGCATTAATAATAAAACCAGAAATAAATATTTTATAGAAATGACAGAATGTGAGCAAAAATTAACTGGCTGCTAACAGTGCTAGGGTCAGATATCAATAACCCTAACTCTGGTTGCTATCAGGACTAACAGTGGGTGCTAACAGTGCTGAAGTCAGATATCAATAACTCTAACTCTGGTTGCTATCAGGGCTAACAGTGGCTGCTAACAGTGCTGAAGTCAGATATCAATAACCCTAACTCTGGTTGCAATCAGGGCTCACACTGGCCAGCAACAGTGCTAACCTCAGATATCAACAACCCTAACTCTGGCTGCTATCAGGGCTAACACTGGTGCTAACAGACCTAATGTCAGACATCATTATCTGTCAGTGACGTGGGTGAAGTGAGGACCCAATTGCAGGCAGGCACAGAAGGCAGAAGGAATATGAATGAAAAGTTATTTATTGAACAAAGAACTAAAAGACCATGGACAACTACCACTACTCCAACTACCACTCCTACCCCTACTCCTACTACTACTCCTCCTCCTCTACTCCTATTAATAAACCTACTCCTACTACAAACCGCGGAGAACGACATCTAACACTACTAAGGACAACTAATGAACCCACAACCACAAGTGGAAAACCCAAGGACTTAAATAACTGAATTAAACAAGACCCAGGTGCACATAATCAAGAAACACTGGTGAAAACAATGAACAGAAAACAAGGCTTAACAGCAATATGAATCCAAAAATCACCATACCAAGTGTCCAAATTATGGCAATCATCCCTAACTGGCTGCGATCAGGGCTAACACTAACACTAATGTCACTTTTCTATTAGTACCTATGTGACACTACTCTACTGGCCCGGGAGTACTATACCTTACCTCGACTGCTTTTCCATTACAATTTGTAATCCTTCAATGTGGGAGGGGTCCCCACGCAATGCGACTTGCGTGGAGACCCCTACCAAAAAAGACGACCAATACCAGAGAAGAAAACTGTCCTGAAGCTAGAAGAACTCACGGTAACTTTTATCTGGGGCTCTGATTATGGTTATTTATTGGAATTTGACTCATTTTAAATCAAGAGAAGTTGCCGGAGGGCAAGACAAAACGCCCTGGATCTCATCAGACCAATCAATGCTCAGCAGCCTGTGGACATCACGCTACCCGCACGGCTCGACACGCTTGGAAACGCAACGAAGTAGCGACAAAAAAATGTAAGCGCACAGTTCGACAAATCCTAACGGAAACGCTTGGTTTCTGGGTATAGTCATGTTAGGCCAGGTAGAGTAGGTACTAGTTGAAAAGCGCCTTTACAGTGCCAACTTTAGACGTTAACAGCTGTAATAGACTTGTTTATTATCTTATCTTATTGCTTTTCGCTGTATCAGAGATGATGTTCAAAGCTCAGTTAGAACAAGTGAGTACTTAACAGCCTGTCCTGTAGTCTGTTGTACAGTCTGTCAATAAAGCCTATTATAAACTCTATCTCACACCCCGTCCTACAGTTTGTTCTAAAGCCTTTTCTAAAGTCTATCTCTCAGCCTGTCCAAAAATCTGTCCTAAAGCCTGTCATACAATCTGTCCTAAAGCCTATTCTAAAGTCTATCGTACAGCCTGTCTGTCATAAAGCCTATCCCTAACCCCTATCTTACAACCTGTCCTAAAATCTGTCCTAAAGCCTGTCCTAGAGTCTGTCCTAAAGCCTATCCTACAGTCTGTCTTACACCCTGTCCTAAAGCCTGTCCTAGAGTCTGTCCTAAAATCTGTCCTAATGTCTATCTCACAGCCTGTCCTATGTACAGACCCATGATCCGACAGCTCGACACATGTGTGTGATGTGAACTCATGTAAAACTCATAAAAGCACGTAAAACATATAAAATCATATTTTAAAAAACATGTAAAACTCATAAAACATAGAAACGTATAAATATGTAAAACGTGTAAAAGTCTTGTAAAAACTTTGAACTTACACTTCTTTTAACAACCAACAGAACGTTGTCCAGATGATGAGAGGAGACCACCTCTAGTGTTGTGTCTTTCCAGCATGGACAATGTGACACCCCGTCCAGGGAACACAGAGCCGAAGAACTACAACTATCTTGCTCTGGTCCTCGGCATCCCCCTGATCCTGATCATCATCCTGGGAAACACCTTGGTGTGTCTGAGCGTGCTCACTGAGCGTTCCCTGAAGACAGCCACCAACTACTTCATCATCAGCCTGTCAGTGGCCGACCTGCTCCTGGCGGTGCTGGTTCTACCGCTTTATGTCTACTCAGAGGTTAGTGTGGTCTTTAAGGTGCAATTAATTTGAGACTTTCTGACTTAATTCTGGATCATGTTTGTTTGTAGTTCCAGGGGGGAATTTGGACTCTAAGCACATCCATATGTGATGCTCTGATGACAATGGATGTAATGCTGTGCACTGCGTCCATCCTCAACCTGTGTGCCATCAGTGTGGACAGGTGAGTCCAGATTTCCTTGGTTCCACGATTTTCCATTCATTGGCCTCCGGTTCCAGACATCCTTGTTACTCATGTCAAACACTTATCTGATCTCTGAGACCCAGTTACTAACATCTTATCTCACCTGGTGACACAGGTACATTGCTGTTGTTCTGCCTCTGAAGTACAACCGGAATCAGTTCAGCATGCGTCAGCTGGCTCTGATCACCTCAACCTGGGTTCTTTCATTTAGTGTGGCGAGTCCAGTGATTTTTGGCCTGAACCAGGTGCCGGATCGAGACCCGACGGTGTGCAAACTGGAAGATGATGGTTTTGTGGTGTACTCCTCTGTCTGCTCCTTCTTCGTACCTTGTCCTGTCATGCTCTTTCTCTATTACTGGATGTTTCGAGGTCTACGGGGGTGGAGCGGCCGGACCCCATCACAGGCTTGTCGGGCCACTCACCGAACTCTCTCTCTGGATCTTGGCACAGTTCTGCGTCGAACCAAAACCAGGACAACTGGGTCAGGAGAGAACGTGATGTGTGCAACCCCTGCTAGGTTCAACCCCATCTCTCCATCGTTTGTCTCCACTGCTGGTCCTGTTATGACTCCAATAATGGAGGAAAACCACGGCGGAGCAGCTAGATGTGACCCTATGACGATCCAGATGGACAGTGTGTCTAATGGACAACCAGCTAACAGGGGACAGGAAAAGGGCTACATTAAAAATGGACAGAACCCAGCAATGAGAGAACGAAAGACCTGTAAGACCAGCAGGGTCAGCAGGAGGGAACGGAAGGCTATGAAAGTTCTACCAGTCGTCGTTGGTGAGTACCAGTTTTAGAAACCAGAAAAGACAAGGTGGAGGTGGATCCAATCAGACTTGGATCACATGGTTTCATGTGTACCAGTTATTCTAGCTCCTAACGAGAGGCGTTTTGTTCCAGGTGTGTTTCTGGCCTGTTGGACACCGTTCTTTATTGTCCATGTCACAAAAGTCTTCTGCCAGTCCTGTGACATCGGACCCACCCTGATTTCTGTGGTGACGTGGCTCGGCTACGTAAACAGTGCCGTGAACCCAATCATCTACACCATCTTCAATGCAGCTTTCAGGAACGTGTTTGAGAAGCTGCTGTGCTGTTGGACATGAAGCAGCAGCTCTGTCGATCTGATCTGGGAATGTTCTTCAGAACATGTGAAGCCAAATGCAACATGTCAGATCTATCAGTTCAGTTCTGCAAGCTTGAAAAGCATTTGAGTTCCATCTCTGCTTCTTTTCCAAGTCTAAAACTTAATATTTACTGTCATGAATAAAGACTGAAAACGCAGATAACCTGTAGAACAGTGCAGTTTCCTGTTTCCACCAGTAGAATCAGCTTTCACACAGTCTGCAGCACCATACCTACGTCTACTGTAACTGTTACTTATACTTAACAATGGTAACCATGACGACATACATGACAAAGAATGTGTGAACGTTCATTTTCAGTTCCTGGTGAAGATGTTGGAGACAGCACCGCAGAAATGAAAGTTTTCCTGCAGAATGTAGAAATACTTTGCAGGATAAATAGACATCACTGTTGACAGCACTGTTGCTGCGGCAACAAACACCTGGTGTTTCCTGACGCCGTGACAAACCAGATGCTTTGAAAAGGTTGCTGCTGGTAAATCTGGCAGCATTCATGCAGCTTCTGGAGGCTCTGCATATAAAACACATCACTGCTTTCTGATAAAATGTCTAAATGCTAATGCTAGAGCTAATCCTTGTATTAGGTTAGCAGGTGCTTCTCCAAATCAAAATTATCCCTATGGTTGCTGATTTCTCTCTCTCTCTGTGTGTGTGTGTGTGTGTGTGTGTGTGAGGAAAAGGAGAAAAAAGGACCATCATTCAGCTTTGGTGGCATCAGACATCAGATGAGGTTTAGTCAGAATTACTTGCCCAAACGGATTCACACCTGTTTTATTTGAAGACTTGAGATCCTTGAAGAACTTATTGTGATGTAAATGTTATTCTGGATTAAGATTTAACCAAAATTTTATTCAGGTCAATCAAGTATTATCATCATCATCAACTTGAGGCTGAAGATCATCTGAACTGAAAACAACCCTGAGGATGTAACAAAGGATGTGGACAGATGGGGAGTTTTTATGATAGGATTCACACCTGAGTGAGTTCACAAGGTTACTTCCACACTGATGATGATGAGGCTGAAGATGAATCACCTTACAGAAACGTGCTGTCCTATAGCAACCAAGTGATGATGATGAGAAAGAAGACACTGTGGAGTCTGGTTCGGTGAAAATGTGGTGGATTGTTTCAGAGTAAAAATGAACTGAAGGACATCCGGTGTTGTTATTCTGATACATTCTAAGCCATCTCCTCATGCAGCCTCCAGCTGACAGAAGTGGTTGCTAAGGGTTACAGCATCCCAAACCTCAGCTGAGGCCGGTTTTAATAAACTGTGGAAATCCTCATGTATTTTTTTTCTTTTCATGTTCCTTTGGTCCCATCTCCTTCCAAACCAAAGAATATTTAGTTTGATCGCTGTTTGGGTTGATCTGTGTTAAACCAGGTCTGTATTAAACCAGGTCTGTATTAAACCAGGTCTGGATTACACCAGGTCTCTGTTAATGCAGGTCTATATTAAAGCAGGTCTGGGTTAATCCAAGTCTGGAATAAAAATCGTTTAAAAAGATGGCGATTTTAGACCATAAAGACATGATCAAATACCTAATCAAAGTAGAGTCAAATAGAAAAATCCACTTCCACTAGTACCTGCCGCTCCGCAAAGACCTTGTAGAGCTAGGATTTACACCAAATTGGTTCTACGTAGCGCTTACTGCCTCATCTGCATAAATGAGAGGGGATAAATGGAAGACAGTTTTTGTGACACCCACGGGACATTACAAATATCTGGCCATGCCATATGGACTGGCTAATGCGAGATCTTCTGGGACATGCTCCAGCAGTTCTTAATCATCTATATTGATAATCTCATATATTCTTTAGACATCCACTCATGTTCGTCAGGTTGCTCACATTCTTAACAGGCTCTGTTCCTCAAAGCAGAAAAATATTTCTTCCATCAAACCACGGTGGAATTTCTGGGTTACGTGGTGGGTCCCGATAGGGTTGTGACAGATCAGAGGAAGGTGCAGACTAGTTTGGACAGGTCAAAATTTAACACAGTTAGAAAACTCCAGCACCTTCTCGGGTTTGACAACTTTAACCAATGCTTTCTACAGAATTGAAGTTTCATGGCTGGCCCACAAACATCCATGCTCAGAACAAACCCCGGAGCTTGACTTGGACTTGAGAATCTGAGGAAGCATTTTCTCGCTGAAACAAACCTTCACTTCAGCACCAGTTCTCCAACATCTTAATCCTACTTTGCCCTTCTGTGTAGAAGTGAAGGTTTCCACTACAGTGCAGTGTTATCCCAAAGAACTGGCCATCCATTTTGACTTCATCCATTAAAGAAGCTCAGTCCTTTTGAGCAAAAATACAATGTGGCCAATCGGAAACTCCTCGCTATCAAACTGGCCTTGGAAGAAATGGAGACATTAGTTGGAAGGAGCGTTACATTCTTTTGAAGTCTTCACCAATCATAAGAACTTGGCTCATGTCAGAGAGGCACAACAATACACCTCAGGCGTTGTGTGGTCACTATTCTTTACTTAATTTCACTGTCACTTATCTTCTAGGGTCAAGGAGTCATGAGGCAGATGCTTTATCTGGGATACATGACCATACTGATACCACAAGTCGTGGTTGGCGCTATCCAGTGGGATCTGGATGTGAGAGTTAGGAAGGACTTTGCTCAGAACCCCACATCTCCAGATACATCCTCCGAATTTCCAAATTCCCCTTGTGGAGTATGTCCATTAAAGTCCAGGAACTGGCCATCCAGGTTTTCAAACTACTATTGCATTGTACAAACTCGCTTCTGGTGAAGATGTTTAGTCAGACAAAAATTTTGTTCTGAAGGTGAACTGCTACCTTTGCCTACACCTCACAGACCCTGGTCTCACCTTGGAGTAGACTTCCTCACAGATCTTCCCGCCTCACCAAACTTAACATCAGGGTATTGTCCTCAAACCAACGAACAGGCAGAGAGTACAATACAGGAAGTTCCTAGGGACTTTTTTTCAGGAACATCCCTCATCTTGGAGTGAATTCCTTCCATGGGCTGAGTGCACAAAACAGGCAGGCTGCCACAGGACTAACGGTCTGAATGCTTCTATGAGTTCCAGCTTCTTCTTTCCCTTTGCAATCGGAAGAGCTCCAACATACCAAGGGGACGAGTGGTTTACACACAATGAGACAGTGTGGTGAAAAACTCATGGGCACCTCCAACGTGCTGCCAGGCGCACAACCATTCAGGTGGACAGATGCAGACCTCCAGAACATGTCTACTCTATGGGAGAACTAGTTTGATTATGCCTGCCACAAGTCAAGTCCTCGTTATGTTGGTCCTTTTGAAGTTATGGCTCACGTTAATTCTGTTACTTACCGTTGTGAGTTACCATCTACCGACAAAATCCATGCAGTCATTCATGTCTTCTGCTCCAACCTTCTCCTCCTCTTCCTTTGGAATGGGAAGAGCTTTGGTGTACACTGTTCAGGATTTTAGATGCTGCTGGGGATTGTTGTAATATCTGGTTGACTGGAAGAGATGGAGCTGAAGAACATTACTAGGACATAACTAGGCTGACATTCTGGATCCTTTTATGCTCATGGACTTCCACGCACAAAATCCTGGTCGACCTCCGCCTTGTCGCCCAGTCGGCTCCTGGTGGAGTGGGTTCATGTAACACCTGCACCAGGCTCTACCACAGATACACACACACACCCTCCAATCTCCAGATTACTCATTATTCACACCTGCAACCAATTCCCTCTCTGGCTTTATTTACCTCAGCTCTGCACTTACTCTCTGTCAGACCTTCTTACAGCATAACTGGATTACTCTCCATGCCCCCTTCCTGGTCCCAACTCACCTGCCTGCTTTCTGGATACTTGTTTACTTCTTTGGTTCTGACCCTCATCTGACTCCTGGATTACTCGGCTTGCTTCCCCAGCTCTGACTTTTTCCTGTCCACTGGACCAGTCCAGCAATTATCCACAACTGCATTATTCCAGAGACATGCTCCATTGTTCTTGTTTAATCAATAAATCCTTGAATGCATCATTTGCCGCTGAGGGGTCCTTCATAACATGATAATAGCAGGTCTGGGTTAAACCAGTAAAGTAATTTCTGATGTCAGAAACTGAGCTGAACAGAGCATGCTCAGTTAAGACTTATCATCCAGGTCCATATAAATCAAACAGGAGCAGGTGGACCAGTACAGAATCAGAACCTGGCATTGAATAATTTTAGAAGTAAAGATTAGACATTTCCCATCATGTAGTTTCTCTCAGCTAATTTATTAACAATTATCAGGTTTCAACAAACACCTTAAAATAAAGGTCTGTACAGCTTCCAGAACCAGGACTCGTACTGTTTAAATTAGCAAAGTTCCTGTTCAGGTCTCTCAACTATGTGTTTAATTATGAAGTGAAGGAGTGAAGTTCAGCTGTTAATCAGCTGTTAATCAGCTGATCAGAAAGACAACAGCAGGCGAAACTAACAGGCTCCTGCAGCCTGTTGGCCTACTTATCCTGCTCAGTAATGCTGTGTAAGCCTTTAATACACGCATGCATGCACATGCACACGCTCATACCACCAGTCTCTCCGACAACAATCCAATCTTCTGCTGCTGGGACGGCAGTCAGCGACAACATGAGGCCAAAACTGGGTTCAAGACGAGCCGAGAAACAACACACTGGCCATCTGTAGGTTAGCAGGAGAGAGGTGAGTCATTTCTATGTTTAATCTAAAGGATTGTTGTCACAATGAAACTATGGAGCGGAGGATGGTGGAATCGGGGGCGGGCATCCTGGACTTGCTGAGTAAAACCCATAAAGGACCGCACAAGTCATGTAGACTTAAACATGCCACTGAGGAGAAATGTGCTGCTATGAGGATAAAAGGGGGGCTCACAATAGAAAAAGCCATGTTCCCCTGGTTTTAAATCTCGTCCTGTGAACTACAAGGTACCTCAGACCTCACCGACTGCCTAGTGTATATATTCTGATGACGTCCATGATGTATGGTGGTGGTGGAGGGGGCTCATAGGAAACCCTAAGAAGGGAATTAACAAGGAGCCAATGCAAAACGGAGGGATCAAGTCATGCTATCGCGCACAACCTGCTCAGAAAAGTCTACTAAAACAGTTTACATAAAAAATGACTGAGAAAGGATTTTACATGAATCTGTTTGTTGAGGTTAAGATCTTTGTCCACAATGACGCCATGGCTGGTTTCTTTTAACACAAAGTCAGTCATAGGCTCAAGAAGTTTAACAAACATGGTTATTTTTGTCTAGTTTTAATAAACGTGCTACAAACCAGATCATGAAATCATATCACATCAGGATTTCACATGGTAAAACCTGTTTCCAAATGTTGGTAATATATGCGTTGGGGGATGGATGGATGGATGGATGGATGGATGGATGGATGGATGGATGGATAAATAGATGGATCGATAGATGGATGGATG